>JAZBNJ010000030.1:3000000-3427500 GCA_037349165.1 Choristoneura rosaceana | reverse complement strand
CCTATTATTTATTCTGGACTTCTAATGTGACATATGCAAGATTTCATAGGAATTGGTGCAGTAGTTACGGCGTGAAAGGATAACAAACAAACAAACTCACTTTTTCCTTTATAATAGTACAAGGATAAGGATAAGGATTTGTGAAGACTTAAGGCTTAATTCTTCGTATTATAACAACAACTATCACTGTGAACTTCTACTTCAAATATAGCGATGATCATGGGGCCTAGGTATCAAATATTTTTTTGGGTTAAAGGAATACTTTATCAAATTAAATATAAAACTGTATCCTATCCTCCCCGAATGTGCTTATTATACTTATATGTTTTTGCTTAAATTTTCAGCTAAAGAAATGATTGATTGCACTATGGCTCCTAAGTACAGAAAAGACTTCTGTATATTAGCACTTAAACTTATTCAGGTTGGTTTTTGGCAATTATTAATTTAATAATGCTCTAGCCTTTGGAAACACTTAACCAGTATTTTATTTTTTAGTGTCCTGACATGGAATTCAAAGAATTGGAAGCACTACTCACTAATGGGCGTTATAACTTATTGAGTGTTCATTTACAAAACTTTTGTGTTAGATTGCAAAATATCTACATCAATGGCATCAGTGCTCTTATGGACTGTGTCACATCAACTATAGACAAACTAATGATTGAGCAAAATGAAATAAATTCTTGTGTTATAACAAGATGCAGTGTTTTAGGTGAGCTGTATCTTTGTAGCTGCAAATATGTTATGGTGGTCATATTGATACTCATAAGGCAGTCTTTAAATTTGCAGGCTTTTATTTAAGAAGAATTATGCTTCATTTAGATAAGCTTACTTTTGTTCAAGTTGTGTCTTTGTACAAGTCATTTTGCCTTTACTATCAAAGAGGTAGACCAGGCTTGATGATGAGGTCATTGAGTAAAGAGGTATGTAGTCCTGATAGTACAATTGGGTAATTTATTGCTTTGTGTGGATATTTTGTTCTGTTCTTATTAATTTTTCACTATTGCTGACTTTTAAACTCAACTCTTTGGTCCCTAATTACATACTCCTCTCATCTACTCAAAGGTTGACTGGTAGACATCCGTTAAAGTGATAAGTTCACCTTTGTATGTGTATCTCCACATTTGGCAATTGTGTTTCTTCCTTTACTTTTTTACAATAATGAATGAACAATTTTTGAAATTGTTGATATTAAACATTAACCTCACAAGTCCTGATTTTTTTATGATAAGTACATAGTTCTACAGACCAAGCTGAGAATTCTAAGTTATGTGATTTTCGTAATTACTTACATAAATTTTAATCCTTTTTTCATTGCAAAATTTGTACTCCACCAACTACATTTGGTAGTTATTCTTACAAATTGATTTTTACTTTGTGAAGTACATGAGGGCTTATGAGGTTAATATGATCCTTTATGTCAAATACTGAATTAAGTATGGCATGCATGACATTGATACTCTTTCAGTCTCAAGGATTCTCTTTATCTTATGCTACAGAAACTCAACAACATGGAACCTCAAGTTGCCTCGACATCACAAGAAGAGATGAAGCTTTCTGAGCTGTCATCAAGAATGAATATTATAGATAGAGACAAGTATGTTGTCACATTAATTACCATTTGTTTTAAAGAGATTAACTTTGATATTCGAACTATTTCACCTTTTTCTAAATACTGAGCTGAACTGCAACAAACACTTTCATTAAGATTGGTTTTTGGAGTCTTTTTGTATTTTTAGGGTTCCGGAGCCAAAATGGCAAAAACGGAACTCTTATAGTTTCGCCATGTCTGTCTGTCTGTCTGTCTGTCTGTCTGTCCGTCCGCGGCTTTGCTCAGGGACTATCAATGCTAGAAAGCTGTGATTTTGCACGGATATATAGGTAAACTATGCCGACAAAATAGTACCTACAATTAAAAATTCAAAAATAATTTTTTTTAGGGTACCTCCCATAGACGTAAAGTGGTGGTGATTTTTTTTTCTCATCCAACCCTATAGTGTGGAGTATCGTTGGATAGGTATTTTAAAACCATTAGGGGTTTGCTAAAACGATTTTTCGATTCAGTAATTTGTTTGCGAAATATTCAACTTTAAAGTGCAAATTTTCATTAAAATCGAGCGGGCCCCCCCCCCCCCCCTCTAAAATCTAAACCGGTGGGTGGTAAAATTTGAAAAAATCAAGATGGTAGTCAGTATATCAAACTTCCAAGGAAAACTATAACGGCTAAGTTTGCTTGAGAATTATTAGTAGTTTATGAGTAAATAGCAGTGTAAGGTATAAAATATAGCTAAACTTGGAAGATTCCGTATAAAATACGAAATTCTTAGAGAAATATTACTTAATTTTTTTCATAATGGCTACGGAACCCTATTTTGGGCGTGTCCGACAAGCTCTTGGCCGGTTTTTTATTTCAACTCCAAATTTTTGTTACTTTTACGGTCCAGTCCAGTGGTAGTATCCAGTGGTGGTGTAGCGGTATAGCACGCGGCACGGAATGCTGAGGACCTGGGTTCGATTCCCAGCGCTGGTCTATTTTTCTGGTTTTTCTGTGCATCTATGTTTCAGTTTGTATTTTCGAAACGCTTTCATGTTCGGCTTTTGAGTTTAGCATTGTGTGTATTCATTTTGTTGCTTGTTCTCATTAATGAAGTAGTTTGTTCCATGAATCAATTTAGCACAATAATCAATATATTTTGTTTCAGCAGTTTTGAAGAATGCCAATGGTCAAGAAAACAGGCAGAGCTGTTTACAGCTCAGCAAGCTAATCTGTTACAAGTGAATGAAGATAGGGCGTTGTCTCCGCGCCAGTTACAAAAAACAATTAATAGAATTATGAGTGACATACCAGAATATTCTGACATTGTAAATAAGTTTATAGTTCTAATTATTTATTATCCCTACTAATATTATAAATGCGAAAGTAACTCTGCCTGTCTGTCTGTCCGTTACGCTTTCGCTTCGAAACCACTGAACCGATTTTGATGAAAGGGTATAGCCGTGTAAGGATGGCGAAACTGCCTTTGACGAGAAAGTGGTTTTCCTTTGGCTCGGATAATTGTCTTTACATACGTTGTAATTTGACCAAATTTTAGCCCCAAAATGGGCGTGGTTTTTGAGATAATTAAAAAAAAAGGAAAATCGTTTTTATTTTTTATTTACCAAACTAGTGGCCCGATTTTCACGAAATTTTTATATATTGTGTAGAAAATTAAGAGCATTTTTTTCTAAAAAAAAATCCAAATAATTTTATATTTAAGTAAAAAAAAAACATTTTTTTAATATTCATAAATTTTTTTTTTTTACTTGCAAGGTGGCGACACCTACCAATATCAGATATATTATGACCCATTTAATACTCTAATACATATATTTTTTTCAAAAACATTCATTTGGATCATCAGGTTAAAATAAGCGAATTTGTAACATCTCATACAATACATAGCCTTCCCTTTACTACGTACATGGGCGTTTTCAAAAAAAGTTGTTGAAATGACTTTTTTTTAGAAGTGGATGAAATTTGGTATTCCTGCTCAGAATCAGGAGCACTTTCGATTATAATAGGAGAAAAAAAATGTCTCAATATTTTTTATTCCATTACGTTACCGTTTTCATACGCGTATCTGTGGCGGTAGTGTAATGGATAACACATAATTATATGAAAAACCTGGGACACTTTTTTTTCCTATTGCAATCGAAAGTGCTCCTGATTCTGATTAGGAATACCAAATTTCATCCACATCTGACAAAAAAGTCATTTCAACATCTTTTTTTTGAAAACGCCCACCTACGTAACATAGGATTCAATAGTAGGGTGGGTTGAAAAAAAAAAAAAAATTTTATTTTCTTAGCATGGGGGTAGAATTTGTACCTTATGAAAACAGAAAATTTTTAAAAAAAAATTTTTTTTTATCTAATATTTTGAGGTGGCCACTCGCTTTTAAAATTAATAATTTATCAAATGAGGTAGTTCCAACAAAAAAAAATTTTTTCGGTCAAACATCGTGGAAGACGTCTAAAAATTGTCGATTGTGATTTTTTTTTACTTATAACTTTCATTTTAATACAAAAGAAAGAAGTCATTTTTTGATTTTTTACATTAATTACAAAAATAATAGAAAATTTTTTTTTTTTACTTTTGATTTCCAATTGGCTTTCGAGGGGAGACCCTACAGGTTCTAGAACACCTTTCATATATTTTTTTGGTACTACTTCATTTAATAGATTATTAATTTTAAAAGGGAGTGGGCCACCTCAAAATATTAAATAAAATTTTTTTTTTGAAAATTTTTCTTTTTTCATAAGGTACAAATTCTACCCCCATGCTAAGAAAATAAAAAAAAATTTTTTTTTCAACCCACCCTACTATTGAATCCTATGTTACGTAGGTGGGCTTTTTCAAAAAAAAATTGGTATTCCTAATCAGAATCAGGAGCGCTTCCGATTGCAATGGGAAAAAAAGTGTCCCAGGTTTTTCATATAATTTTGTGTTATCCATTACACTACCGCCACAGATACGCGTATGAAAACGGTAACGTAATGGAATAAAAAATATTGAGACATTTTTTTTCTCCTATTATAATCGAAAGTGCTCCTGATTCTGAGCAGGAATACCAAATTTCATCCACTTCTAAAAAAAAGTCATTTCAACAACTTTTTTTGAAAACGCCCATGTACGTAGTAAAGGGAAGGCTATGTATTGTATGAGATGTTACAAATTCGCTTATTTTAACCTGATGATCCAAATGAATGTTTTTGAAAAAAATATATGTATTAGAGTATTAAATGGGTCATAATATATCTGATATTGGTAGGTGTCGCCACCTCGCAAGTAAAAAAAAAAAATTTATGAATATTAAAAAAATGTTTTTTTTTTACTTAAATATAAAATTATTTGGATTTTTTTTTTAGAAAAAAATGCTCTTAATTTTCTACACAATATATAAAAATTTCGTGAAAATCGGGCCACTAGTTTGGTAAATAAAAAATAAAAACGATTTTCCTTTTTTTTTAATTATCTCAAAAACCACGCCCATTTTGGGGCTAAAATTTGGTCAAATTACAACGTATGTAAAGACAATTATCCGAGCCAAAGGAAAACCACTTTCTCGTCAAAGGCAGTTTCGCCATCCTTACACGGCTATACCCTTTGGCATAGAGATAGTTTAAACCTCAAGGATTAACATAGGATACTTTTCATTCCGATAGAGGGCGCCACCGCGCGATAACCTACACCCGCGCAGACGAAGTCGCGGGCATAAGCTAGTTCAATAAAAATATAATGTGTAATAATAAAAGAAAGACTAACTGACACACAAAACAAAATAATTACTGCACTGTAGGTACTTTATTACGATTATTTAATACATAATGAACATTTCAGCATTTTCTTAGTTTCCTGAACTGTATACGCATGAAAGAATTTTGCGGTGCACAAGACTCCCTCTACAATTGTTTTGATCGTGCGGTATTCAGCGTATCCGGGAACAGCAGCGGCTGCAACGATAGAAACAAAAGTTTCCGTTATGCAGCTCTCAATAGAGCTGCCATGCACACCAAGTTTGGTCACAAGTAAGACTCATTTCAATTTGTAGATATATATCGGGTAGGTATCTACATGTGTGCCACAGACGCCGTCGAGAATGTGTGATCGCAAGCAAAGTAACAAAGTTATTGATTCGATTTACTGTCATTTGCTGCAAGGGGAAAATGCACAACCCGAAATTATACGCCAAAGCAGAAAATTTACAAGCACAAACAAAAAAGTTTCAATATTTTTTTTTCATAATTCTTATTTATGTGTAATAGCACAACATGAAAAATAAAAAGTACATATTAAGAGAACTATTATTCTTTCCACTGTTGCTAATTAATTTCCTCTCAATCGAAGTGAAAGCAGTCTAAAACTCGAGCATTAAACCCATTCCCCCCGATGTGTCTATCCACCCTCGCCGTACCGGCTCGGGTGGCTATATGAACGTCTCGGCTAAAATGGCTCGTTTAATGCTCTAGTTGAACAATCTACTATTAAATCACTCTTGCTCGTAAATAGTGTCGTGACATCCAGGACCCAGGCTACCTTGGTTGCAACCCCTCAAATAAAACCCTGTGTGCGCGAGGTCCTCCTGCAGGCCTTGTAACAGTACCTAGCGCACGCAGTAGTATTAGTACGCGCAATGACTTATTTACCGACCACGGGTTTCATGACAAGCACATTAAGGTCGAGGGTTTTACTTGGGGGGTTGTAACCAAGGTAGCCTGCATGTTTTGAAACTGTTTACGATTCGTTCGAGCGCCAATAGTTCGAGGGAAAATGGGTTATTTCACCCGAGTTAGACACTCTACTTTTCATTTCGACTATGAGAAAACTAAAATACTACAAAAAATCGATCGAATAGAGAAACAATTTTTAAGCTACCTATACAAATAATATGTAAGACATGGCAAATTCAGGAGTTCTCAAATATCGTGTTACTGTCGTCGGATGCGCAGTTCCCTGGCGATGGAGAGCGTTCGCGAGGCGCTGGCGACGGCGCAGGAGGCGGGCGACGGCGCGTGCCTGGCGCACGCGGCCGCGTGGGGCGCGCTGGCGGGCGGGCGCGCGCGCCGCGCCGCGCTGCTGCTGCGCGTGCCGCGCGCGCCGCGCCCCGCCGCCGCCGCCGCGCAGCTCATGGCGCAGCACGCCGCCGTCAACAGCGCCAAGCCGGCCGACGTGTTCCAGGTACGTGCAATGACGGCGATTGTGATGTGATGATGATGACAATGATAATTATGATGATGATAGTGGTGATGATGGTTGGAAGTGATGATTTTGATGATGCTGATGACGATTTTTAGTGATTGTGATGGATGATGGTGATAATGATGATGATGATTGTTAGTGATGGTGATGACGATGGTGGTTGATGGTGATGATGATGATGGTCGTTGATGGTCGTGTACAGCGTATGCAGCCAACTCAAATGGCTGCTATCAGTTATTTTGTTGGAACTCCGGACTTTTTTATTGGATTTGAAACAGCTCGTGGTGTTTCCAGTGAAAAAATACACCTGATGTTTTTTTTATGAAAAAAAAGCCGGTGAAACATGAAAAATATTAATGGTAGGTATAAAATTAAATGTTATATATTTTGTTGAGAAAATGTTTATTCAAATTTAGTTTTTTTCTTTCACCGTTTTTGAGTAAATTTATATTTGTCTCGGCTGGAATAGCAATTACTGGGTTCTCTCTCAAGCTCGCTCTCAAACTCGCAAGCTCGTCCGTTTAATTCTCATACTCAGCCAGCAATTGTTTACTTCCAGGCCACGACAATTATCTACTATTACTATAAATTTTACGTATTATTGCAGATCATAACCAAAGGCGACTCCATCAATTACCTGCACGCCATGACAGACCTTACTATGGCCGGGCTCGCCAACACGGCCGCGCTTTGGTCGCTCTACGGCAAGACCGAAATGGCGTCCGTGGCCTGCCAGTTGTTGTTAAATCTAAACACAAGTAAGAACGGACGAAGACATTTTACTAACAACAACGTGCGAAAACAATCGTGCTTAAGTATCTGCCGCTGGACTGGCAGAATTGAAATTCAAGGATTTTATTTTTCCCAAAAATCTTCATTTACGTACAGTCACCAGCACCAATATCTGATGCTACAAGCGTGCAAAAATATCTGACACGTCAATCCGGCCTTACAAATAAGAGTCATATCATATCAGATATTTATGCACGCTTGTTGCATCAGATATTGGTGCTGGTGACTGTACCTATATATGCAAACCTTCATGTTTCTAAAGTTAGCGGTTTAAATTTCGTGAATTTACATAATTATGTACCGTAGGAATCTAATACTAAAACGCCTCTCAAAATTAGTTACTTTTTTTTGTTATTAATTTAATTAGTATGTATAATTACATCAGGTCTTCTAGTTTTACTTGTTAGTGTATTTCCCCGAACATGATCAATGCTGTTGCATGCCTGTTATTGGTGCATGAGCGGGGGCTATCCTACTAATATTATAAATGTGAAAGTTTGTGAGTGAGGATGTGAGTGAGTGAGTGAGTGAGTATGTTTGTTACTTCTTCACGCTAAAACGGCTGGACGGATTTGGATGAAAATTGCTATGTAGATAGTTGGATATCTGGAATAAGACATAGGCTACTTTTTATCCCGATATTCCCACGGGATAGGGATAAAATCTTGAAATAATAACCGCTGGGCTTAGAGTCATGAAATTTGGTATGTAGGTAGCTGGACGTCTGGAATAAGACAAACGCTACTTTTTGACCCGATATTCCCACGGGATACCTAGGGATAAAATCTTGAAATAACAACCACTGGGCTTAGAGCTATGAAATTTGGTGTGTAGGTAGCTGAACCTGTGAAAAACACATAGGCTATTTTTTACACCGATATTCCCACGGGATAGGGATAAAATCTTGAAATAATAACCGCTGGGCTTAGAGTCATGAAATTTGGTATGTAGGTAGCTGGACGTCTGGAATAAGACAAACGCTACTTTTTGATCCGATATTCCCACGGGATATCTAGGGATAAAATCTCGAAATAACAACCGCTGGGCTTATAGCCACGAAATTTGGTGTGTAGGTAGCTGGACCTCTGTAATAATACATAGGCTATTTTTTACCCCGATATTCCTACGGGATAGGGATAAAATCTTGAAATTATAACCGCTGGGCTTTGAGCCATGAAATTCGGTATGTAGGAAGCTGGACGTCTAGAATAATACATAGGCTACTTCTTGACCCGCTATTCCCACGGGATACCTAGGGATAAAATATCGAAATAATAACCGCTGGGTCTAGAGTCATGAAATTTGGTATGTAGGTAGTCGGACGTCTGGAATAACACATACGCTACTTTTTATCCCGATACTCCAACGGGATAGTTTTGTAACTAAGGGACCCCATACATGCCTGTATTATTATTATTTTCATTAATTGTATACTATAGTTTTTAAGTATTTTATTTCTAATTTTATTTTATTTTATTTTGAAAAAATGACTTTCTGCCAAGTTTCTTGCGGCGCATTCTTCTTGGCAATGATGGTCTTTACGAAAGCGCCGGCAGTTTTAAAAATGACGTGTAAAAGTGCCCATTGCGGCTTATTTACTGAATAAATTATTTGAATTTGAATTCGGATAGTTTTTTTTAAATTTCAGCACTGGATTTAGAGTCTTGAATTTTGTGCAGTTATTCACAACACAACCTCAATGAAAACCACGATATAAATTTTGAAAATTTCCAGGGGAATTCGGAAAAATCCTGAAAATCTCAATTGAAACTACCAGACGGAATAGCTAACGCGTGCGAAGCCGCGGGTAAAAGCTAGTAACTTATAATTTAGATTAATTTAAATGTCTTGTTCATGTACTGTTGGCATGTCTAATAAATAAATATATAAATACAATTTTAAATGCCAAAGTAACTTGTACTCCTTGATTGTACTTGAATTGCCACCCAAACTACATTTGCATACCAAATTTCAAGTCGATGCTATTAACTGTTGAAGAGTTCAGTCCTGCGGAGATTGTCACGCGATTTACATAAATATTCCAAATTAGCTTTTGCCCGCGGCTCCGCCCGCGTGGTATTCGGTTATCATACGCTGTAACTGTATCGTAATAGGGGTTCTTAAAACACGAGTGTGGTTTTAATCAGGGTTGTTGCGAATATCAGCATCAGCATCAGCATCCGCGGATAATCAGCATGGGTTTTTATATCAGCATCCGCATCAGCATCAGCAACAATCGATGCTGATTTTTAATGCTGATATTCAAGTCGTAACGTGTTTGTTGAAGGCGAGACTTACCGCGAGGCACGTGGAAGTTTCGATCAATCACAGACAGTTGTACAATAAAAGTTGTCTCTTATTCCCTCATTTGATTGTTTTGTGAACAATTAGTTGAAAGTGTTTTTTTATGTATAAATTGCCTTTTATTGTTTTACTATTAATTTCCTAGTACGATATGATTTATTGAAGTAATTTATCAATATCAGCATCAGCATCAGCATCCGCTGATATTGGTCTGAGAAAATCAGCATCAGCATCAGCATCCGCTGATATAGTAAAAACCTGCATCAGCAACAACCCTGGTTTTAATGGGGTCACATGAGTGTTTTAAGGCCTACCTAATTACGTACAGTTGCATACAATATTTTATCATTCATACATTAAATCCTCTATCATGTTGTGTTCAAGAACCATTGAGAATGAACTGCATTAACAAGAACTAGGTAGGTACTTATGTCTGCCCCACGAGCTGCGTCCGTTGCGCGCACGACGAACTGCTGCTGCTCGGGTGCGAAGGCAACGCGGCGCGCTCCGGTGCTGTAATGAATGAAATCTCATTACGATACAGCCGTGTTCATAATAGAATCCAATATTGTAATGCTGGTCATTATCTATCTATGCTTTTTGAATACATAATGGAGGATTTACTATATGGGCGTAGATAAACATATCTTTATTAACAGTCCGCGTTATTGCAGAATGCAATATCGGTAACGGCAGCGTGTGGCACAACACGATGGCGAGCGCGTCGGCGACGGCGGGCGCGCTGTGCGCCGCCGCGTGGCGCGGGGACGCGGCGCTGGCGGCCGCGCTCGCCGCGCACGCGCCCGCGCCCGCGCCCGCGCCCGTGCTCGCCGTCGCCGCCCGCGAGCGCGCGCACGCGGCCTTACTCGCTGGTAACTATACCTTAACCAATGAAGGGCATGCGACGAACCAATTTGGGCACGTCAATTATCATCGAATATACCTACCTACCATTATTTTTGTACATGCCACCACTGTCTTGTGATGGCACGTTATGGACACGCACGATTAGGTGTATTTTTTTTTATTAAAATATAATTATACATACCACATTTAAGTAAAGACCAATTAAAGTTCACCATTCCTGTCATAACAGAATAGAACCCACTAACCGAGCCGCCATAAAATAACGCAAAAAAACCATGAATTTGGCATTACTTTTTTTTGGTATAATTATCTTCTTTTTTTTTATTCGACTGGATGGCAAACGAGCATGTGGGTCTCCTGATGGTAAGAGATCACCACCGCCCATAAACATCTGCAATACCCCTGGTATTGCCAACCTAGAGGCCTAAGACGGGACGGGATACCTCAAGTGCCAGTAATTTCACCGGCTGTCTTACTCTCCACGCCGAAACACAACAACGCAAGCACTGCTTCTTTGAATAAGATTTGCTAACATCATTATTAATAAAAAAAAAAAAACGATATTCACCGTCGATAATATAACTATTTTTGTAAAATTTTTAGCTGAATAAACTTTTTTTTAAAGGAAAATGGGAAGAAGCAGAACAAAGTATACAACAGCTAGCTTCATACAACAGATGGCAAAGTCAGCTATTAAAAGCGGAGATGTTTTACTTGAAAGGAGACGCGACGGAAGCACTGGAATCTCTCCACGATATATTGGATTACTGCAAGACTGAAGATGATAGTCTACATTTTGTATCTTTGAGGCTAAAGGCTATGATTTTGATGTCCCAAGTCCAGCACACTTTTAGTAGCATGCAGTCGACGAATATAATGCTACTAAATGAGGCATTGTCTCTAGCCAAAAAATATCATTTGCATTATTTAGCTGCTACAGCTGAGATGCACATAGCCAACGTGCAACTTAATATGGGATGCGGAAAAAATGCACTCATTCTGGTCAGGAAAGTGTTGCCATCAATAATGGCTCATGGAAGTGCTTACGACATGGCTAGAGGTTAGTACAGCTATTTCACTCAAGGTGATACATTTATGCATATTTTAAATATCATCATGTAAACATGGATTTTGTTACTAACTATTGGCTGTGTCGTTATTTTCACAACCATATTGTTGTATAGCTGTTGGTTTTTCTTCAATAAATAAGTAAAACATTAAATTTCTTTAGCACTCTACAGGTGTCCCAGAAGTCGACGATATACCGTCGACAGCTGATAGGGCAACTAATTACTTCTCGGAATGTGAAGTTTTAGGTTTAGTAAAAATGGCTTAGTTTTTGAGATATCGTGAAAATCGAAAAAACCTCCCTCAGCCCCATTTTTTAGTGCCACAGCTTCAAATGTAAGAATCAATGAAATCTAATTAACTGTTAAACATTCCTAAAAAGTAAGGCTTTTACACGGTACAGTTATTTTTTATGCTTTTTTTTCCTGTTTTAATCCTGTTTATTTGAAAACGACTTAAACGCCATTTCAGCCAAACAAAATTTCAGCCTCATGCCTCAACTTTGGCCCTACGCGATAAAAAAAATTACTACACTAAAGTGGCGTTAAGCAATAAAAATACGCTCATTTAATGTAGACTATATATTGATATTACTTATTAGTTTTTTTTAATAATTTATTTGTATCTTAAAAATGGAGCTGAGTGAGTTTTATTTTCAATTTTCACAAAAATGACGATATCTCAAATATTCAGCCGTTTTTACTAAACCTAAAACCTCATATTCTGAGAGATAATCAGCTGTCTACGGTATACCGTCGACTTCTCGGGCACCCTGTATATAGCAATATATTTTTTCCAGCGTTGCTGTTGTACACAAAGTGTCGAATAGCCACAGCTCCCACATCAGGAGAAGCTCGTGTCCAAGTTATACAATCGTGTTGTGAAACTTTAGAATCAGTAAAAAAAAATTTCTCGAAAATTGGCGCTCAAGCTCGACTCTTACAGACGTGGTATTTGCAGGTAAGTGTTAAATCATTATATGTATGCTCAGTCTTCAGAAACTGGTGTTCTATATATTTAGATAAATTGCGGTTTCTAAATAAAGTATCACTTGCTTACATTGTTTACTGTCAACATTGTATAAATATACATTTGCAACATTATTTTTGTAATCTGTTTGTCTGTGTGTTTAATAATATAACGGCTTTTAAATATTTTTGTATTATATTCTGTTTTCAGGCTCAGCTTTATAATGATGTAGGAAACCTTGCAGCAAGAAATCAGTGTGCATGGGTGTACCGACAGCTTGAAACACAGAATCCAGTTGAACCAACCAATACTTTATTTATTATGTATTAAAAGATACATTTCTGATGTCATATTTTTTTTTACTTACTTCTTGTTTAAAATACTAGTCTTATTACTATTCCTATCGTTTCAATACAGCTTATCATTTAAAAGTGCCGTTTGGACTATCTCAGACATAGTTACTTTGATATCTCTGCACAGAACTTCAGCAACTAGAACCTTACTTTCAGGTTGTGTATCGGATGCGACGTAAGCACCTTCCCCTAATATGTGAGTATCATTCCAGCAATGACCCAGGGACGCCTGTGATTCACATATTCTCCCCAGTTGCAGTAATAAAGACGTGATATCTTCCAACAGTGACGGGAACGCAGTACAAATTCTTGCAAGAGATTTCAGCACTGGTTGAAACAGTTCTAATCGCAAATCACTTGGCAAAACTGACAGGAGTGTCGATAACGTATTGATGCACAATCTTGCAATGGACATTGCTTTTGGAAGAGCATACTGTATGGATAAGTGGGAAACGAGATCCACGGCAAAGATTTGTTTCTCAAGTGATGCTTGACTCAACAGTTCTGGAATAAAATCCAAACAAATGTGCATTGACGGTATCCCTTGAACTGTGACTGGAAGAAGTTCTCTCGGATATCCTTGGAAATGAACGAGTTTAGCCAGTGAAGGTTCCGAAATGAACACTTGATGTAGAAAAGAGCAGATAATACTTCGAACTTCACGCAAAGACCACAACAATTCTGGCGTAGATTGATCTTCCGACGTTTCAAGGCACGCTTCAAGCAATATCTGGAGAGCTGCACTTTCTTGAGCAGCCACTAAAGCATTTTTTAGTTCTTCTCTTTCTGTTTCGGAAGTAAGTTGGCCACTTTTTTCTACTAGAGGTCTATCTAATAAGTGTCTACTCAGTTGGCTTCTTGAGGCAGCTAAACTGGCTTCTAAAATTCTGAGTACGATTTTTAAAATGGGTCCACACCTAAATACTCTTATGTCGCATCGTAATACCTGTAACGGATCAACTAATACGTTTTCTTGCGTAATTGTAACGCTTTTGGTCCCATTGATGTCCAGCAGGGCATTGATAGTCATTATCCAGAGACACCGCGGCAGAACAGTGTTCAAGCGGAGCCAAACCTCTCGGTACAATTCTTGTATGTGTCGTGGTACTTTATCACCCAAGACACTTTTAAAATATCGGACGAACATCTCAGCAAATGGCCATATATCTATAGGGTTTTTGCTTAGCATTGCCTTTAATATTTTTCCTGTTTTATATGGATTTTCTTCAATGCTTTGAAAAGCTTCATTGATGGAGGTCTCAGTAAGGGAAACTTCAGTCTGATGACGACAGTAATCACCAAAGACTTGGTCATCCATCCAATCGTCGACAAGTGACAATTGTGGGAAGTGTGTTGCTAGCAACCGCAAGAGTGGACTGAAGAGACCTCCATAGCTCATTTGATCTTTCTGTGCCTGGTGTAGCAAGTATTTTATTGGCAATTCTGACAGGAAAGCAGCAGAATAACTCTTTACTTTTCTTCCATTTGCTTGGAGAGTTGCTCCATTAGCCAGTCTCACATCTTCATACAGTAAGAGGTAGTAAATCAATAGCAACTGTGAAGCTAATGTTGGTTTTTCTAAATTGAACTCTGTTGAGGATTCGCCACTATCGACTTCCATAGCATGAAAAGCTTCCTTTTGGACATCAAAGTTTGCACCGAATATTGAATTCCTGAATACTCTTCTAATTTCCTCTTCTGTTATAGGTTTATTTACGTATTCATTGGTGCCTTTATTATTGATGACAAGTATGGAATTCACATAAACCTCCACAAGGGCTGGCATAACAGGATGCAAAGGCGCTGTGCAATTGCAGATTTGCCTGTAGATCCAGTTTTTGATGGGCACTTTGTGCTTGGAAAATGCTCTTGACTTTAATAACTGATGAATACAATGCACAGGAAGGTATCCGGCTATGTTGCTGCTGAGGTTGACGGTGACCGGTACTTTAACAGCGTGTGCCGTTACAACCTGAAATCAATATTAAAAGTTATTGATGATGAATATGAATCTGTTCATCCTACACTTCGAGTTAAGAATAATCTCAAAACGATTAATAATCATACAGACATGTAATTATTATGGAATGTAGCCAACATTATTTATACATGAGATTATTTTCAATCTATGTATACACTTTCGCACTTTTAAATGGTTCTGTGCTACGACGCACTTCAACCTAGCTGTTCAATTTTTAATACAATTAAAAAGATAAACCACATGCTAAGACCGACTAAAATATGAATTGGTGGAGTAAGTAAAGAATACTGGCTATTTCTTCAGATACCTATCGACGCAGTAGCGCTAAACTCACCAGCGAAAAATCAAATTTCTTCAAATTTGAATTGTTGAAAAAAACCGTTATTAGTGTCTCTTGACTAAAATAAATTGAAGTTATTTAATAAAAATTGGCATAGTTAGTTAGCAGTATGGACCATATTTAAAATCAATGACAATATGTAGTTGAAAATTAGGGTGTCTTGACAGTTGAAATATCGCCAGATTTCGTTAGTAACGTGAGGTCCGTTGACGTTGGAGGCTTACTTTCCCAAGTAAGCCTGCAATGCGTGCAACGTCAACGGACCTCACGGACGGCTCATTTAAATTGATTCAACCAATCACAAACAAGGGATCAAACGGACCTTATGATACAAGCGTCAACTAACCTGTCACAGAAACCCTCATTGTTGTGCCCAACTACAGAGCAGTTTGTCGGTAAAAAGGATTAGCGCGTTGTACCTGTTCGGTGAAGATCTCCTGCGTGAAGGCTTGCTTGATGCGCGCGAGGCCGTTGGGGCGCACGGGCACGCGCATGCCGAGCGTGGCGCACACCAGCTCGCCCACCGCCGCCAGCTGCCCCGAGTGGAAGTGGATCGCGATCAGCAGCAGCATCTCGCCGAACGACGCCGTAACACCAGAGTTGCTGGAGACAACAAGACAACATATTAAACCTAAGATTTTTAGAGCTACAGGATGTACTAATTCAAATTCCGTCTGGCGACATAACAGTAGATTATTGTCGTGGCCGGGAAGTAGGCAATTGCTGGCTGAGTATGAGTATTAAACGGACGAGCTTGCGAGTCCGTTTAACTAATACGAAGCCAGCAATGGCTATTCCGGCCGAGACTAATATATAGCTTTTCTCAAAAATTGTGAAGGAAAAAACTACATCAGAATAAACTTTTATTAAATAGGTAGGTACAAAGCATTGCAAACCATTCATTTAAAATTAAATTTGATGTTGATGTTATGTTTTACATTGACTGTAAATTTTACCATAAAATATATTGCCCACAATGATGATGGCATTTTACTTTTGGCTAATTCACTGAAATATGCCAAAAATATATTTTCTGAAAATGTATTAACTTTCGTTTCATTTCGCCACTTCATGAAGTTTTCATATGCTTTTAAATACTTTTTTTTTACACATTAGCTGCGTCTTGTAACTGGTGGTGTACATTCAACATCGCTTGAACTTGAATAACTCATTTTCTTGAATTTATATTATATAACGATATATTTTGTACACAGTTCAGTTCACCTTCACTTGAAAATATATCAATTTTTTTAATGGTTTCCCGCCTTTTTTCATAGAAAAAAAAAATTGAGGTGTATTTTTCAACCGAAAACACCACAAGCTGTTTAATACACAATAAAAAAAGTCCGGGAATACGACTTGTGCCAACTCATTACCATGGCCATTTTAACTTTTTAAAAAGTTTGCGACTCGACAATAATGGAATTTGTATGCGACATTATTGTCGAGCTAGCGAGCCTGCAATGTGTTTTAACTTTTTAATTTTTCGCTGACCATAAACTATGCACTTTACCTTCTGATATGTAAAGAATAATGTCAACTTTTACGGTCATTTTTGAGAAAAAATCTTTTGTCTTTAAAAAATGTTAGATTTAATTGAGCAATAATGAAATATAGTAGCGACCGCATTGGTCAGAGAATTACAGACGCGTTGTCAGCCTAGCGGAAATAAAAATAAATACCTTATGTGCTAGTAATTTTAATCAGCTGTCTGACTCTTCTACGCTAGATACACTGCTGTTTGATGGCAGGATTAGTAGTATTGATTAGTATGAAGTAGTATTCTGATAAATATTTACCTCTCGAAGTATGCTTCTTCCTTCACTAACCATTGTACCCATTCAATTGCTTTCTGTTCATGATCTGGTGCAGCTAAAAAAGAGAAACAAATGATTAAGTTGTTAATATAATTTTCTACTATGTCATGTAACAATTGAAAAATTAATAAATCAATCTAATCACATACCCATCAAAGAAGGACATGCTAAGATCATACAAAGGCTCAGAGAAACAAATCGGACTCCGGCTGGAGTGGGAGGAGGTTTCTGAGTGACGAGCCTCAAAAGGCCCGCAACTTCATCATCTTGAAATTTGATGCCTGCAATGCCTCTTAGGGCACAGTATAAACGCAGCAATGCCGACGCGTCGACACCAGCAGATGCTTCTTTTAGCCTGTTTAGTAACTCTTGACGTAATTTTGTAAGTGCAGCATGCCCATCGCCTTTGCCCCTTTTATGAGAGTTACGAAGGAATGTTGCAAACCAGGCTCTCGTGGTTTGGTCGGACCCAAGGAGTAATCCTGACATAAATGACACCTAGAAAGAGAACATGGTAAAATTGTGAGCCAGTAAGAAAATTAATTCATTTATTCCCATGTAAACGAGGAATTTTTTACCTAGATGCATTTGCTTAATCTGAGGCTGTATTGTCTAACGCACTGACATCATCATCATCTCTTTATACTCTCGTCTTATGCCGTGTGATAGAAAGAAGTGGTGAAAACGATTGTGATTCCAAATGAGTTAGACAATAAAGGTGTCTGGCTGGTCAGGTCATATAGTGTCATAGAAATGTATGATTTGGCTAGACTGGATGATATAGATTGCATCTAGTGTGACTAGATCCTAAAATTTAGGGATGTTCATGCAATACGTAGTAAAAATATATTATTGTTACCAAGTCATCCTCATGGTGTGTCAGCGTGAGGGTTATCACAAGAGCCGGCAGACGTGATGCTGCTGCAGCCTTGGCTCTTGCAGATGCCGCCATGTAGGGGCAGACAGCACAAAGAGTACTGAGAGTTTTTGCTCTGATGCCGCCTTCTTCACCTCTTTCTGTATTTGCAACTAGAGACTCTACAACTGTAAAAAAAAAGTCATATATTTATTAAATATCTTTTGCTAACTAGGCAAAAACTTTTTTTCCTAAATAACCAAATTAAAGGTCTGGCCTTAAAAAATATGTTAAAACACTATTAATTTATTTTATTAAATATCTTCAGATCAAATGTCAAAAAAAACTTACAAAAGAGTAACCATTTAGAACTATACCTTCTTGAAGAGTATCAGGCATATTGGCAACCACCCATGATATTATAGTTGGGCCTTTATTGACATGTAAAAGAACTTCCACAATATCACAAATGTTGAGCAAGTTTGGCAGCTCGGCGAGGCTAATACAAATTACATCTGTAATCTCCTCTAAATATACATCATTATCAAAAAGCTCTGATGGTTTGATAGAACACTCCATGTTTGTGTTCTTATGTTGGCTGTATTCTGCAATTTGTGCCTGCATTTGCAATATTTCAGAGAGAACTAGACGGACTCGTCTTGCAGAATCAGATTGTTCAAAGTCGCTTGCTATTCCATTGACAATATTTTGTATAAGAAATGATTCTGTATACTGTGAACCATTTTTCTGTCTGAAAATTTAAAATAAGTGTTCTGCATGATTACTTCGTATTATTTATAGGGGGAACATATAACCTCTGGAATCGGAGAATCAATTTAAGAATATCTCATAGAAAGCTGCCGTATCCCAGATTAACATAAGCAATTTTTTACTTTTTTGAGAAAAATTATATTTTAGTTAGCAAAGTTTATAAAGTATGAGGTTCTTACCGCATTTGCTGTTCTTTCTTAACATCTACTTCCAAGGTGTGAAACTCAATAGACAGCAAAGATACAATGAAATTCACCAAATCTATGCCAGATAGCAATGTGAGTATGTCTTTTTTGGCCTCAGAACAATACTTTGTGTTATCCAAAGGTGTTATTAATGCCATGCGTACTAGGCATGGTATAATTGGTCGGATTTCATCTGGGGTACATTTTGTGAGTGTTTCTATGTCTAAATCTTTTAAGGCCTTGAAGACATGAGGCTGTACTGGTTTCATAAAAACTATATCCATGATGATGTCTGAAATTTTAATTCACTTAATTACACCAAAAATTATATTTTATTTTGTGCTATCTAAAGTAATACGAAATAATTCTAATGTAAATACAAAAGTAACTTGCTAATAACTTCAGAGATACTGTCGTATTTAACTTAAAATCTGAGAGCTGTAATTCAAGGCAAGAAATCAGGCATATTTATATAGAGATTTGGCGCCCCGGGCTAGTTTGCTTTACCGCCTCATGAAGTGGAAGTATTTCATTTAAGACACAAATACTTTCAATAGGTTGCTTCGCCGTCCCTCTCAGCCTGCCGTCCTGGGCCATGCCCTTCTTAGGCCTAGGCTAAATACGTCTCTGACAAAAATAAACATTAAAATTAACATCTTAATTTTGTTTACCGCTGATCAACACCAACGAATTATTTTGTTTCCGAGACGCAGAAAACTAAGTGCACAGCACACAACTTGTATTACCTTAGCTAGATCTCCACCAGTTCGATTTACAGTTATAATATATGAAATTAACAATAAATTCATGGCATCATGGCACTACCAATGTCAATCTCACCAATGCTTGCATTCTTGTAAATCTTGTAATGATAGCTTGATTGACATGACAGCCCGATTTGACATTGACAAAAGGCAGCCGTTTTTTCTTATAGTTTTTTTCAATTGGAAACGTTCCACTAAACGCCCTCAACGATTGTATCGTTCCACCTAAGGCCCGACAACGACGCGAGCGACCGCATATTTCTTAGAGATGAGATAGGCAGAATATGGTTTGAACCGAATACGAATTTAGGCCGAACATTCGGTAAAAATAAGAAATAAATAATTTATTTATTTACATTATCATCACTTACAGTATCATTACAGGAGTACATCCTAATAAATAATATTGTTGTCTTGTGTTGTGAATAAATGTATTTTCTTTCTTTAAATTCGACAGAATTTAGCCGAAATTAGGTTTAAAGACTTTATCCCTACTATATAATATTATAAATGCGAAAGTAACTGTCTGAATGTCTGTCTGTCTGTCTGTTACGCTTTTACGTCGAAACCACTAAACCAATTTTGATGAAATTTGGTATATAGGTAGTTTGAACCCGAAGGATCAACATAGGATACCTTTTATTCCGGTAGAGGGCGCCACCGCGCGATAACCTAGATCTGCGCAACCGAAGTCGCGGGCATAAGCTAGTTACTTATAAAGAACAACGTTCACTTACAATGAGCTTAAAATTACACAAATAATATCTTTAGTAAGATTTAAGTTCAATAACCTGCTTCTAGTAAATTTTAAATATGAGTAGATAGGTAAGAAGCGATTGTTGAAACACCTTTTAATAATTAAAAATACATAGATATGTAAATGTTTCTCAATAGAAAATTATTATTTTAGAAAATTGTGAACCAAATCGTTTTTTTTCTTAATTCAGTTTACGAAGTATAATCAAGGTGTTTTGCTTATGAAAGAAATAAGTAAATTATTAAGTTTATTTCATTTTTGTTGCGTATTTTTCTGACAGACGTGCTTTCTATTAATTTCAATCAAAATAGTACAAGTATGATAGGTTATTTTTTTCTAGTGCCAAATGTTGGGCATTTAATCCGAATTTCGGCCGAGTTCGGTTCAAGCTGCCTAAATTCGGTTAAACCGAATGTAAAACGAATTTCGGCCCATCCCTAATATTTATTTACAATTCTCTATTTTAAAAACCTTAAACCGAATTAAAAATAAAATTGATTACCAAAAATAAACCAGCAAATGCTCAATTACTTACACGTCACAATTTAGTTGGGATTTGTTTTAGGGATTTGCTCACAATTTTTTGGCACTTGGGAAATTATCCGCCCTAGTTCGGTAATAAGGTTTTAGTAAAAAAATCATTTAATACAAGATTTTATTGATGACTGTACCTACTTTTCGTTACTGTATTGTCACCCAAACTACATTTGCATTCGAGTCGGTGCCATTAACCGTTGAAGAGTTCCGTCCTGTGCAGACGAACCTGGCTGGACTACCAGGATGCCACTACCAGATTATTGTATTATCACGCAATTTACATACCTACTTAGGTAATTTCAAGTCAATCCAAATACTGGAAGTTCGCCGAATTTAGCTTGCAAGATTTGATTACAGACAGACAGACACAACGGGACTGGTGAAACTAAATAAAAGCTTATAAAAAAAATCTATAATAGGCATTGACATCTGTGGTCTTTACCTTACCTTAGATGTCGATTAGAATAGTAGTGCAGTAAATAAAGGTAGTGGACCCAGTAGTAATTCCCCAGCCCGAAAAAACTTGACAGTATGATAAAGTATCAATAAATAAAGAGTATTGTATAAATATCCACAAAAAAAAAAAATGCTCCGTTCAAACTTTCTTCAACATAGACATTCTCATGTAACGTATTGGAATGAAATATAAAAAAAAAATATCCCAGCAGAAATTAAATTAAATTACTAATATAAACAGATTTGTGTTTCGTCACTACTTTGAAAAAATCTCGTATCTCAAATCAATACGTGAACGAAATTGAACCTTGACGTAATGATCATAAAGTGCACTCGGAAAAATTATCCATTTCAAGATACGATTTTTTTAAAAGTAGTGACGATTTTAGCTTATAAATACCTAACTTAGGTGTTTTTTTTTTTGGATTTTTTTATATTTTAGTTACGGCTCATACTATACAATAACCAAGCAAAATTTCATCGACTGAGGAATTAATGCTTGGGTCTCCATACAACAACTTCCTTCATTTACTGCGCCATAGGTAGTATTTTCTGCACTCTCGCGACACTTGTGAGACTGACAAACTTTAAGAATATTTTGACTTACGTAAAAAGGCACTTTCCAATTATTTGCAGCGTAAAATAGGAATTTGTATACTCCATCGTTCTCTAAATACCCAAGTAAGTCCTAGCTAAAGGTAGTCGCTTTGCCGATTTTAAAAGATGTGCTATTAATGTTGTAACATGCGTTTGAAGTAGGAAACTCATTAACTAATTACTGTTGTAATATAGAATCATGCCTGTCACATTATATAGGAGATATTCGACTCCAGCTCATTACCAAAAGTAACCAAATTAAATTAACGTAATTAAAGTAATGAACTACATTATGGTAGCATAGCTAGGTACAAGTCAGGCAAAATAATAAGACACGGTCGCTCTATATAATCCTCGGAACGAATTTATTGCAAATAGTCATCGTGTGAACACCAGCTTTTAAAAGCTTAATTATGCCTCTCCACTAGAGATGTGCTATGCAGCTATGCTGCGAGGAGGTGAAAGCTACTTTACGAAATTATGTGACCGTTTCCACTAATGCTAAGCTATGTAGGTAGACGTTCGAGGAAGATGCGCTATGAAGATGCGCAGCCGCGAGGCAGCTGTGCGAGGAAGATGCGCAGTTTTTTTTTTAATTCCACTGGATGGAAAACGAGCAAGTGGGTCTCCTGATGGTAAGAGATCACCACCGCCTATAGACACCTGCAACACCAGGGGGATTGCAGATGCGTTACCAACCTAGAGGCCTAAGATGGGATACCTCAAGCGCCTGTAATTTCACCGGCTCTACTAATTTACTCTCCACACCGAAACACAACAGTGCAAGCACTGCTGCTTCACGGCAGGATTAGCGAGTAAGATGGTGGTAGCAATCCGGGCGGACCTTGCACAAGGTCCTACCACCTGCAAAAGTTCCAGTAGACGCACGCATCCATGGCACACGTCTAGGGCACGCATCCAGAGTGCGCATCAACAACAGTAAAATCCTCCGAAATCTACTTTTTTTTTGTTTTATGCAAAATAGTAAAATATACGAATAGACGTGTATTTGTAGCTTGGTGTCACTAGTGTACGTTAAGTATTTCTATATTAAAAATATGTTCAAAGCTTAGTAGAAAAGGGTTCTATTCTAATGGCAGAGCACATACAAGAATGATGAAACCAATGATAAAATTGTTTAATTTACTTGCTATTTTTGTTTATTAGTAAGTTTACCTTCTTACAAAAAGTGTCTTGGTACTTACTTAATATTAAAAAATACCCAACTTAGGTAGTGAAACCGAAGTATTTATACAAGCTGGCAACTTTATTTCAACTATCATACCTAATCCTTCTTCTCATGATAATTATAATGTGAAAAAACTGCCAAGAGCGTGTCCGACATGCCCAAGATAGGGTTCAATACCTAGCCATTTATGACGAAAAAAATCAAGTACTTAACATTTTTCAAAGGATTTCGTATTGTATTACGGAACCTTCCAAGTTTAGGTATGCTTTATACTTTAGGCTGGTATTTAATATTAAACTAGTTACTAATATTCCTCAAGCAATCATAGCAGTTATAATTTTCCTTGTAAATTTGGTACTTATACTTACCACCATCCTCAATTAGATTTTCGGGGGACGCTCGATTTGAATGAAAATATAAACTTTAAAGTTGAATTTTTCACAAACAGATCAAATCGAAAAATCTTGACGTGATTTTTGGCATAGACATAGTTTATGGGCCAGAGAGTGACATAGGCTACTTTTTATCCCGGAAAAATGCACACTCCTCGAGAATATAAGTCAATGCCTCGAGGGAACAGCGCGCAATAACTGAATTCCACGTGGGCGAAGCCGCAGGCAAAAGCTAGTAGGTACATATAAAAAAAGTATTCTAAGCCCATTCCAGGGTCTTAAGCTATCTCGGTACCACATTTAATCTAAAACGATTCAGCGGTTTAAGCGTGAGAGGTAACAATACAGTCACATTTTGCATAAATTTATAATCCCTACTTCCCTACTTATATATAATATCTATATATATATATATATATATATATATATTTATATATCCTACTAATATTATAAATGTGAAAGTTTGTGAGTGAGGATGTGAGTGAGTGAGTGAGTGAGTATGTTTGTTACTTCTTCACGCTAAAACGGCTGGACGGATTTGGATGAAAATTGCTATGTAGATAGTTGGATATCTGGAATAAGACATAGGCTACTTTTTATCCCGATATTCCCACGGGATAGGGATAAAATCTTGAAATAATAACCGCTGGGCTTAGAGTCATGAAATTTGGTATGTAGGTAGCTGGACGTCTGGAATAAGACAAACGCTACTTTTTGACCCGATATTCCCACGGGATACCTAGGGATAAAATCTTGAAATAACAACCACTGGGCTTAGAGCTATGAAATTTGGTGTGTAGGTAGCTGAACCTGTGAAAAACACATAGGCTATTTTTTACACCGATATTCCCACGGGATAGGGATAAAATCTTGAAATAATAACCGCTGGGCTTAGAGTCATGAAATTTGGTATGTAGGTAGCTGGACGTCTGGAATAAGACAAACGCTACTTTTTGATCCGATATTCCCACGGGATATCTAGGGATAAAATCTCGAAATAACAACCGCTGGGCTTATAGCCACGAAATTTGGTGTGTAGGTAGCTGGACCTCTGTAATAATACATAGGCTATTTTTTACCCCGATATTCCTACGGGATAGGGATAAAATCTTGAAATTATAACCGCTGGGCTTTGAGCCATGAAATTCGGTATGTAGGAAGCTGGACGTCTAGAATAATACATAGGCTACTTCTTGACCCGCTATTCCCACGGGATACCTAGGGATAAAATATCGAAATAATAACCGCTGGGTCTAGAGTCATGAAATTTGGTATGTAGGTAGTCGGACGTCTGGAATAACACATACGCTACTTTTTATCCCGATACTCCAACGGGATAGTTTTGTAACTAAGGGACCCCATACATGCCTGTATTATTATTATTTTCATTAATTGTATACTATAGTTTTTAAGTATTTTATTTCTAATTTTATTTTATTTTATTTTGAAAAAATGACTTTCTGCCAAGTTTCTTGCGGCGCATTCTTCTTGGCAATGATGGTCTTTACGAAAGCGCCGGCAGTTTTAAAAATGACGTGTAAAAGTGCCCATTGCGGCTTATTTACTGAATAAATTATTTGAATTTGAATTCGGATAGTTTTTTTTAAATTTCAGCACTGGATTTAGAGTCTTGAATTTTGTGCAGTTATTCACAACACAACCTCAATGAAAACCACGATATAAATTTTGAAAATTTCCAGGGGAATTCGGAAAAATCCTGAAAATCTCAATTGAAACTACCAGACGGAATAGCTAACGCGTGCGAAGCCGCGGGTAAAAGCTAGTAATATTATAAATGCGAAAGTAACTCTGTCTGTCTGTCTGTCTGTTACGCTTTCACGTCCAAACCGCTGAACCGATTTTGATGAAATTTGGTATAGAGATAGTTTAAGCCCCAAGGATCGACATAGGATACTTTTTATTCCGATAGAGGGCGCCACCGCGCGATAACCTAGATCCGCGCAGACGAAGTCGCGGGCATAAGCTAGTATTAGATAAGTTTTTATTATGCATTTCTATGCTCCCAATGTCAATGAGTGTAGGTAGAGGTGGTATAAAATGTGAGCCACATGGTAATTTTCGATACCAAAGTTCTGTTTTAAGTTTTCACCAATTTCATACGATGGAGCTTGTCGTTGATATATCTCTAATGTTCACCTGATTTACCCTGTTTTACCTGCGCGGTGGATGTGGTTATAGCATAAGTTATAGTTGTCCTTTTATGAATTGAATAGGTCAGTAGGTATACTTTTTTTATACCTACCCACTTTCATAAGTGTTATTATTTCGATCACTTTCTGTCTATTGTTTCAGACATCAGACGCTTAGCGTCATTAATTAACAGGTAAATCAATACGAAGTTCATAAATTATTAGCTGCTACTTCGAGTCGTTAATACTTAATTGATGACAGGCCTTTTGATAGTGTTAGCAGTACCTTGAAGTACCTTCTTATTGTAAATTTGGTGAGTTTTTTTTATTCCACTGGATGGTAAACGAGCAAGTGAGTCTCCTAATGGTAAGAGATCACCACCGCCCATAGACATTTGCAACACCAGTGGGATTGCAGATGCGTTGCCACCCTAAAGGCCTAAGATGGGATACCTCAAGTGACAGTAATTTCACCGACTGCCTTACTCTCCACGCCGAAACACATCAGTGTAAGCACTGCTGCTTCACGGCAGGATTAGCGAGCAAGATGGTGGTAGCAATCCGGGTAGACCATGCATAAGGTCCTATTACCTGCAAAAGTAGCATAAATTACGAAAACTGTAAATAAAATGGTACTGCAATAAGCATATTTAGTATAGGTATAATTAACAAAAGCTACATGAAAGTTACTACTACTAAAGTTACTTAAATTAATTAAATCATAATTGAAAATATCTGCAAGGCTTTTGTTACCGAGATATCCATTAGGCAAATTATGGTATGTCAAGTATTTAACAACAACTAAGTAAATGAATGACCACTTTACCCGGTAGTGAATACATTATGTCCCAAAAATAAGAAAGCCGCTGACGAATCATTTTGCTGTCAGGTTTTACCAAAAAAATACTACACCATTTTCCCTATGGCTGCGCTACCTGCTTGCTATTCCCCAGGGAGTCGTAATCCCCCGTATGAGGAACTAATACGATTTAGTTTGGAGCAAAGTGCTCTTGAATCACTGCCTTTAGCCAAGATATATATACAAGCGTAATCGAGAACAAAATTCACTGAGTCCTTTTTATTTTTCAATGTTCACAAGGTCTTTCTCCACTTCTTCGTCATTGGGATCAGAGGCTGACCGACTATAACCGTCTTTAACGTGTAAATATTAAATATTTTATAAGCACTACGTGCAAAAATGCAATTTATTTCAATAAAGCTCTTATGAATGCTAAGTGCTATCGCTTTCCTAGAGCTTTTTAATTAGGATTAGAAATTTTTAAATATCTTGAATAGGTAGGTTTGTTGTAGCTTTGAAATGATAGTACAATTACTGCAGAGTTCGCGAAATAGGGGATTGCCGGCCGAGTATTATTAGAGATACGAAGTCGACAATCCCTGTACGCGGACCAGGCTTGTATAGTACCTACTTTTCTCAAATAAATCCATGGATATAATATCATGTCACTTGATGATGAACTCGTATCGAAAACAATAACACTTAATTATTTGAATAAAAAATCCACTCGATTTAGGTATAAACCGTACAAGTATTTGTTTTTTTTTTCTATTCCCGCCAAAATAATATTTTTGTAAGCTGTTCGGGTTGAGGATACCTTATAAATTAGTTATTTTCTAGTTATTTTAATAAATTATAAACAATAAATGTCAATCCTTGTTTATTATTGAATACATGATTTATTCTAATTAAATAATGCTATAAGTTTAGATAGCAGTACCTAACTATATAAAAGGCGGTAGTTCTCATAATCGGTACCTACCATTCAACAACATATTCAACTGGGAGAATATAATTTTAACCGTCGAACCAAAAAGAGAGCCGGGTGGAAAATTGCGTTTTCATCTCTAGGGTGGAAGGTTTTTATTTTTTATTTTTACTATTAGTCACGGAGTCGAAGACAGTTGAGTCACATCATATTATTAAAATTAAAGCTTTTCATATGTCTAAACTCAGCTATACATAGAAGGTAAGTGCATTAAACGACGTCTTTATTACGCTCTATAGGTTCTCATTAAAAAAAAACGGCCAAGAGCGTGTCGAACACGCCTGAAATAGGGTTTCGTAGCCATTACGAAAAAATTAAGTAATGTTTTTCGAAGGATTTCGCATTTTGTACGGAATATTCCAAGTTTAGTTATATTTTATACCTTAGACTGCTATTTACTCTTAAACTACGAATAATTCCCAAGAAAACCTATCCGTTATAGTTTTCCTTGTAAGTTTTGATATACTTACTATCATCCTGAATTTTTTCAAAATTTTCTATCCACCAGTTTAGATTTTAGAGGGGGCGGACGCTAGATTTTTATGAAAATTTGCACTTCAAAGTTCAATATTTTGCAAACAAATCACTGAATCCATCGTTTTAGGAACCCCGTAATGGTTTTAAAAGACCTATCCAACGATATAACAAACTACAAGGTTGAATGAGAGAAAAAATCACCCCCACTTTACGTCTATAGGATGTATTGTAAAAAAAATTTTTTAACAATTTTTATTGTACCATTTTTTTGGCATAGTTTAGGTCCATATAAACTAGTGCAAAATTAAAGCTTCAAGCATTGATAGTTCCTGAGCAAAGCCGTGGAAGGACAGACAGACAGACATGGCGAAACTATAAGGGTTCCGTTTTTGCCATTTTGGCTACGTTGGGCTATTTTTTTTTAGAGTTGGTCTATTTTTTTTTCAAATTTATAGAAAATCGATATTTAAAATTATTCTGCCGTTCTGCTGCTCGCCATAATGCCATGATAGTGTGACACTTTTTTTTCACGTTTCGGCATGGCCATCTCCACGTCACCACGTCGTGACCAACACTGAAGATTGAACGCCGAACTTCCATTTGAGATTTAACTGATATTTATTAATATGCTTCTTTTATAAAACGTGCGTGTAGTATTTTACTTTCCTCAAAGTCGAAATGAAAAGTAGAATGTCTAATTCGGGTGAAATTAAACATTTCTCCGCGAACTATTGGCGCTCTCAGTTCGTTTGAGCACCAGAAATATCTCGGGTGAAACGGCTCACTTTCCACCCTTAGTTATCAATCTACTATTATCTTTTAGTGAGACAAGCCGCAATCAGAGGGATATCTAATTGATGGATATGTGTTAAATAGTAGTGTTGATATAGTTAGGAGTTGCAGATGTGGGCAGGTGGTGGTAGTAGAGTCAGGGTGCAGGGCGGCCGGGCGGCGGGCGGCGGGCGGCGGGCGGCGGGTGGCTGGCGGCGGGCGGCGGTGGGCGGCGGCCGGCGCGGCAGTCGCGCGACGCACGTGCGCGCACCGCCTTCGCGCGCTCTCGTCCGCGCCACCGACCCGACTCGCTCAATATTCCGGGACAATATAATCCACATTAAGTATTAATCTAACACAATAACTCCGATAATAACATTCTTTCAGACTATTAGTCTCCGTCATAAATCTAAGTCAATTTGTCAACTATCCCATTTAAACGATTTTCGGGTCAATAGTACAAATTCTACAAGATTGCTTACATCACCTGAATAGTATCGGCGGGAAATCCATGTATCAGTGGATTTTAAGTTAGCTAAAATGAAATCGTGTTTTAGATTTATGTATGAAAAGCTTCTGTTTCAGTGACACATTTATGTTACAAGTTCAGTGCATGTATGTAATTATTATTGTGTTGTAAGGAATAGTTTTCAATTGGAGTGATGTGAATACCAAGATACAGATACAAGGTTGTTGCAAACCTGAACACTAAATTTGAGATGATCTTCTTTTCTAGTAATCTAACTCGTGCGGTACGGACGCAGAGAATGATTTATCTTTCATTTTTGGCACACGCACAAACGGTCTGAAGTCATCATGACCAAAAGTAAGAAAACGGAGTTTGCTTATAATTCGTATTTTTTGAGATAAACTAGAAATTCACAGGAACATTTCGATAGCCTCAATGATTTGGACAAAATTCTATAATGTGAAAATGTTTATTCAGGCACAAACGGTCAGAGAACATCATTCTTAAATCCAAACAGTGACAATTACTTAACATAAACCAGAAAGCTGCGCTACTAACTTATACATTTACATACAAATACTAAATTAAATAATACTTAATAAGTTTATGACATATATTTTAAAAAGCTTTTATTTAACCTCATCGCTTCTTTTGTCATAGAAGAATTCTACAAGTTACTTACTCGTAAAGTGGTTGACTTTAAAGTTTGGTAAATGCATAGTTTGTTACGAATATTATTGGATGACAGATTAAGACCTACAGTGAATAAAGACTCGAGGTTTCGTGGTCAAACCCAATAGGTAACTCCAGCTATTTTTTTTTCTAAAAATTCATAATAATTTCGAATTTAAACTTCTACATAGTGTTCTTTTTAGTGTTCCGTAGCCAAAATTCCAAAAAAAAAAATTGTATTGTATTGTAACTCTTTATTGTTATAATGATTTCCTTTTACTTGTCTTCCTCTTTAATTTGTAAATGTCACGAATAAATGTTTTTCTTTCTTTCATTCATTCTTTCTTTCAAAATGGCAAAAACGGAACCCTTATAGTTTCGCCATGTCTGACTGTCTGTCTGTCCGTCCGCGGTTTTGCTCAGGGACTATAATAATAATAATTAACGTAATCTTAAAGTAGGGGTGATTTTTTTTCTCATCCCGTCCATCGTCGTGCGGGGTATCGTTGGATAGGTCTTTTATTGGATAGGATTTTTCGATTCAGTGATTTGTTTGCAAAATATTGAACTTTAAATTCCAAATTTTCAATTAAATCAAGCGTCTCCCCCCCCTCTCTGAAATCTAAACCGGTGGGTGGAAAAATTTCACAAAATTCAGGATGGTAGTTAAGTACATCAAACTTACAAGGTAAACTATAACGGTTTAGTTTTCTTGAGAATTATTAGTAGTTTAAGAGTAAATAGCAGAATAAGGTATAAAATATACCTAAACTTGGAATATTCTGTGGAAAATACAAAATCCTTAGAAAAATATTTCTTATTTTTTTGTAATTTCTAACGGAACCCTATTTCGGGCGTGTCTGATACGCTCTTGGCCGGTTTTTCTTTATCAATTTTTTACCGACTTCCAAGTGACAAGAAGTCATCAATACGGGCCAATTTTTTTTATTTTACGATTGTTTCCTCAGAACTCTCCGTGATCTTTAGGGTCCCGTAGTCCTACAATGAACCCTTATAGACTCGCCGTGTCAGTGCGTCCGTTCGCGGTTAGAGACTACTAGTGCTAGAAAGCTGAAATTTTGAATAAGTACGGTCAAGGACTTTAATTCATGAGCCACCATGGAACGTTTCAAAGAAAAGTCATTACGATTTTCCTTGTTAATATGCGATGTCACTATGACGTTCACTGAGAAATGGTTCCATGGTGGCACATGAATTAAAGTCCTTGACTGTAGGTACATAATGTTAAATAATTACGCCGACATATTGGCAATAGAAAGAATTTAACAAAAATTGTACCGTAGGTTACCTCCTACGCAATTAAAGTGGGGATAAATTTTTTTTCTTAATTGATTATTTCCGTTCTGTTGTCACTAAGATAGGATCCAATGAGTGGACCTCGGAAAAGTATGCTGTAACAACTTGTGCATTTGCTCTTCGAAATCACCATTTAATTTTGATGAAGTGAAACTGATCAGAAAGACCCAGATGGCCATCAGCAATCTCAATTACAAGTAGGTATTGCACGGGTTGCGATTCGATTAGTTTGCCACAATTTCCCTTATCCATTTCTATTATCCATTATATTTGAAACTTAACGGTAAAATTTGCACATATTATGTTTTTAAATGAAACAACGAAACTATTACATATAAAATATGTAGTATTAACTTCTATAAGTATCATAAAAACATAATAATAGATACAGCTAATAAATGTACCTACATGGCAGGTATTTTCAGTCCATTTGTGTTCGAAATACCGAGAATCGTGTGTTACAATTTGACCGTTAATTCAAATCTTAAATTAAACGGAGTATAGTTATGTGGTGAAGTACAGGTAACTGATGGTGAAGCACCAAGGAATCCTCCTTAATTAACGTATGCATCGGGAAAAGCATAAAGCAATATTTTGTAAAAAATGCCGAATAGTTGACATTTAGTTATCTAATTTAGATACGAAATATAAAAATTGTGTAAAAAAATTCAACCGAGACCAAAATACCCCCTCCAAACAAAAAACAACTAGGTAAAGTATGGTTCTGTGTGCGCATGGTAGGAGTACCGATGACTTACTCGTACTGTCATTTAGTGCGAATGGAAAATGAACAACTCGAAATTATACGTCGAAGCAGAAAAATGTCAATTTGAAATAAAATCAACAGGGAAAATTTACCATCTTGAATATAGTCGAAAATTAAATTTCGTCCCATGGTAAAATTAAAATTAACAAATTTGATATACGCCGAAAAAAAAACGACCACTGTATTTACGTACACTCAGAAATACGACGAAATGTAAATATATTCAACCCGAAACCATTTGTTTTGGGTCTACATGCTTATCAAGTTATTACTTGATTTAGACATTTTTCATTTATTGCTTATTTCATTTTGCTCATATTTTATAATGGACAATATTTCATGAGGGTTAAATTAATTTAAAAACAAAAAATAAATTTGGTTGTTTGGTTTGTTTGGTTTGGTTTGGTTTGGTTTTAAGCACAATTTTATTTTGAAAAAATTACTTTGAATGGTTTTTGGTTTTGATCCGAATTCAAAATGATCAATTCAAGTGGTTGCACCGACAGTAAATCCTACGGATGTGTTTGAAAACGGTGCTCCAACGCGAGCCAGCAGGAGAGTGGGGATCTATCAACCAGTTGACCGTACCTACATACTATGTATCAGAAGTAACTTAACTATCTAATTAGGCTTGATATCGACTTCAAACTGATAAGTAGGAAGTGCGCACAGAATTATATTTTAGTTATATTTCGCTTTTAAAGGTTCTGTAGTCCTACAAGGAACCCATAATATTTTATAGTTTCACCAAGTCCGTCCGTATGCGGGTTAGTTTAGACCGCTAGTGCTAGAAAGCTGTAACTTCGCATGGCCATATAGCCTACGTTAACCACGCCGACAGAAAGATAATATAATAGTACATTATGATACAAGTGTGCTATGTTGGTCATTACACTCGAGTCGGTTTTTAAGCCTGAGCCGAAGGCGAAGGCTTAATGGAGACGAAAAGTGTAATGACCAATGCTCACGTGTTTCATACGACGTTTTTCAACACACTTGCGAGGAAAAGTAAATAAAAGTTCACATTTATTTAAATAAACTTAACAAACAGAAACCCATTTAAAAGATGGCGGCCGTAATTTTTTTTTTTCGCGCGCTCAGCGCTGCATGCGCGCGCAAGTCTGAGATAAGGGCACCGGCAAAGTAGCTAATCAGCCACATATTTATAAATTTTGAAATTGGGTATTTATAGTTAAAAATACACCGTCAAATTATAAATACCAACAAGCTAACAAGCAGTTTCATGAAATTCTTTAATTATTTATCACATTTTGAATTGAATTTTATATTTACGCAAATAACTACTTAGCTGTTTTCGAAACATTAATACTTCTTGCTAATATTTAAAAAGATATGTAATGAAAAGGCACTAGTGCGATAATGTAATGTAAAAGGCACGGCATGGGTAATATTCTGCATTATCAGTGTAAATACGCTGTAATAAGACCTACTTTACGAGCAGGTGTGTTGAAAAATATTGAAAAATACAATAAAAATTAAGGTGCTTACCCGATATGTAGTTCGAGTGTTTCTTTTGTCTCGTCTGTCTAAAACCATTTGGCTGATTTTTAAGACACTAACTAAATACATCTTAAATATTTTGAAGCTAAGTAAATTGCCTTAATATTCACCCGAATTTCATATGCACTATAGTGGGCAACCGCGAGCCAGATTTTAAATGAGCGGACATCTCTCTAGAGACTGTGTTTAGAAAGATGAATTTTTAAGATAGGCTGGCTACAACCGCTACCCGTAGGCAGCGAATGTATATTCACAAACAAATGAGATCGAGGCTGATGAAGAGACGTATTTAATCTCCAAAAAGTGTAATTTGCGTAGAAGGTTAATATAATTAGAGGAACATCAGAATGTACATACACAAACCTTTTCACTTCGCATTTGTCAAAAGGTTTGTGAATATACATTCTAATGTACCTCTGAGTATTAACCTACTACGCAAATAACACTTTTTGGAGATTAAATAGAAGAGACGATTGAAATTGATTGAATAGAAAAGACGTCTTCTTCAGCCTCGATCTCGACTTTGGCGAAATTATCAATAGTACCTAATTGATGATATATCTAAGTATTTCTTAGAGTTATATTAGTTTTTAATTATTATTATTAAGCTTTTATTGTTTCAATTATTTGTAAATGTATTGTTTGTTCCTCAATATTATATTTTTAGCCCTCCAATATTTCTTAAAAAAAAAACGACATACAAGGATGTTACGTACCTACCTGCTCTGTGAACTATTAGTAATCAACACCATCAGTACAATCTATCATGCTAATCCAAATCCAATGAAACATAAAAATAATAAAAATAAATATAGGCGAAAAATAAAGGTCCGATATTTTATATAAGAGAGAGAGAGAGAAACATTTATTTACACAAATTTAAAAAATACATTAGATGGAAAGAATAACAAAATAACATCGAATATACCTCTAATACAGCAAGTAGGTATATTTACTAGCCTCTGGTTTTTTTATTGATAAGAAACAAACAGTCTTATACAGAATTATCAACAGACTTCAATTAAGAGGTGATAAGTTGTATGTGTCACACGAGACCAAAGTTCTTTGCATCTCGTGTGTTTAATTACTCGCTACGCTTGTGATTCAATTGTAGAATCCTTCGTTTACTCGGGGTCCAAAATCAACACTCGCAGCAAAAAACGACTTTGCTCTCTTGGTGCACAAATAACTATTAATTTTAATCCCTTAACGTTCGTCTTTCATTCAAAGAAAAGATAAGGTTTTTAGTTCCTGCCATCAAAATTTTTTTCTGCATTGATGCGATGAATTTGTAATTCACATCACAAAATAAATCAAACGTATATTATAATAAACCTATAGCTCTGTGCAAACTCATTCCCTTTTAGGGGTAGGTACCTTTAGATTTACCTAGAGGATGAATGTTCAATATTTGCTTCAGTCAATATTTTAACTTTAAACTTTAGTAGCTTGTAGGTAGTAGGTATTTACCTATTAATTTTCAGCCTTGTAAATTTGAAATAGAGCCTCTTGTTCTTATAATTTTGCCCGTTGCCTTAGAGGTTGGTTTTGCAAATTTGATGAGACCAAGCTTTATGTTATTTTAATTTGAAACTTACCATAGCTTTTAGATAAATTAGTCCTTTTTCATTTTTATTGCGGGAAATCACTCAATTCAATACAATGTTAAAAGAAGAGTATGTTATTTTGGGCTTCTTCCTAATTTGGTGTAGTTTTGTACATAAAAATATAGTTTTAACGATACATACTTTACAACCTAAAAGCTATTGTACTTACTATTTTGTTGTGAAATAATGAAATAACTTATTGAAAGTCGTTATTGTACTAAAACAAACGGTGGCAATGAGTAAAAATCAGTGAAACAAATAACTTGTCGTTTAAGAGAGGTTAGTTTCACGGTCACGCTTGTTACGTACGTCGTAACGATTGTCAATATTGAAATTAGTAGGTGTATGTACCGGCCGGCAGCGTCTTCGGACAAAACCAGCGGCTAGTAGGTAGACAGTCGAGCTAATGGACGGCCATCGGAACAATGTTTCAGCGTGTAATTTATTCATTACACAGGCGTCCTCGATCAGCCGGCGGTAACGGAAAGTCTCCGCCTGATGATCTCTGACGCACCGAACCTAGCCACATTACAGTTTATTCACAGTATGCTCGCACGTTAAAGTGTATCAGTACGTTTTCCTTGTAAGGTATAATTATTTAAACCAACAAATAAATTATTAGTCATTCCGCTCGAATATATCGCTTATTTGCCGGATAGTTGACAATTGTATATTAGATTAAAAATTATCTAAAATCAACACATGAAACGATCTTAAGTCATTCTTTAGATTCAACAATTGCAGTTTCATGGCATCTAGCATCAAAAGATAGTAAAATAGTTTTATATCAATCCGAAAAATAAAAAAATAGGTACTGTGCAAAGTGAGTTTCGGTGTAGAAGAGTGATCATGTCGTGCCTCTCAAGTACCTTAACGTTAACGCAGTGAAGACGATGGAGAAGTCGATGCAGGCGCGGGCGTTGAACAAATTCTCGTGCTGGGTATGCCTGGTCCCACCATGGGGCTTCGCGGACCTGAAGGAGGAGGAGTTGTACACGACGTACACGCAGCGGCAGCGGCAGCGCGCCGTGCCGCGGCTGCTCGCGGCCGGCGCGCTGCTGCAGGCGTACGCGGCGCTGGTGCCCGGCGAGCGCGACCTCGGCTTCGCCTACACCTTCCTCACGCTCGCCCTGCTCGTCAACCTTACGCTTGCCGTCGTCTACGTCTGCATCAGGCCGGCGCGGCTCGCGCTCAACCACGTGGCGTGGATCGTCCTCTGGGCTCAGCTCCTCGTGAGCGCGTCACGGCGACTCGGTGACTCCTATAATGAGTTACTCGGCTGGGCGGTCGTGCTACAATATTTTACGCTAGCCGCGTTACCATTCCATTACCTGCTATTGATACTCTACAGCACGATCTCATTCACTGCTTATTTGTTGATACAATACTACAACGCTGTGATCTCTGAGAGTCGACTTCCTGAAGACTTCAGCTTTCAGGTAAGTGATACACTAAGTCTGGTGCTTAATTGTTTTTTTATTTATTTGCTTGGGGCTATTTTGTACAAAATAGTAAAATGTGTTGCAGCAAATAGCGAACGGATTGCTGTTGTTCGGGGCCACATTGCTGGGAGGAACCGCGTACGGCGTGAGCGAATGGCAACAACGATGCTCTTTCAAAGTAACAAAAAGAAGTTTACGTGATAAACTTACTATTGAACAGCAGAGCAAAGAACAGGTAATTTTTATTTAGGTAAGTCTGCATTTTCTAGAGTTCAATATGAAGCGGATAGAAATGGAACAAAACAATCAATTTGCAGGAGCGGTTATTACTCTCGGTGCTTCCGGAACACGTCGCTGTTCAGATGCGAAAAGACCTCGGCCTTATTGACACACAATTCAAAAAGATTTATATGTCCCGCCATGAAAATGTGAGGTAGGAATACGACAAATATATTTTAGAGTGTTCATCTTGGCGTGAAATTAATCTTAATATTTGTTTTTGTTTACATGACACGTTTAGTATCCTGTATGCAGACATCGTGGGTTTCACGGCTATTTCATCCACATATTCGGCGCAAGACCTCGTCGCTATTCTAAACGAATTGTTTGCTCGTTTCGATCGTCTAGCGGAGGTAAAAATATGTAAATATTTAGAAATACACGCGTTTAACTATTCTGCTAGTGTAACCGTAAATTCATTGGAGAACATTTTCAGAAATACCAACAGCTTCGAATTAAAATCCTTGGTGATTGCTACTATTGCATTAGCGGAGCGCCAGTGGAGCGACCAGACCACGCCGTCCTTTGTGTACATATGGGATTGTCGATGGTGAAAGCAATAAAGTGAGCATTTTTGCAAAGACATTATAAATACAAATTGTTAAATAGTAACTAGTAAGTGCTTGAACAGCTGAGCAACTGATTCTTATTTTCTAATGTTTTGTGTAACGTTCATCAGGTATGTGCAGCAGACTACGAATTCGCCAGTGGACATGCGCGTGGGCATCCACACGGGCGCCGTTCTGGCCGGCGTGCTGGGCCAGCGGCAGTGGCAGTTCGACGTGTACTCGCGGGACGTCGAGCTCGCCAACAAGATGGAAAGCAGCGGCATGGCTGGGTAAGCAACACCGAGAAACACAAGTTAACGCGAAAACTCCCACAGTTTTCCGAGGTCTACAAATAGTCCTCAAATTACGTAACAATACTTTTGGTGTGAAAGGTTTTATAATTATGCTGTTGGGAAAACTGCAGAAGCTCTGCCATTGACTAGAGTTTAAAGTCCTACCCAGACTACTCGGTAGCGAGCTACGAGTCCAATTCACACGTGACCTGGCGATTTAGTTTATAAGCATTTCTAAATAGTAGGAACAGAATCATCAATGTCATAAGTACTTGACTAAATGCTTACGGATGGTAGCGAATATAAATATAATAGAACTAGCGACCCACCCTATATAGCTTAGAACGGGCGCAATTTTGAAGAAAAAATAGGTGAAAGGATAAAGAAAGTCTAGCTTCCACCTTTCTTTCGATTTTATTACTGGAATGTGGTGGAGTAAATAAACGTTTTTATTATTATTATATATTATTATTATTTCTTTTCCCCAAGACTACATTCGTGTGAAACCGGGGCGCGTCGCTAGTATTATAAAATCGAGATGAGAATACCATTCGAAAGTACCATTATTAGCACAGCAGTACACACTGAACAAATATAATCATAAAGTTAATCTATGATATGTTTATAGTTGGAGTGCCTACCTATAGATAATAGATTTACAAAGTATGCTTACCTAATCATAATCTGTCACTACGCATTTATTATAACTCAATTCTTGGTGGATGCTGTGTCACCTATTTTATAAAAAATACTAGCGACCCACCCCAGCTTTGCACGGGTAAGTAAAAAAACGGCCAAGTGCGAGTCGGAGTCTCGTACGAAGGGTTCCGAACCTATACGACGACGAACGTAGAGTAAATGCATTTTTTGTTAGATTGATATTTTTAATTTCGTAATATCTTTTGAATGGAATGTTCAATTTGAATAATTCAGAAAGTAATCTACAGGCCAGGACACCGTCTTGAATATAAAATTATTTATTTGGATAAGGATTAATAAAAGAGGTAAGGATAGCATGGTCAGATTTTAGTCATCATTTCTGTCAACCTTTAAAATGTATAAAAGTAGTTATAGTGACATAACTACAATAGTTGGACATATGGTACTCCACAGTTTTTTATAGATCTTGATGTATTCTTTAATATCGTAAAATATTTTTTGTTCTATAATCAAAAGTTTCTACAGCGCATGCGATAAAAAATGTTTTATTGCAACTTTTTTTTTCACTTTGAGTTACATTATTGTAGTTTTAGTACGGAAACCTAATTTTTTCTGTTAATAAATATAATCTATGGCACTTTGGAATAATTTAATATTTTAATAGTGAAAGAATTTTTAAAATCGGTCCAGTAGTTTTTAAGTTAATTCGTAACAAACATCCGAAAATCCAGATTAAAGTATTTGACAAATTGACACTATTTTTTTCTAGTAATTCACATGTTATTGATTCGCTGTACATATCAAAACTACATTTATTAAATTACTAGCTGTTAATTTGTGTAAATTTCATAAAAACCTACAACAAAAAAAGAATTAGCGAAATTGGGGCTATGGAACCCTATGTTGGACGTGTCCGACACGCTCTTGGCCCGTTTTTACCAACCCTTACCTTGTGCTTAGCACCATAATAAGTACCAAAATACTATAATCGTTTAAACGGTCGGGAACTGTACCACTACCATGAGTTTACAGTGATCGTACTCGATAGCGACGGTGTAAATTATTTGTATGGAGAATTGTACAACAGCGTCTCTACAAATAATTTACGCCGTCGCTATCGAGTACGGTCACTGTAAACTCTTGGTACTAGGTACTGAAAATGTTTGTTTACATTTCTATTTTATGTAAATAGTGATTACTTATAGGCGTGTACACATATCGGAAGTAACGCTGAGCTTCCTCCACGATGAGTTCGAGGTGGAGCCGGCGCACGGCGAGAGGCGAGAGGAAATGCTACGGCAGGCCGGCATCAAGACTTTCTTCATCGCCAAAGTCCTGAAACCAGTGAGTACAGCAACTTGAAAAATTTTTTTTTCTAAGACCGGTACACAATGAATCGAAACTAATTCTAAACGCTGCACGTGTCTGTTGCATCTGCCTATTCAAACTTTAATTGAAGGGCTAAGCTATGTGTCTATACGGAATCGTAATACATTAATAAGCCTGTCGATCACAGAATAATGTGTTTTATGCACGGGTTTCACGAATATTAATTAATTAAAGTATTGTATTGTATGGGATAAGGATAAGTTCGCCTGTGTACATATATCTCAATGTCTGTCAGTTGTGTTTGTAATTTATTAAATCAGGCGTTACTTTGCGGAGGTTTTGTTGTTCGAAGATATCAATGAACTGAAACAATTACTATGCTTACCCAGTTTAGTTGTGGTTTGTTTATTTTGTACAATGAAGAGTTTACATTACATGCATACATATTCAAACAGGTGGTTAGTGCAAATAGCTAGAAAAGGGTCACTCCCATGTTATGATAATAGAAATGCTTAAGACCAGTGTTGGTTTAACCCTGCCGTGAAAACCGCCAGGGGTTTGAAGTTTTGGGACGTTCGTATACCTAGATACTATTAAGACAATATTATTAGGTCAAATTAGTTTTCGACCGATCGAAATTTATTTATTTTGGTCAATGAACAATTTACAGTCATTCATTATTTTGCCACCGTTAGTATGGGTTAAATCTTGGAGTAGAATTTAACTCCCTTGCAATGGTCAGATTGATTTGAAATTTGCACATGCTGTAAGTTGGATTACAATAGGTACAAGTAACGTTAGGAAAAAAACTTGTACTTATTTTCTACTTATTTTGATTGAAAGGTAGACTTTTGTAGTAACTATTTTATATTGCTTAACTAGCTAGTGGGACACAGTTATAGGCTAAATATAATAATAATAACTAGCTATTACCCGCGAGTTGCTGTGCGGTGTGCGTAGAACATATTATAATAAAATCCTATACGAACTTTTTTACATACATGTTAGTATAGTCGCCTTTGTTTATAAATTTTTTAGGTTCTCTACAATAAACAATTATTATTGTTGATAACAGTCTTTAATGTTTTATGCCATAAAATACAACTAATGTGTTAGGGTAAGGCAGTACTCCTTAAATTGTTACCATGTTTCAAGTAAATCCGCCAGTTTTAGCATGAAAGAGTGGCACACACAAGCATGCACTCACATTGTAGGTACACTCACACAAGACCAACACCTAACTGCTACGAATAGTAATAATAATAATTATTACATTTGTTTAACTACCAGTAATAAAGATTTATCGAAGCTCATAAAGGTAGGTAGGTAGGTACTCATGCCTATTTGGGATGGGACCATCATGTAATGTAGGGTGTGCCCTTTTAATACTTCTTTAGCTCAGCGTAATAACGACGATGTATGAATGATGTCATGATATTATTAAGACGAACGGTCGATGAACTATTTAGTAGATATCTTACGACTCATTGCATGTATGAAATATATGAATCTCAGATTATAAGGGATATGACCAATACGAATAGATCAGTTATTTTTTCACTTGCAGCATCTGATTACCTCTACATAGCTATTTTTAACCGACTTCAAAAATGGAGGAGGTTTTCAAATTCGGTTGTATTTTTCAAACGACTTCAAAAAAGGAGGAGGTTCTCAATTCGGGTGTACTTATGTTTTGTTATATTAAAATATTTTTTTTTATGTTTTTTACCTCAGAACTCCGTCGCTAGTGAACAGATTCTAAAAAAAAATTTTTTTTCGGTCTTATAGAAAGAAAGGTCCTATGAGCACCAAATCAGGCTCTGATGATTGGATCGTAGGGAAATTGAGGGAACTCTTCAAATATTGTAGGGACACCTATGGTAATCAAATACATAACCCTCTTTCTTCGCAGTCGGGTAAAAAGCGATAAAAATAAAATAATATAAGTAACAAAAAATTAAACAGACTTTAAAACCATGAAAATAATTTTCTATCAGTTTGAAGCGATCGAAGCCCAATATGTAGTATGTAAGTGAGGTAGACGACTTTCGGTCCACTCTTGCTGGCTCGTGCTGAGGCATCGACTTCAAACTGGTAGAAAATTATTTTCATGTTTTTTTTGTATAATAACCAGATAAGAAACGTGAACGGGAAAATATTTGACATAAGAAGTAAACTATAATTGAAATACTTAACCTTGGTTTTAGATTGATACGACTTGAATATATATAATATGCAGATTGATGTGGCTCCAATTATTTAAGTATGTTGCGGACTTGAAAATTGTATAAATAACTTTTTATTTTGTCATCTAGTTTGGAGGAGAGGACAAAAGTGCGGCCGAGGGCGAGGGCGTGGAGGGTGGCGACTCCGCCGACACTCTCTCCGATCTCAAAGACGACGACGAGGACTCGGTGAGTGCACTATCCCTCCCTCCGCCTCCCCGCGACCTCTCCACGAGCCTAAATAAATAGGACACTGGGGCACTAGGCTCACGGTCTGCACTTCCAGTTAGCTCTAGTCTAGATAAGACCGATCGCTTTGAAATTCGCTCACTCCTAACAATACGTTCATTGAGTTCATTAGACGTGTTTTTGGAAGCTTTTTTCAAGACATGCTATATCATGAGCGCTCATATGGATTTGTTGCTTGTCAATTACATAGAATCGCTTCGTCCATTATTCGTAGGTTCTATCACCACAAGAAGAGAGCAAAGGCAATGAAGACCTCAAAATACTCGCAATGTTGCAAGAAGAACTCGTGAATAGAGACGACGACAAGTAAGTCCATTTCGTATTTAATTTTTTCAGTAGGTACCTACCAGAGTCTTTTTATGGAATATTTGAGTCATATAAAATCAGAGTCAGCAACATCCACTTTTTACTGTACTTAGCAACTTACTTGACTTTAGGAGATGCTACGAGTACATGAAATGTAAATAAATAAAAAACTTCTTTACGCTTTTCAGTTTAAGTGGATGTTGCTAACTTTGCTTCTATATGACTCATTTGATAACTTCCCCAATTAAATTTTACCTTTTAATTACGTACACAATTACGTAAAATAAAATGTACGAGTATATAGGGCATGCACAAGCTTCGGTGTTCGTAGATAAGGGCCGGCTTTTCATCTGCTTTACAATAATTGCTGCTTACTTACCTACATTACTATATTAAGGGGCTGTTTCACCACCCATTGACCAATTTTATTTGTCGGATAAATTTAATCAATGGATGGTAAAACAGGGGGTAAGACTGCAGATGTCATAATTATAAAAGGCAAAACAATGAATTTACTTTACTGTAAAATAACACACACTAATAATATTTATGTGCACTAGTTTTTTTGATATCCTATCGTTTCCTGTTTATTATCAGAGTTTATTTACGTCGTTCCTAATTTTAGGGAGCTCGCGGATGCGACGACGCTATGCCTGACCTTTAAGGCGCCGGAGGTGGAGTCAGGGTACGCGAGACGCGCGGACCCGTTCCCCATGGCGGCGGCGGCGCCCCCGGTGCTGCTGCTGCCGACGGTTGCCGCGCTCACCACCTTCGCCGTGCCGCCCTCCTGGTCCCTTCATGCCGTTTACCTCGCCTTCATACTTGAGACCGGCCTATTCAACGTCATCTACTACTCTTACTTCCGATTCGCCCAATACAAGGTTTCTTATTAATCACCTATCGACTATAGCATAAAAATAATAATAGTGATTGTGGCTAATGTGGCTCCATTGACGGTACTAACAGTTTTTTTACGGTTTTTGTTCTGTTAGATAGAGACTACTTTTTAAATTATGAGTGCTATCAGTCTGCCGAATGTAGCGGACTACTCCGTTATAATCACAACGCGCTCTACAATATTAAATACTCGATACATTTACGCAGTGACAATTCAAGTTGAGATTCTACTTAGGTTTTCATCAGTGCATTTGAAAATGTCGTCGGTATGTTAAGATGCCTTATTAACATAAAAAGTGATGTTAATATTAGCATTATAATGTCATCTATTACTAGGTACTCGACTTAACTTGACTTTACCTACTGCAGTATAGTATGTTACTGAACTTGCTGTATGACAATTAAACGTAAGTGGAACGCGAGGGTGTCAACCGTATTGTGTAACGATAACGAGTCACTCGCTCTACCATGTTCTTCGGTGAAGGGTGAAATACTCAAGCATGGTAATTATAGCTCCATTATACAGGAAGTGACGTGAAATAGGAAATGAAATAAGATCAGGAAGTAAGCACATAGCCTGATCAGCTTGCGTCGACAAGTAGCTTCCGATTTATGATTTGGTAAATTGTACAAGAATAAGAAATATCCGTAGCGTCGTAGAATATATTTGAAATTGATACGACCATGAAGATATTTGTAACTTTATATACTACGACAAGCCGTATATAGCCCAAATGAACTACGGTTATTGAAATTATTAATTCTGTTTCAGGAAAAACCTGTAAGCCCTTACTGGAAGTTGTTATGCGGTACATTCAACATAGCTATGTTTGTAGCCGCAAATATAGCACCCTTGGTAAGAAAAAAATAAGAGTCGATTATATTTATTCATCAAAATCTAGTTTTACATTTAAAAAAATATCTTGATATGGTTACGAATTATGTAAGTGTTTTTGGTAGATGAAACATTTATTTAGCATTCACCCAAAAAAACTACGGAGTAAAATGAACTGAATCATTAATATAAACCAAATATTCTTATTTAGTGAATTAATGAACGCTCTGAAATTATAATATTTCAAGTTATTAGGTAAATATCGATAGTTATACTACTAACCACATTAAGAAAAAAACTATATTTTATTAAGATAGAAATAGTAATAAACCACATTATATGAAAATTTTACTACTCGTAAACACGGATCAAAATAATACACATTTTTACCTACACTATGGGTATTACCTGTTCGTATAGGGATTACAACAGGGTCGAACGTAACGAAGGACTTTTTTGAAAATATCACGTCAATTCGTATGTATGTATTTTAGGTATATATCTTTCTATTCAATAGGTCAACCATTCTCCAAGCATGGTTCGCGGGCCCCTTGGGCTCCGCAGAGGCTACTGTGCCCAGTAGCCGCAGTATTTGTTTTGATTACCTATGGCTTGTACTTCTGCGGAGCCCCAGGGGTCCGCGGATCATACTTTGAGAATGGCTGACCTACACTTAATTTGGAAAAAATAAAGCAGTAAGGTTGAATTATGTACCCCGCTTTCCGAAAAGTTTCTTATTTTATATTATATATATCTTATCTATAATATAAAAATGAATCGCAAAATGTGTTGGTAAGCGCATAACTCAACAACGCCTGAACCAATTTGGCCAATTCTATTTTTTAAATGTTCGTTGAAGTTCAAGGATGGTTTTTACGGCGAGAAAAATTTGAATAATTGCCGGAAAAACCGTAAAAACAGCCCTTTTCTTTTTCTCATACAAACGTTTTCTAACTAAAACGTTGAGTCAATTTGAGCTCTATTGCTATTGTATAAAGTTCATATTAAATTACAAGGACCACTGGGCTTAGAGCCATGAAAATCGGTATGTAGGTAGCTGGATCTCTGGAATAATAGATAGGCTACTTTTTATCTCGATATTCCCACGGGATAGGGATAAAATCTTGAAATATTAACCGCTGGGCTTAGAGTCACGAAATTTGGTATGTAGGTAGTTGGCCGTCTAGAATAACACATAGGCCACTTTTGGCCCAATATTCCCACGGGATACCTAGGGATAAAATCTAGAAATAACAACCGCTGTGCTTGGAGCCCTGAAATTTAGTATGTAGGTAGCTGGACCTCTGGAATAAAACATAGGCTACTTTTTATCTCAATATTCCCACGGGATAGGGATAAAATCTTGAAATAATAACCGCTGGGATTAGAGTCATAAAATTTGGAATGTAGGTAGCCGGAGGTCTGGAATAACCCATAAGCGACTTTTTGACCCGATATTCCCACGGGATACCTAGGGATGAAATCTCGAAACAACATCCACTGGGCTTAGAGCCATGAAAATCGGTATGTAGGTAGCTGGATCTCTGGAATAATAGATAGGCTACTTTTTATCTCGATATTCCCACGGGATAGGGATAAAATCTTGAAATATTAACCGCTGGGCTTAGAATCACGAAATTTGGTATGTAGGTAGTTGGCCGTCTGGAATAACACATAGGCCACTTTTGGCCCAATATTCCCACGAGATACCTAGGGATAAAATCTAGAAATAACAACCGCTGTGCTTAGAGCCATGAAATTTAGTATGTAGGTAGCTGGACCTCTGGAATAATATAGAAATTTGGTATGAAAGTAACTCGATGTCTAGAACATACGCTACTTTTTATCCGGATATTCTTACGGGATAGTTTTGAACTATTTTGAAAACAAATGACTTCCTGCCAAGTATATTGCGGCGCATTCTTCTTGGCAATGATGGTCTTTCCGAAAGCGCTGGTAGTTTAAAAAATGACGTGTAAAAGTGCCCATTGCGGCCTATTTACTGAATCAATGATTTGAATTTGGATAGGGAACATTTTTGAAATTTCAGCACTGGGTTTAGAGTCTTGAATTTTGTACAGCTATTCACAACACAACCTCAATGAAGGAAGACCACGATATAAATTTTGGAAATTGCCAGGGGAATTTGGTAAAATCCCGAAAATTTTAAGTGCAACTACCAGACCGATTAATTTACGCGTGCGAAGCCGCGGGTAACAGCTAGTCTATAATATAAAAAAACCGGCCAAGAGCGTGTCGGACACGCCCAAAATAGGGTTCCGGAGCCATTACGAAAAATTTAAGTAATATTTTTCTAAGGATTTCGTACTTTATACGGAATCTTCGAAGTATAGGTATATTTTATACCTTACGCTGCTATTTACTCATAAACTACTAATAATTCTCAAGCAAACTTAGCCGCTATAGTTTTCCTTGGAAGTTTAATATACTGACTACCATCCTGAATTTTTTCAAATTTTTCCATCCACCGGTTTAGATTTTAGAGGGGGGGGGGACGCTCGATTTTAATGAAAATTTTCACTTTAAAGTTGAATATTTCGCAAAAAAATGACTGAATCGAAAAATCGTTTTAGCAAACCCCTAATGGTTTTAAAATACCTATCCAACGATACCCCACACTATAGGGTTGGATGAGAAAAAAAAAATCACCGCCACTTTACGTCTATGGGAGGTACCCTAAAAAAAATTGTTTTTGAATTTTTAATTGTACTGTTTTGTCGGCATAGTTTACTTATATATTCGTGCAAAATTACATCTTTCTAACATTGATAGTCTCTGAGAAAAGCCGCGGACGGACAGACAGACAGACAGACAGACAGACAGACGGACAGACAGACAGACATGGCGAAACTATAAGGGTTCCGTTTTTGCCATTTTGGCTCCGGAACCCTAAAAATGAAAAAAATGTGTTGGTAAGCGCATAACTCGGGAACGACTGGTCCGATTTCGCTAATTCTTTTTTTATTGTGTATGTTACTGTCAGGAGATGGTTTTTATGGAAGAAAATACATAAAAAATACAACGGGGGCGAAGCCGCGGGCAACAGCTAGTCTATCTATAATATAAAAATGAATCGCAAAATGTGTTGGTAAGCGCATAACTCGGGAACGACTGGTCCGATTTCGCTAATTCTTTTTTTATTATGTTTGTTACTGTCAGGAGAAGGTTTTTATGGAAGAAAATACATAAAAAATACAACGGGGGCGAAGCCGCGGGCAACAGCTAGTATCTAATAAATTTCTCGGTTCACAATGTTTGTAACCAAACTCCTCCGAAACGGCTCAATTGATTTTTATGAAATCTTTTGTGTATATTTGGTAGGCCTGGGAGTAGGACGTAAGCTATTTTTCATAACCCTAAGTGTTAAGGGTAGCCTACTCTAATTTTTTTTTAAATATTTTAGTCAGAAAAATATTTTTATTTTTTTATGATTAGGCATTAAAATATCGATACCTAAATTTTTACCCTTCTACCGCCAACTTAAATTTTCAAATACCGATAGTAAATAAATAAATAAATATCACGGGACAATTCACACCAATTGACCTAGTCCCAAAGTAAGCTTAGCAAAGCTTGTGTTATGGGTAATACTAAGCAACGGATAAATATAATTATATAGATAGATACCTATTTAAGTATATATTAAACACCCAAGACCCGAGAACAAACATTCGTATTTTTCATAGAAATATCTGCCCCAACACGGGAATCGAACCCGGGACCTCAAGCTTCGTGGTCAGATTCTCTAACCACTAGGCCATCTGGTCCTCTAAACCGATATTAGTACTTTATATAATAATTTTGAACCCTTGGTGGTTGATAACTGATCAATCATCACTCGATTAGTTATCCCCGCCAGGCGTCTACCGGTGACACTTCTCACCCAGTAAACAGCACGGATTAGAAATGAGAACGAAGCCGGTCTCCTGTCTTTCTTACACAATAAGCTTTCTCTCACTCCCTAAACCGTATGTACATTTCTCTAATTAAACATCAGTTATTAATTACATGTTTATTACCAACTGTAATGCGTGTATTTGAAGACAAAAATAGGGTACTTTTTACCCAACTACACAAAAAACACAATGCAACTGCGGGTAGTCCGCGACTTAGTACCATCTCAATTACAAACTGCCTACTCGATTGGTTTATCATTCCAGATCATTCGGTCAATTTTAGTAACATCCATCAAAATCGCACGCACGCACGTCAATGAGCTTCTACATACTAGAGCAGCAACGTCTTACAAACGATTCTCAGATATGTGTCGCCACTTGATAGTGTGAAAGACGTAGCTTTGAAACCGATACATTATGCCAAAGTAAACTATATTTGTCTCGTTTCTTCCAATAATCAACTAATTACCGTTGAAGTGAGACAATAATACTGCTGACGTGAAAATGGACAGAGTTGCCAGTGGTGAGAAATAATTACCCCAAAATGAATAAATGTATGTAATTGTTTTGGTGTGATTAATGTTGTATATTATATATATATATATATATATATATATAATTTAATAAAATTTTCAGTCTATACTATTATAAAACTGTAACGGAAGGTACACGTACACGGTATATTGAAAATATTTAGAAAAAGTAGTAAACAGATTTTGATATGAATAATCGTGGCAAAAATTCGTTTTTGCTTAAAGATGTCTGATATCAGTGAATGCGAAGAAAATTTGACTCTGCCCGATATTTTAGATGCGGGGAAGGAAATGACTCATAATTTACTAGCAAAGTGAAGGTCCTAGTATAAGTTCTGGTTGCAATGCAGGTAACTCTCAATGGTTCTTGAACACATGATAGAGGATTTAATATATGAACGTAGATAAAATATTGTATGCAACTGTACGTAATTAGGCCTTAAAACACTCGTGTGACCCTTTTATGAAACTCGGCTACGCCTCGTTTCATGAAACCACACTCGTTTTTCAAGGACCCCTATTACGTTACAGTTGCATAAATAGCTATTTTGAGCAAAAATTTTGTCCCAAAATATGCAAAAAATATGGGAAGGTAACGCTTAATAAATACTTTCAACGGAAATTGGTTTCAACATGATCGGATATACCGTTTTCGAGTTATTTCCGAAAAACTGCGCTTCTCAACAATAGGACGTAAGTGCCGTGAAGATACGCTCTTTTTTTAGCAATAGATTTTAAGACTGTAGTACGAGTAAGTGTTTTAATTGTGTTATAACGTACATAATGTTACTTGATTTTTTTCGTAATTGCTACGGAACCCTATCTTGGGCGTGTCTGACACGCTCTTGGCTAGTTTTTTATTTAAAAAGCTAGTAAATAATAAATATCTAAGATATTAAAAAGGTATGAAGATAGAAATAAAAAAGCTTTCTAGCATTGATAGTCCCTGAGCCAAGCCGCGGACGGATGGACAGACAGACAGACAGAGAGACATGGCGTAACTAAAAGGGTTCCGTTTTTGCCATTTTGGCTCCGGAACCCTAAAAAGTTATTTTAAGATGATTACACATTACGATGATGAAATAACGTTAATTAGTATAATAGAATCTACTTCTCGAAATGATTGAGCATATTAAAGTCTGCCGAAATTTTATTACTCAAACACACAGGTATTACTGGCGCACACTTCCGTCATTCATTATTTCATTAACTAAACCCCAAAAAAGTGGGAAAATTAAAATCGTTTTACTGGTAACACTGATGGCAAAAATAATGCAAGATGTATTTATTTTATTTTCTGATGTAATTTTAGTCAATATGATCAAAATTATGCAAACTTATGTGTGAAAATTAATGCCACTGGCTTTACTATGCTTTTCGGACCGTGAAACACAATTTTTAACGGCACATTTCACCATTTTGAAAAACTATCGGAGACGGCACGCTCACTTAATGTCAAGCAGGCAACTGAAGTCAGATATGCCTGCAGGCATATTCGAAGTGGCTCCACGTCAATGCCGTAAACTGCCAATCTAGTGACATATAACATCATTGACGCACGCACACACACACACACACACACACACACACACACACACACACACACATATTATATGTTTAGGAAGAAAGATAATTGTATATATACCTATATATATATTTTAATTATGGACCGATGGAGAGGAGAATGCCTTATCTTATCTTCTAAGCCTGTCAAGAACTGGGTAGTCTAATGCACTCACAATAATTTGTAGATTATCTGTGGGAACTACGAAGCTGCGTTGGACAACGACGGGCTACCTGCGCAGGCGCCGGCGAGCGGGGCCGCGCGCCGATGCATACATCCTTCATACTATTACCACGTAAAGCCATTTCTACTTTCACATTCTATTATGAATTGCACTGCGAACAGATGAACAATGAGAAGACGCTGCCTTTGTGGTTATTGAGAATTTGCAGAATTACGTGTGAAACTTGCATAACACAGATGACAAAGCTACTTACTTACTTGTCAATTGTCAAGTTTCAAAATTATACTTTTTAGAGTTAGGTAGGTACATGTTTATTTGTCAGATACTTGCTTACTTTTTCATTTTTATTTTACAGAATTTTAAGAATTTTAGATGTGCCGCTGACTAAAACCGTACAAAAGGTTTAAACTTCCGTTGTACGTTTCACTCATTTCGAGTGTATGTTCATTGCGATAAGATGTCACGTTAGTATAAGTCAGTCCATGACAAAATATGCAAATGAATAAAAATGTGAGGCAGGTTAGGTTAGAAGTTAAATTGCTCAAAGGGACGAAGCACCTTGACCGCGTTGAATAGAACTTCCATCGACTTCATCTTATTGTTTGTTTGTTTGTTTAAACTCTTTATTGTACAAAAAGGAAATAGGTACAAAAATAACACACAAAAGAAAGTACTAAGTACAAAGGCGGACTTATCCGTGAAGGGATCTCTGCCAGTCAACCTTTGAGTGGTAGAAAAAAGCAATTGAAAAAAGATAAGGATAGGATATTATTTTCCGTCTATTGATTTTTTTTGTCAAATGTCAATTATTCCAATAATACTTATAGGTAAATAATATTCCGCGAAAATTTTATACTATTTATGTTGTTGTATGTTAGGTGGGTGCGGGCGCGCTGTGCGGCGCGCTGTGGGTGTCGCCGCTGGGCGGCAGCGCGCGCGCCGCGTTCCTGCTGGCGCTGGCGGCGGCGCACGCGGCGCCCGCGGCGCTGACGCCCGCGCTGCTGGCGCCGCGGCCCAGCCTCGACCGCGACCCCTACTCAAGCTTCAACGCCTCGCTGTATTACAACGAATCCACCTACAACATCTTGTTAGTATATAGCCATATCAGAGCCCATAATAGGCGTCATTTACTGAATAGTATTTTTTGTTCGGGTCGCCGTTATCTAGAAACCGATGAGGACGACTGTGGAAACTGTGGACGACTGTGGTTTGGGCCTAAGTGGGCAGTTAGGTACATACTATACTAACAACAAACCCGCAGCCATCTCTTACCACGACGTTCAATTCGTGTCCTTGCGATGCGAGATTAAACTTTTTGTGCACATAAAGTTGAAATTCCAAATAAAGTTGGATATTGCAGTCATTTCATGGCACATGAACGAGCAAACAACCATAACCCTCTCGCCCAGTAGTTTAACAGTCACTGTAGCCGAAATCGGCCAGGCGCTATTATGATGATGATGATGATATATATATATAACTCCTGGTCAATCCTAAATCCTGGCAATGTTAAAATCCCCACTAAATTATCTGGCTTATTTATTTTCATTCTCTACACTATAACATGCGTGCCCGACCGATGCCGTGCGTGACCGTGCGGAGTGGCGATTACTCCACCGACAAGAGCATAGCTCTTAAATTTAAGAAGAAGAAGAGACACTATAACATATAAAAATTGCATATTGCCTCAAACATATTTTTGGAAAAAATTGTTAGATCACCTGGCAGATCTCACCGAAATGATCTGTCTTTTTTAAAATCTTATTTTTATTGCTAAATATTTTTGCACGCGCCTATGGTAATGCTGTCTGACTAAATCATCCGACTTATTTTATTTTCAAACATTCAACTACAACATAAAATTGCATATTGCCTCACACATATTTTTGGGAAAAAAATTAGGGGTTGATTTTAGCCCCGCTACTCACCAGCCAGGTCTGCCTGCAGTTTCGTAACGTACTAATTCGTTCTGGAATGGGATTCGAGTGTGTCGACTTATTTAGGCATACATAAAAATATGTAGTAACAGTCGAATCTTTCATCATTGTCTTTTTGTATTCGTACAACTGTTAAAGATAAATGTTTGGCGCTCTAAATTGACTATGTACTATACAGTGCACGTTTTACGAATGTTCTTCTGAATAACAGATTTAGCTTTTCCCTCTTACCAGAGCACGTAATATATACAAACAAATGGCCATCAATTATCGCTTTAACTACATTAGGTGCGTGATTTATGATTCAGTAAGGCGTTGATGGCAAAAGCATTCTTCAACGCGTGCCATGCGGCGGATACTTGGCGGCATACTCCGCATACCCGCTAGCCTTATGAGGCAGTGCTGACTGTTTTTGCTCTTAATAACTGCTTTAATGAAAAGAAACGCGTTCTTAAAGCTCAAGAGTCATATTTAGTTCTTTATATGTTTTTTATCAATCCTTAATCAAATGTTCGATTGGAGCGAGTTTGAAGTTTTTTTGGACGTTTTTTTTTAGCTAGCATATTTATGTCATAATTTTATATATTTTTTTGATCGTGACTTAATTATTAAGTGATGGTCTATTCACACTTATAAGAATTATCCCACCATTTTTTTCAGTCGTTCTCATTATAATTTGAAAAATATGAAATACATCGATTGTTGTATTAATTTTAGATTTTTGCTATCGTGCATTGATTTTGTACCAAATTTACAACTTTATTTTTTACTATTAACCAAAATAATTTAAAGAAGTAAAGTAATCGTTGTAAATATATTTTTATATAAGTATACAAAAACATTTTTTTGCTCTCAAACTTTCATTTACGATTATTACTCATTTCTTGTTATTTTTTTATTAATTAAAAATAATTTAATTGATAATATTTTTTTTGTACGAGTTACAATCTTCGGCCAAGTTCTTACGTTTCACAAAATGTAACTAAGTCTTATACGTAGGTATATTAGGTATCATGTATTTGCTTACCTGCCAATTACACATTATAAGAGAACGGAGACTACTCAATCGTGTTTATATCAATATAATAGCTATTTTAAGTTGTATCTATTTTTTAATATACTTTTATTGATAAAATATTTTATACACAACGAAAAAAATAATGTCTGTTATACCTAATAAAATAATGTCTGTTTTACAGAGCCCAAATCCACGGCGGTCGCCATATCATCATGCTGTTCTTCATAGTAATCGCGTTACTCATTTTAAATAGATATGTAAGTGAAGTTCCGATATTGATGTACTCGTAGTAGCAGCGTGTCTATCTGCATCCTGCGCTAGGGTTGCTGGCTATACGATTAAAGAAAGATTTTAACTATTAAACGAAATTTTAGTACTTATCTGAATCCAAGCTATTAGGTATTGTGTGTAGTTGATTTTAACTGTATTGGCGCGGAGCAGTAGGTAGTTAACAATATAAAGTTAAAAAGACAACCCGTTCTTCGTGTGGTGTCGAGTTGGAATTTACACCTCTCCATTTCTTCCGTGGATGTCGTAAAAGGCGACAAAGGATATAGGCATACGGTAGTACTATTACTTATTCTGTGATATAGGTTAATGTATACGTAGGCGACAGGCTAGCAACCTGTCACTATAACGTCTCGTACGGTGTACTGCCGTTTCGCCAAAATATTTTTCGCCAAATTTCACTTCCCAAAAAACTTATCACAATAGTTTCATTTCCCAAACGAATCTTTGGCATATTTACATTTCGCATTTTATTCATTTGGTCAAATTATCATTTGGCATAATTTTGGTTTGTCAAATTTTATTACGACAAACGTTTATTAAGCAAACATAAAACGTTTTTAATTGGCAAATATTGTATTCCAAAAAAAAGTTTGTTCAAAATGACATTTCGCACAAACCAACCATAAAAACCAACTGCTACCAGAAAAGTAGCTTATGTTAGAACTGCGTCTTTCACAGAAACGAACTGCTATCAGAAAAGTAGATGAGGTTAGACTGCGTCCCCCACAGAAAACGGACTGCTACCAGAAAAGTAGGTTAGATTATAGGTTAAAACTGCGTCTCCCGCAAAAACGAACTGCTATCAAAAAAGTAGGTTAGGTTAGGTTAGAACTGCGCCCCTCCACAGAAACAGCCTGTTCCCAGAAAAGTAGGTTATTATGTCATGCGATATTTTGGGAAGAGTACATTATGCCAAACGATACATTTTACCAAATATTACTTGGCAATATGAAACATGACTAAGTAATTGTTTGCGAAACAATAATTTGCCAAATGAAAATTTATTAACTGTAAATTTGCGATAAGTTTTTTTGCCAAATGATTTTTTGCCAAATGATAATTTGGGTAAAATTTTTTGGGATGTGATACTTTGGGAAAAGTTTTTTGGCCATACATTAGTAATCCGTCTCGTACGTATGCTCTGCCTACCCCATTTGGGAATACAGGCGTGATGTTTGTGTGTGTGTGTTTTAATTCTTAATTTTTGTATTAATTACATAGGTTATGATATGCTAATTGGAAACCACTGGCCCAAAGGAGTAGGTGCAATATGTATCATGTATCCTATTGAGTTCGTCGTTGCTTATAGATTTAAGAACATGATTCTAGTATCAAATAGGCACAAATATTTGAACTTAAATCGTATCTTAACGCATAAAGTGACGAGCCTTATCGGTCATTCTTCATGATGATTTTTTCCATGATGATGATACCGACCAGCTCCTTCATAAACATCGTCTGAGACTGATTTAAAAACCACAATTTCAAAATGATAATAAAACAATAAGGTCAGATGTTTTAATGCCAACCCTGGCGTGGTCTATTTATAAGTGTTTGTTTGCTTCAGACGGAGTCGCTGGAGCGCGCGCGTCACTCGCGCGGCGAGCGCATGCGCGCGCAGGCCGATCAAGCCGCCGACTTGCGCCGTCGCAACCAGGTACACTGCGAAATCTTTATTATAGGTATCACCGACTTAATCTTACCGTATAATGCGGAAATTCAAACCGGATCCCCTTATCCTCTAATACTAATTAAATATTGATAAATTTTCTTATTTCGATACTTGTAGCTCGTAATTATAGGAATAAAATGTGAATAAGTACGGTTTTCAGAATGTTTTAGAATAAAAATGTATAAAACTCAGTAGTATATGTTAGTCTAATTAAATTCCTAAGCCCACATGTTAATTTAAATGAAATTTATGAAAAAAAATCCTTGACTACAACGTTATGCGTATGAACACGAGTTAGCACTCTGCCAGGATGCACGAGGAAAAATGGACCACCCGATCAAATTACTCATTTTATAATACCACATTTCACAAATTGATCATTTCACAAACTCTTTATTTGACAAAGCACATATACTTAACAAATCATTATTTGGGAAACTATTAATTTATTATTTTCATTTGACAAAACCACGTTTGTCAAATCAACGTTTGGCAAAAAACCGTTTAATTAAATGCATTATTTGGTTAACACTTCAGTAAGAATAATTTAGAGGTGTCTGTAGCTCTGATTAACTTGGTTAATAATAGGTTAGGTTAGAACTGAGACCCTAAGAAAAACTAACTTCTGCCAGTAAAGTTGGTTAGGTTAGAACTGCGTGCGACCCATTGAAAGACCAACTACCTACTGTTAGTGCCTATATATACATATGTAGTTGGTTAGGTTAGAAATCCTACCAATTTAAACATGATGTCAAATAATAATTCATGAAATCATGTTTTCAAAACTCGTATTGTCCGCAGGCGTTGGTGCACAACGTGCTGCCACCCCACGTGGCGCGACACTTCATGGGCGCGCGCCACCACCACCGCGACCTCTACAGCCAGAGTTACGCGGAAGTCGGCGTTCTTTTTGCTTCCATGCCCAACTTCTCTGGTAGATAACCTACTAAATTAAATAAACAAATAATAATTACAAAACCTTAATCCTTATATATAGTTCCGCAATGTCCTTTTGTCTGCCTGTCTACCCTGTCTGCAGCTGAGTTTAGATACTCTTTGTACTCGTAGATTCCTAATAGAAATTTAAAAATAATTTGGAAGGGTGTATATAATAATCACGCTAACAAAGAAGTAGCATTAAAAAACATAGGTAGGTACGTAAAGTTAGAACGACTTTGTTTATCAATTTATCCCACCGTGTGAGGTGCCGTTGAATAGGTCTTAAAATATTACAGAACAGAAAAGAATATTTAATTTTATTACATCAGACAACAATGATCCATTATGACATGTTAATAAAAAGTTTCAAAAAAAATTGTTCATTAAAAATTTAAATTCATAATAAACATTTAAATTAAGTACTTAAATTATCATCACACATTTAAAATAATTTTGAATTAACATTTACCTAACTACACATAGCGTTTCATTATACCTAGGATCTCTTTTGAAATGTTAGTGAGAAGTTGCATATGATCTGGGTACACTTGATATGTTTGTTAGGGGAAATGGACCGTGATTATCATTAATGAGCTTCCAATATGGCGTTGCAGTCGCATGCATCATGAACACTGGTTGGCTCGGGACGTCAGGGTTCGATTATAACATTAATCAGAGTAGGCAACTGCCTGGGGGCCCCACATTGGCAAGGGGCAGAATAAAGTTGACAGTGTTTCAATGAAAATTTAATTGAAAATCGGCCAAGAACATGACGAACACACCCAAGATAGGTTTCCGTAGCCATTACGAAAAAAAATTGACATATTTTTCTGAGGATTTCGTATTTTGTACGGAATATTCCAAGTTTAGGTATATTTTATACCTCAGGCTGTTACTCTTAAACTACTGATAATTTTCAAGAAAACTAAACTGCTATAGTTTTTCTTGTAAGTTCAATATACTTACTACTATCCTGAATTTTTTCAAATTTTTCCACCCACCGGTTTAGACTTTAGAGGGGGGGACGCTCGATTTTAATGAAAACTTGCACTTAAAAGTTGAATTTTTTGCAAACGAATCACTGAATCGAAAAATCGTTTTAGCAACCCCCTAATGGTTTTTAAATGCCTATCCATCGATATACCATACTACAAGTTTGAATGAGAAAAAAAATCACCCCCACTTTACATCTATGGGAGATAGTCTAAAAATAAATTTTATTTTTATTTTTTATTGTACTGTTTTGTCGGCATAGTTTACATATATATTCGTGCAAAATTACAGCTTTCTAGCATTGACAATCTCTGAACTAAGCCGCGGACGGACAGACAGACAGACATGGCGAAACTATAAGGATTCCGTTTTTGCCATTTTGGCCACTGAACCCTAGCAATTTGTATCCTTAATAACAGTAGGTACATAATAGTGCTATTTTTCGACATATCCTGTCAGTTGATAGATTGAACTTAAACTTGAAAAGAGCTGATGATCTTGAAATGACTGAAAAGGGGCCCCAACATGATTCATCTGGCACTGTATATAATTTAGAATTACATTCTATTCTAGATATAGTTGACGTTAACGTCATAAATAAGTGATCAGATCACTTTTGTACCTTGTCGCTTTCAGTCGTTATAGACAATTTCGTATGGCCTTTCAAAAAAACTTAAAAGTGACAAGGTACAAAGTGATCACTTATTTATGACGTTGACTGTACAACGTAGAAAATACATTTCGTTTTTTACTTAATTCCAGAATTCTACTCTGAAGAGACAGTGAACAATCAAGGCTTGGAATGCTTGCGGTTTCTCAATGAAGTGATATCCGATTTTGATTTGGTAATAACTATTTTATTGATGTTTTCGTAAATTAATTAAGTTTAAGGGTACATTAACCTATTGACCTGACCGGTGACCGTGAATTCATTAAAAGAGCGAAGCAGGTTATCCGGATATCCATTTTCTAACAAAATGAGACAGTAAATTGTTTTGTTACCTACATTTTTGTGCCCATAATAAATTGTAAGTCATATACGTCCTACGGAATCTTATCTGTTTAAATTATGACTTGTACCCATATGACCAATTATTCCTTAATTTTTCAGTTGCTAGAGGATGCAAAATTCAGCAAGGACATTATAAAAATCAAAACTATTAGCTCGACGTACATGGCTGCATCAGGCCTAAATCCTACACGACAGATGCAGGTGCGTGTATAATACATATATTATTATATGTATGCTTGCTTACACAGTACGATTTTAATTTAAAGCCTAGTGTTAAGCCTTTAAATTCTTGTCTATACATAAAATTGTTTTTACAAAATAAGAATACTTATCCAACGATTAATATTATACCAAAAAATAAAAAAATTAAACTTACTTAACTAAAGTTAGCTTATTATTTCTGGTGTACAATAAAGAGTATTTGTATTGTATTGTATTGTTAGGTCGTCCCACCATGCTAATGACGACAACAATCGTTTTTACACAATCAAGTTTTTCCTCAAATTCAAACAAAGTCAAATAAAATAAAGATCATATGTAAAACTGGATTTTAATACAAGGCAATTATATCGAGGCGGCTGCCTAATACGGCGAGATTTTATTAAAATTAACATAAGGTTACATCAGATTTAGAAAATAACAATTGCTTTATTATGGTTCAAAATCGGTATTCTGCTTTATCGTTTTTAAATTGAAAAAATATTATGAGACAGTGATTCATTTTAATTAATTACTTAATAAATATATTAATTACCATTTGCATTTTTAGTCATAACATAATTGTTGTTTGACGGTTGTCTATTGTTATCCCGAAAGTTATATGCCATGATTTCATTTGCCCGAAATTCATATGCCCGAAACTTCATTTGCCTGAATGTTTCGTTTACTAGAAAATTTACTTGATATATTCCTATTTTCCCGAAAATTAGATGCCATAATGATACGAATGCGATACGTATTGTTTTCCATATCATTAAGATTAGAATATTCAAAAGCCATACTAAAGTGTTTATTTTGATTATGATTGACTTAAATTGCTTTTTTCTAGTACTAATCTATCTATTCTCTTGTATTGTTGAATTAATTTTTATGGTCAATAAATACATTATTATTATTATTATTATTTATTACCTTAATTATCCGGGCTACGCTCCGCTTCGCTCCCGCCTAACCTAACCTAACCTAACTTGATCTATGTGATTAAAATTTACCTAATTCAAAGAATTGTTTGACGTTTGGGATTTATCAGTATATACCTACTGTTGATGCTCACCATTTATATTTATGGCAAATGATATTATGGCGTGTGATACTTATGGCTTACAATGATTATAAAAAATGAAATTAATATTATGGGAAACAAAGATTCTGTCATTTGATTAATATGGTCAATAATGAGTAGTGAAAACGAATTTATAAGAAACAATATTATGGCGGTTGTATATTATAGCACATGAAATTCGGGAAAATTAAATTCGGTCAAGTAAAGGTATACCTTCTTTGACAAGTACTTTGTATTATACGTTAGAAGTTTTTTTCAATTCCCACTAAAAGAAATATCGTAACGCAATGATATTAATGAGATCTTTCTTTCTAAACGATATGTTCTTTAATGGCGGTTATTTTAGTTCCGATATAAGAGTAAGTACGAGTATATCATTAGGACTGTTCAAGGTCGTGGAAACCGCTATCTACAAAATTAAATTTGAAGTCTCAGTACATTAAGTTTTTTTTTTTAATTTCAATATATTATGAACATATTAAATTTTATCAGGATTGTGTGATAAAATGAATTAAAGGCATGAATCCCTTTACAAGTATAGGAACAAAAAAGCTTGTATTAATAAATATTTTTATACGAAGACACTTAAGTTAGGTGTAGGTATACAACAAACAGCATTAGGACCCGACCCGAAAATATTCCAAAGCTAGCTCCGCCCATACATTTAGCTTAATAAAATCATATGCATCATAGTGCCCGAAAGTAAAAAAATAAATAAAAACTAAGCGGCTTAATAAACTGATCTACCTATAATTATATAGGTTGTTGAAAAAATGTAGTATACTTAAGTAATTTTTATAGTTTCGGACTTATTTGCTACATAAATTTGGTTGCACTACTTTTGAGTTCAATCAAATCTATCAAGAAAATTGTCACTAATCGTGTTTTCCCGGACTGTGAATCCACTATTACAATTTCATAATCGTACTTTAGTCACAATATTTATCTATCTTCTATCTACCTATATAAATAAAAATGGATTTTCGAATTGCATACGCGCAAAACTTCCGAACAACGGCACCGAATTAGATAACTATGTTTTTCCTGTGTTTGTTATTGTATTGTATGTATATAGTTGATAATAAATAAAAAAAAATAGGTAAGCAATCGAATGTCTCGTTTTAAATTGTTGACAGCCGTCAGATGGCACGCTGGTCCGCTGGGCGCACCTCTCGTGTCTGGTGGAGTTCGCGTTGGAACTGCAACGTGTACTGGCCGCCATCAATGAGCAGGCAAGTCTTTTTTTCGGCCATGAAGCTTTCAATACAGTTTATCTACATCCATATCATATCTTTCCTAAGTATAATATGTTCAGAGACGATAAGCAAATGACCTACATTATGAAAGTTCTCTCTGTGGTTGCGTCTCAATGTTTCTTACATTAAAGTACCGGTAAGCGATAGGTACTTTAAATAAGTACATTTAAATTTCGAACATATTAAAAACGAAAAAAATATATAACCGACTGCAAAAAACCATGAAAATAATTTCCTATCAGTCTGAAGTCGGTGCCTTTTAGCACGAGCCAGCAGGAGTGGACCTATAGTCGTCTACTTCTCCTTCATACCTACTTATATAATTATATTAACCTCTAGACTCCACCGACCGTTACCGGTGAAATTGAGATGATAATGGTTAGCATTCAGTTTTGTATTTTTTCAGATTGATTCATTTTATTATAGATACCGTGCCAGAATTACCAAATTTTGAATTTTAAAACAATCCAGCGTGCCGTGGTCAAAGTCTATTGCTATATAATAAGCAATTAAGTTACAAAACTATGGTAAAGCACAACAATTTTATGTATTGAAATTTTCAGTCCTTCAATCATTTCGTGCTACGAATGGGCGTGAACCACGGTCCGATCACGGCTGGCGTGATTGGCGCGCGTAAACCCCACTATGACATTTGGGGCAACACTGTCAACGTCGCTTCCCGGATGGAAAGCACCGGTAAAGCTGGGTGTATACAGGTAGATAGTTTAAATAATAGTTTTTTTATTATTATACATTATATACTTCTTCTCCCGGGAAAGTTCAAAACTCCTGCGGGATGTAGACAAAGTTTCGAGCAACAGCTAGTGATTACAAACATTTTACATATTTTTTTTATAGTGAATTAGTGGCTAAGTACAAGCTAGTCGGTAATAAATAATAATTAACAAAAGTAAAAATTATCGTGACTCATTCGTATTAATTAGGTTGCTTAGTTAATTTTAGTTAAAAAAAAATTATAAACGTACATATTATTAATAGCTTATTAATATAGCATAGCATAGCATAATGAGTATCATAAAAAGATAATGGTTTCGGTTGTATTTCCGCATTTCTATGAAATTGGGATCTCCCAATTCTTCATTAGGATCTTCTGTTTTGAGTACTTACATGAGGATATGCGGAGTACATTTAGAAGACATGCAGCTTTTAAAATAAGTCATAACTATCTAAGACGTGTATGTGTATCTAAGACATGATGTCGCTGGCAAAGTAGAAGTATAAGCCTACGTACCAACATATATTTATAGCACAGGCTTCCTCTCAGAATAAGAAGGCTTGGGCCGTAGTTCCCACTCGGCCTGAATGTGGGTTGGGACTTAAAATATTGAAAAATTCTGTTTTATTTTGAAAATTCTTACATAAGTTAAACTACCCTGTCGCTGTAGTGCAATCTTTAATTTTACGTCATTTCATTAGTACGTGTAATATAGGTGACAGCAAGGTGTCGACAACTGGGAGTTATCGTTTTGTTTCAATGACATGCAATGATACAGTTAAAGTATGAAACGTTTATAAATTCAACGGTTTAGCTGAAAATTGGACAGAAATCTCACCTTGCTTGTAACATTTACAATACAATTTGTATGAGCCTAATAGAGCTATTATATTAATCACGCCTTTCCTAAAGGCATTAGTCATTCAAGTGACGATATGACGATATAATACAGTGTTGATTAATTAAAATATATTTAGCAATAGTAAGTAGGTAGGTATTGCGACGTGAGGAATGAATCATTATATTACTAATGTAGATATTAGTAGGGAAAATAATGAATTTGTGTTTGTTTTGGTTGCCATGAACTTAACAAGGCCCCGTTTACTCATTTGACCTTGCGTGATTTGGGATACAGGTGGATGATTAATGAATAGATGCATGTTTCTAATAACAAAATGACCTAGTTCCATAAATTAATATCTATCGAAAAGCTCTTAGGTTTTCTTAACAGTAAACGTGTAACGTAACCTAAAAAATATTTTATAAAACTCTACCGTTACGCGTACATGTCTACTGTTAAGAAAACCTAAGAGCTTTTTGACACCAAATTTAAACATCAATGAATGAAGACACAATAGACAATACACAAATATTGAAATTAAAAGAAAACATGATTTTTTATTAGGAACTAATATATTATATACCTTAACCTTTATAAACGAACCAAGACATAAAATTCTAGTAATTCAATTTCAATGGTAAGATCCATAGCACCTGCAATACCCCTGGTGTTGCAGATGTTTATGGGCGGTGATGATTTCTTAACACCAGGAGACCCACTTGCTCGTTTGCCTTCCAGTCGAATAAAACCTTCACCTAGACATTTTTTAATAATACAATTTACCTAAATCTCTGGAGTTTTTAGATGTATTCATTTTTGCGCAGGTTACTGAAGAGACGTGCCATATTCTGGAGACTTTCGGCTACTACTTTGAACAGCGTGGCCTCGTGGCTGTCAAGGGCAAGGGTCAGCTGATGACGTACTACCTGCAGGGCAAGCGAGACGGGTCCGCCAGACGGACGGACACTGACGTAAGCACAACTCTAGCCACTATGTACACTATGGGTATTTACGCTTAATGTCGCCACGCGTAAATACACAAATGACACGTGATGAACGGGAAACGTTTATCATGTGTGGTAGTGATCTAACATTTTTTATGATTTCAGCACCTTCTTCAAGACTACTAAAAAAATAAAATATGCAAACCCAACATCGATCTTTTATATAACACTGATTGTTATTATTTTGGCCTAGATCGGGTAAATTTCGGCCAACGGGATCAGAATTTCAACTCATATCACCTGCTCGGTGCTGAAATTTAAGAGGCAAAAGTCAATCTGACTGAAAAATAACTTTCAAAAGGAAAACCCAAGATAAGATAAAGTTTTGGAAGATGACAGTAAAGTCGCTCTGGACAGTCTACCCGGACAGGCCGCGTCCCGCCCGCCCTGAACGGTCAGGCCGCTCAGAACTCTTGAAATACCTCCTACTCGTACCACAGATCTCTGCGTGGACCACGATTCCTCATCTTCACGATAACATGCTATTATTACACAAGGATCCTAAATTTAAGATTTCAAATTAAAATCGCTTTACTTACCATGTTTGCCATATATTATTGGTGGTGGTATTTCCTTCAATATTAATAGAAATGACAGAGATCTTATGATTAGTGGATATCTGAAAAGCAGGCATGAAAAATAGTAATGTATGTATGCATTACTCATACAATTCGTTACTCAAATATTTTTGCAATAATAGGTTTTTTTCTATTTTAAAAAGTTATGATTCTCAATACGTATGTTATGGACTAAGTGATTAATAAGGGTATTATTTATAATGCTCGGGCATTATGAATAATGACAAGCTATACTAGGCAAAGTGATAATTATTATGTAAACTTCATTATTTATCTCATTGTCTGGCCATTATGAACATTTCTACAAGATCCTTGGGCAATTTGATTACAACTGGTTCTTGGCTAGCTGAAGTTTGGTTCATTCATTTGGATAGTCAAGGAGGAGCGTGTTAGGTTCTACTGTGACCAAAAATTAAGAACTTAAGATTGGTTTTAGGACTCTTTTTGTATTTTTTATTTCAACTCCAAATTTTGTTACTTTTACGGTCATCCCGTAAAACCCATATAGAAAATATAAACAGAAATATAGATGCACAGAAAAACCAGAGAAATAAGACCAGCGCTGGGAATCAAACTCAGGTCCTCAACTTCCGTGCCGCGTGCGCGTGCGTGCGTTTAATTTGATTGCTTGATAACGACATCTCTTGTCCGGGTGAGCGGTTAGTTCCAATGGAGTGCTGAAAGTTTCTCGATGAGGGCTACAGCATAGATGTCGCTAGTGTCGCTGCTTAAGTGACTATAAGAAACAAACAAGCTGAGATATGTGGATGCTGAGGACCTGGCTTCGATTCCCAGCGCTGGTCTTATTTTTCTGGTTTTTCTGTGCATCTAAGTATATTTCAGTTCGTATTTTAGATATTAAGAGCTTACCAATTTTACAGATTTTGATACATGTTTAATAGATTCATTAAATTTTACGTCGTCGTTTTAGTAGTATTTATTATTTCAACTATTTAATACATATAACAGAATAAGTTTTCTGATTGATCTGTATCATCCCTTGTAATCTAATTATTCTAAGCAAATAAAGAATTATTATTATTATTACGTCAAAATCAGAAAAAATGTAAATAGGTGTGTTTTTTGTTACTATGCCCATTAGGAGATAGACATTATTGACCTATGTACAATGCCCGAGGTTATTAAAAATGACCGATTTAAGTATCACTTGGTCCGCAACATACTCGTACATACAATACCTCTCCTTGCAGTCGGGTAATAAACCTGATTGAATAAAATAGAATGATACTTACGCTTATAAAAAAATTTATACGATTGTTATTTAAACAGTAGTTAATAAATTCTGTGACAGACTGTAAACGGGGGTCAGTGCTAGAAAATTGGTTCATCATCTGCAAGCTACAATCAAGACCTCACCGACCGACCAGTGAGGATTGTATGTTCTAATTTATATACATATTTAATCATGCTTTTTAGTTACCAGTAAAAGTAAAAACTGCTCTGAAAAAATAATTAAATGGAATACTTATCCATTTATTTTTGCTGCAATTGTAGTGCTCATTGATTAAGTATATAAGTTATTCTGTCCAGGAAAAACGACTGACTGGATTTTGATTAAATTTGGCACATGGATAGTTATCATGGGTAATAACACGACACGTACGTGTGTCCCGCTATCTGAAATTCTGAAGTAGTTCCTACGGGATAGTCAAAAAACATCATTGATCATCTACGCAAGTCATCTCTGACTACATTTAAATTTGAGTCACGTAACTTCAAACTTGGATTAATCCACTCTAACCATTTGGGAGATAATTGTAAATAAAGTTAGAATAACTTTAATTCGGTGATTTGAAAGGCAGTATTTTTTTATTATGTATCAGTATTTTTTTTCTCATACATTAGGTACGTGCTTATTCAGTTTGTCATTCCGTGGAACCACTTTAAGTTTTTTAGGTACCTATGCGTTTTGTTTTAAATATTAGTATTACTTTAGTAGTTCGTCATCCAACCAAAGGGCGGATCCAGGATTTGTTCCTGGGAGGGGCACAAGGGCCGGACGGGCAAAAAATAATTTCTGTTATTTTATTCATATATTTTAACAACTCTGACAATTTGATTTGCTTTTAACTTTTCTTCTAATGTACGTGTACTGTGATGGAATCTCCATAGTACAGTCGGTGCCCTAACACAACTACTAGTTGTATGGAAAAGTGGATACATAAGTTAGGGAACCGACCGTACACTAAAATACCGCCTTGGGGGCACGTACCCTCTTTTTTTTTTTTTTTTATTCGACTGGAAGGCAAACGAGCAAGTGGGTCTCCTGGTGGTAAGAGATCACCACCGCCCATAAACATCTGCAACACCAGGGGTATTGCAGATGTGTTGCCAACCTAGAGGCCTAAGTTGGAATACCTCAAGTGCCAGTAATATCACCGGCTGTCTTACTCTCCGCGCCGAAACACAACAGTGCAAGCACTGCTGCTTCACGGCAGGATTAACGAGCAAGATGGCGGTAGCAATCCGGGCGGACCTTGCACAAGGTCCTACCACCTGCACCTCTGTCGTCTCTGTTTGTTTTGCTTGAATACGAGTAGATCTAATATGAAATAAATATTATCCGTCATATCGGATAAATTTTAACGTCAAATAAAATTAATCAATGGGTCACAATTCCAAAAATTCTTGAAGAATATTTACAGAAATTTTCAGTCATACAGACCCTATACCCTTTACTTCACGCTGTAATATTCCGGGTCAATTTCAACACTCTCCCTGCCACGTCTCCTGCTAATATTTGAGGCCACGGTGTCCGGCGGCATTTTTGTGTGTGACTCACGGCACTACATTTGGGGTAACCCTGGAATGCCCATGGCGTCTTGAACTTGAAAAGTCTTACATATTGTTGGCAGGGAAAGTGTTAATATAATTTTTATGTAACCCAACTGTATGTTTTTGATATGCCAAGTTGTAGATCTAGATGCGCTTCGAGCCTTTATTTGCGAGAGTTAAAGCAATACGAAAATGAATTTTGTGTTTACATATTAATATATGGTTGTTGTTAGATGGCAGTGGGTGTGGAAGAAATGCGGGGCGCGGGCACTCTCGCCAACGGCGGCAGCCGCGCCGACACCGAAGCCGGCGTGCCTCTGTTGCACCAGTGAACCTTTAAACAAAATAACATTTTTCTTCTAAGTCAATATTTGTGGTAGCTTTAGTATTCATCTTGAGATTCTTGTGGAAATTTAGAAAAAATATGTATAACCGGCATTAACCCGGGTAGGAAGAACTAAAACTTATTTTCATGTTTTGTATCATATTTAAATAAGTTTAAGCGACCATTACCTACTTATTATTTTGGATGGATCATACGAGTACAAGGGCTATAACTTCATAGGTTTGATGATGTATACCCCAGGTACAGTTCTAGTCTATAGATAATAGTTAAATTCATATTTGCCAATTCATGAATGAGAAAGTATTCTGAATAGTACCTACCTACTAGAAGTATTTGCTAGAGGCCGATGTGAGTTATCATCGAACTTTACTTGGCATAACTAAACCTAAGCGAGTCAGGCACCTACAACATAACTGATACAGAAAACTGACTTAGTCTATTTTTAACTTTATTCTAACATAAAAGATAAATAAATAAAAGAAAGATGTCGCAGTTGATTTTTACATTGTAGAGCTATTTATTTTAGTTAGTAATAGCGCAACGAGAAATTGTAGCATTTACGGTTACAATCACCGTACCTACCATAAGTATTATTTTTAGAACAAAATAAATAGCAACGACAAAGTCCAGAGACTTTGTATAATATCCAGATCTAATGCATAGACCTTGCGTGCCAGGATTGGGTATAATGCCAGCTCCGAGGGCGCCGTCATACGTTACTTTTAGATTTTTCGCTCTAGGAAAGGTCGCGCTTCACTTCCTGTAAACAAATATGCAGCTCGTTGTTCTTGTAATTTACGATAAAAATAATAAATTTTTGGTAAAGTTGATAAGCATTAACTCGCTCTAGGTGCTTTTGGCATATTAATCTTCATAGTAGATGTTTTAGGTGTGCCTTAAAAAAGAGATGTTGTGTACCTAGATAACTCATAAAAAATAAAGGGATTTCTAAAACTGCTTTGTAATTTTATCGGTAAGTACGTATACAAATAATTTATAAAATCATCGGAGTTGGTAAAAAATTGAAGTACCTGAATTACAGAGCTTGTAAAAATATTTATAGAAACACTCATGCCCTTAAGTTCGAGCTAGAAATACTTAGTTTGAAAACGATTGATTTGAAAAGCAATTTTAACAACTTTCGTTATGACGTTATTGTTAAATTGCAATGGTGAAAACATTTATTTGTGTTTAAATTAGGCACTTAACGCTAATTTAGTGATTATCTTGCAGCTAATAACAGGAAAGTCGATGTTCCGTAATAATTATTGCACATATTTTTTAAACATCGTTTGGATGTTTGATTGATAGTTAACACTAAAGTAGTAAAACATTCACGAAGCCTGTCAATTTAATAACGCTGACCTTACGCTACCGGTCGCCGTCTATCCGTCATACTCTCATCTGCATGACCTACTGTGCGAGCAACTAAATCGAAAAACAAGATGAACATGTCCTGAATTATGTATGTTTACTGTCTCCGTCATTATTAAATACCTAAATATAAATGGGAGCTGCTATATTTTCGCAGTGTAGCTATCTATAGATAGTAGATAATAAAAGGAACATCCCACCCCTAACTGATAGCTATCATTAGTGTACAAGGCAGCCCCGGCCAATGTGCGTAGTGTAGTGTGCGCCAACCTCAGACTAGTTTCCTCCTAATGTTGCTCCTTGCCCATAAAATCCGCGCAAGAGAATCAGTCTGCAGTTTCCGCTCACCGCTCGTAATACATTACCTCATTCAATATTAGGCTGAGTTTGAAGTTATGAATGCGTGTAATGTGAGAGCCCTCAGCATAATTTTCAGTTTATGCAACTTATAATTTATTTAAACCAAACTGAAATCTATATAGGATTTTAATTTTAATATAAAACTTAGTGTAAACGAACATATACGCTTAAAGTCAGTTTATATTGTATAATGGATAAGTACCTAGTAAGCATGGTAAATGTGTATCGTAAATATTGTATCAAATTATTTATTTATAGGTCAACAATAAATTGTTATAATGTGAAATCTGTTGTGCGATAAATATGATGAGTGCACCGATGTGATGCACGGTCATCCGTGCGGAATGCCAGCGCCAGCTTATATAATTTGAATAAGATTCGTGTACAAATCTATACACAGTCTACGTTGCGTCATTTGTACATCTTCATGTATTGAAGTAGTCATATTGTGATAATCATTACTTTAGTATACCCGTATCGATGTCGCTTCGTGTCATGAGGCATGTCCGTAGAATATTGGCGTGTACATATGTTATCATTCCCTAACACTGTCTCTAAATATTAAGTTCTGTAGAAAACATTAGGAAGTATGCTCTAGTTAAAAGTCGCCTAGAATATTTAGCCTACTTATCGAAATGTACGTACCTATCTACCACTATGGGGATTCTACTAAGATACGTAGTCGTCTACTAGATGAATTATTTACTAGAGAATTCTACAATAGAGTTGTGTATAACATAGGTACTATATTTTATTGCATAATGTAGGACTTTCAATCGTGATATTATTGTACGTAGTTAATACTATTTAGAAAGATAATTTATTTTTTTCTTTCTAGTGATAAATTATCTTCCTGTGATTTGTGACTATTAATAATTTTATACATATTTTAGCTCAACAACTAAAGGTTGGACTTCTCGTGGCTATAATTTTATTAAATAAAGCAATATCTTTAAATGTTAAATTTATTTATTTAATTGTCTTTAAAAAAAACACACAATTTTTGAAGTAAAAAAACCATTTGTTTTTAGCGTAGGTACTTATAGTATCTTTTGTATTGTGGTCTGATTGTATCACAAAAATTCATTTTTAATTAATGTTCTTAATAATCATAGAGCAGGTTTACCTCATAACAGTTATTTCATCCATAATTACAGAAATTACACAATAATTTGATGGTAATAAAACATTATAATAATTCCAAGCAGATTTTCTGGGGGATTATCATATCTAGTAATAATAGGTGCATTTAAACGAACAATATAGTATATACAATATATATATAAACGGCTCTATATATGTATAAATTCTTACATGCAACCAATGTAAGCCGTATGGGCTATACGCATTATTTCCGAATCCCGAATATTGTTTAAGCAGAAAATAAGTACCTACGCATAAATTAGTTACGCAGAAAGATGGTTACTATAGTTTTCATATTACCTAAGCTTACTAAACTAATCCAATATACCTCTCTGGAAACTCGTAACTAGTGGGTAGTAGTATTTTTATAATGCGGAGACATGAGTGTAACAAAACCGACGAAGGCCCGCTTCGCAAGGCTTCTATTTTTAATCTGAAGGACGTAAGGTAACAAACGAACCTATCCAGGTTAATAATAATAATAATAATAATAATCGTTTATTTCAGACCAGGGTCCAAAGGAGGGTTAAAAGGAGGCTTGATTACGTTTGTTTTTAATGCTCCCTCCCCCCGACCCCCATTCTATGCCTGTGCCTCTTTTACTTACAATTCTAACTTAACCTAATAGCTTATTTTTCTAGTCATAACTATATTGTTTTATCATCTACCTACCGTTTTTATATTTAGGTATATACCATTACTTACACTAATCAAGAAATAGTACTGAATATATTTTCGGACATAGATTTGGACAAGAATACGGGCTATCAAGTTTCTGCTAAATTACATACTATACGCTAAACAATATTATGGATAATAAAATTCGGCCATGTCAATATTATGCTAATATAATGTTCGGGTAAACAATCATTCGGCTTATAAAGAATTATGCCGAACTAAATTTCGGCAAGTTTAAGATTTCGTGTAAATAAATTATGCGAAACTATTACGCGTAATAAGTTTCGGGCATTAAAAAATATACCAAAATAGATGCCACCCTATTCTGTGACATTTTTATTTTTGTGGAGGGACACTTATTGTCTTTAATAAAAATTAGCAATTTGAAGTCTGATATTTGGTAAACAGATCTCTAAATCGAAAAAAGATTTTACAAAACCTATTTATAACGTTTTTACTTTTTAAAACCTGTCAACAATTTACCACATTATGCATTTAGACAAGAAAAAAAATCCCCCACTACTTGTAGGGGTTTATTTATATTTTTAGCGAATATATGAAGACAGGGCCCCCTTTCAATTAATATCCATTTAAGGCGATTGGCGGTTGTAAGCACTTTAATGAAATTCCGATATTTTGACGCGCTAGTAGTATACTCGCACTTCGTTTTTTAGAATCAGAAAAAAGGTACGCGATCTTGACGTATCTTTTTATTGATAAACACTTGAAAATTAAGTTACAGCAAATATCTTAGCGAGAATAAGTATATAATCATTTACATTATTTTGACATCATAAGTTTGTTTGTTTGTTGTGTGTTTGTCTTTATTGTACAAAAAGGAAATACAAAAATATCACACAACAAGAAAGTGCCAAGTACAAAGGCGGACTTATCCCTGCAGGGATCTCTGCCAGTCAACCTTTGAGTGGTAGAAGAGCAATCGAAAAAATAAGGATCGACAAATAAGATAAGTAATAGTTACTGTTTTTTTTTTAAGTTTTTCAATAACACTCATCAAGATTGTTTACCCTTTTTCTAATGCTAAAAATACTAATTATAGGGGAGCCCAAGAGGGGCTTTCGGGATTTACGCGAGCGTATCAGATTAACATAAGGAACTATACTGGCATCTTGCCGAGTATGCCTGGCATACTGCCATACGAACTTTGTGTTTTCAATAAGCATGGGTACATTATTTTTACCCAAAGAAAACAGTTTGCTGGTAGCATAAATATTGATAATATGTTGAGAATGTAAGGTATCTAAATCTCCTAGTGTTTGACATGCTTAGGTACACTCAGTTACTCAATCGATGACACTCTGCTGTCACCTCTCTGTTGCTAATGGATTACATACAATTAAAGATGGCAGCTGCATGCAGTGACGAGCACCCGGACATTTACCTTAATATCCAGTGTAAGTTTCTTTTAAATTTTTAATAAAATATATATGTATGTATATCAACTACATTTGACGGCGATGATTTTGCTATATACATATTATGGTGTCGTTATGAACCTCCATAATTTAAGTAGTTTGATACTTACTTCAATACCAACCGTGCATTACAGCTACATCTGTCTGTATTTATGTATGTTTGTAAGATAATATAAGTGTGTCGCATAGACGTAGCTCTGCAGCTGTAGGATACGATTGGTAACGGATAAGCAAGGTAAAATATTGCAGTGCATTGATACGGACAACTGCAAAATAACGCCTAAATCAATAAGTTGTGATGTAGCTTTCCATTAGTGACAGAATTTTAAAAATCAACACTGTAGTTCCTGAGACTACCTACCCCTTACGTACAAACAGTAAACAAGCAAAGTAACGAGGTCCGGAAAAGAGCAGCATCTAGGTCTAAAGGGATGTACACCACGATTTACAACATGTGTTTTTTTTAAACATATCAGTTAAAGGTTGATTCAAGTGCAAAATGTATAATTGACTCAAAACAAAAGGCATTTGGGATGAAAGAACATTTTTTTTTACGTGTTTTCAAACTCTTCTTTCTGTTCTACGGTTTTTTGTTAATCAATCAGTTATCTCATTTGTTTCGTTGTGTGTGACACCAATTAAAAACAATTTCGTAACTTTTAATTGGCTTCTCGGAGAGGTAAACGAATATAAATAAATGGAAGGTCTTGGGAATCATCGGAATGTCGGGGCGCGGATGTTGGGCAGAGGGCAGTGGGCAGGGGATGGTCGGGCTGGGCGCGCGCCGGGGGCTGGCACCGGCGGGCGCAGCAGGTGATGCAGCGGCGGCGCGCGCGCCGTGGGCGAGCGGGGCGCGCGGGGCGCTTATTGAGGCCAGTATTTAACCGCGCGACGGCCGCGCAGCGACCTGTTGTGATCCCGTCATGGCGCGCTCCGCCCGTGTCGCTACTCTGGCCGCGTGCCTCTTGTTCGCCTGCGGTGAGTCCTAACCTTTATACCTTACGCCCGACCCGCAGCCCATCTCGCGACGTCACGGGTGACCCGGCGTCACACTAATTGATCAGTGCTTGCGTCAGTGCCGCACGAGTGAATAGTGAAGTTGACCCCAGTCGTCGCGAGGTAGGCTGTGTTTTGCAGAGTTGACGAGCGAATGCAGGCGTGCATCGCGAACTAAAGGACGCGATCGCAACGTCGCAAGCCTTTCAAGGATATTCGCATGCCACGACTGGAATCTGCGAGTACCTACCGTGCTTATCTCATGTGTCACGATATGCTTAACTGGTGATTATTTAATTCGATCTGTTCCAAAGCTATTTATAAATCGAATTGAGGAAACGTTCCGGTGTTGTGAAATAAAAACATGTAATTGTTTACGAACATTTTGTAACAGTGGTTAAGCATTCAGTACATTTGGTAATCACGATAGCGGCCGATACAGATGCAACCTTAATACGCGATTGCAGTCGCTTTAGAAAGGTCACGAATGAAACATTTGCATTGGAATGTAGGCAGCCGAAACAGGGTGATAGTTGGCTAATATTTAGCAACAGTAAGTGTTTGATAAAACAACTGTTTAGCACCTAGCGCAGCGCGTGCTTGCGGCGGACTGGCGCGGAACTTTCACATTCGTTCCGCGCAGCGTGCGCCCGCGCGGCGCGTGACGTCGCGCGGCCACGCAGCCGCCGCCACCCTCGCTGGCTGGCTGCCTGCTGCCTCGCTCCCCGAGGAATGTTCCATTCACACCTTTAATCGCAATCTTTAATTTTTTCTACCATTGATAGTCGAATCCTTCTAATACAATCTAGGGCTCTTCAAGGCTAGAGTGAATAGGCTGTTACTGAACCAGTGAAATATACCTTTGGCCTCATCTGCACTAAACATCAGGTGAGATAGGGGTCAATCATGGTCAGTTTCAAGTAAATTTGACACACTGATAATTTATAACCTGCATTGACACATAGAATAGTTTTATACCGGCAAATTCCACCGGGATAGTGATAGTGATCAACAAGTCCTCGCAGACAATGTCGTGTGGAACAGCTACTTTATAATGGATCCACAACATTTCAGTGCCACTTTGTAGTATTAATATATCTACAAACGGTTTGGATAGACTTAAAAACAATAATAAATAAGTTTGAAATGTATTCACTTAAAAATCATTGAAATACGGAAACCAAATACAAAGTGCAATGTCATCTTGATTGTTTAATTATGTTTACATTAAGTAAATACGAAATATTTCAGACAATAGTTACAAAATTATGTGCTAACGAGTTTCAATCCAGATTTCGTTTAATTTTGTATACGTTAGAAAACATTTGGACAGAAATTAACTTAGTGACAAGTTATTAACCTTGTTTAATAGAAAAGTACCTACGTAAACAATTAATTAAACGAGTAATTGAAAACAAAATCACGATTATAACTCAATTTTAATCATTTAATTGTTTTAATTGCATACTTAATTAAGAAGATTAACTGGTTTCAAATATTTCCATAAACCAAGACAAACAACATTTGCACTTTAGTAATAAATATAATAATCGAAACATTAGACTGGTTTTTCGATCGCTTGAGTCGTGAATAAAATCGTTTAGGGGATGCTACGCGCGTAGTAGGTAGTTCAGCCTACGAGCGAGCGTAGGTACTTGCTACGCAGTGCTCTGCTACCTCGCGTCCGTGTGTGAATCAATTTTAAAATACCCTTGATACCACAAGAAAAGTACCTGTGCGATGAACTTGAATTGCCCATACCTACCGACAGCCATACAAGTAGCATAGAACATGCTACAATTATATACTACTCAAAAGAATATAAGGGCCATTTAATTTCACCGGTAAAATTAAATTAAAAATATGTTTGCGTATTTAATTGAATGCATTTAATTGAATGAAAAGTACTTGCACTGTGTTACGTTGTATTTAAGAAAACCATTTTTAGACATGGAATGTTATAAAGAATTATATTTATTAGTAATTTCGTTTCACACATAAAATTCACGTGGCCTTTATTTTCTTTTGAGCAGTATAGATTTTTTTTTAATAAAAGAAAATAAATAAATGTTTGTTAAATTTTATCAAATTGATTTGATTTTAAGAGCAAAATAAAAATAAGCAGTAACTCAAGACGGTTTCATAAAATTTGTCTTTATCAATATCGTATATAGGTACCTACTTACTTAAAAACCACAATAAGTAATGGGGAAACATAAACCCAAACGTTTACGCAAGGACCACACAAGGACATGTGTTTTGACAAATCGTTTGTCAATTTCTTATGTCTGTAACTTTTGATTACGCGATTGCAAAAATTGCATTTCATCGAATAAATTATTATTTGCGCTAAACGTTAATGTTCACTTTACTGCGGTGAATGATAATAACCTGATTCGCTCATGACTTGCGGCTGCCGTGTTACTAGTTAGCAAAAGTATTCCACGTTACATAAATACATTGAAATTAATTAAAATAGCATAGGAGTTAAAAAGGAAATGAATGATAAATCAATTTACTTTAGAATAGAAGTAGATGCAAAAGCTATTCATGTAAACATGATAAAGTCATTAGTAGAAACTCTTATACTTATTGTAGGTAAGTACTCTAAGGTTTCGTAGTGCGCTGAATTTGCTGACTTAAAGTAACTGACTTAAAAACGAATTGTTTTGCAAAGTGATTCTCAGTCACCCAGGTACTTATCATTAAAATCTTTAAATTTGCATTAGTTCCGCTGCTGGGATGTTCAACTCTTTAAAGATAGTAAGGAATTGGGATTAATGCAGTGGCGAAGTAAAAGGGAGGCGAAGAGAGCAGTCCGCCCCGGGTGCCAATCAACAACGGGTGACAACGAAAACTTATTCGTGTATCTAAAGAAGGTGCACAAAAATCTCCCTCTTTAAAGACAGCTATAAATTACTACCTACTCTTGTATCTAGATATATACAAAACCGATCGGGGTGCCCACCTACCCTACGCCCTATTATTACGTCGAATGCAACTTTTTAATTTAGCTAAAAACCAAAGCAAAAATTATCGTTCATCAAATAAAGTTCACCCACTGCCTTAAAATGATATATATGTTTAGATATCTATATACACAAACTTTCTTTCAACTATATTAGCTACTTATTAGCAACCGGCACGCCCCGGAAGTATTTGAAAGTCAAATCTCCTCACACGTGTTTAGACGGACACATCGCGCTTCTGTGCGTCACCAGATTAAGAATTAACGTCATTTTCCTTTTATCAGTGAAATGTTTGAATTTGAAGGGAGCGCCTTTAAAAGGAAAGTAGTGAGGCAGCGCTAAATATTCATAAGATCGGGTTTCGGTATGCGAGGCACGCGCCCGGTCGACGCCCGCCCCGGCATTGACTAACTGTCTATTGGTGCTTCCACTCGGCTCTGGAAGGCTGACGCTCGCTACTCAGAACACGTGCAGGAGACAATTTCACAAATGCTAACTACCATTTTTTTCCATTTTGACCTTAAAAATATAGTTTGTAGCTTTATTAAACGAGACTGTGAGCACCGCGGTGCGCCACTAACTGGCCTATCACGATTCACGCCTATATGTCAAGCTTGTCTTTAGGATAAAGGTCTCATCGCATGACCTCATTCGCCTCTGAAGTGCACTTAAAACTCAAAGCGTTATCTGTTGATTTATGACATGATTATACTTTTTTTCCACTAATGTTATTTTAGAGGTATCATGAAGCTTGTGGTGTTAGAAGGCTGCAAACTTTGAACTTATACACTTTCGAGTATATTTACAAGATGCCAGAAATATTTTTTTATACTAATACGTTAATATCTACCAAAACACTCTTCTTGTTATATAACATAACTTTAGATAAAATAACAATGATTGAGGTGTGAGCGCAAAAAATATTTCGTCGCATAACATGGCCGCGATTGAGATTTGTTATAGTTATCTTATTGTTCTGATTTTATCAACGGCAAGTAACGATTCCAAAGCCATCTAAGTACATTAATGTATTGTATGCTGTAATTACAGCATTGCTGCGAAGCAATGCAATAAATAATAGAAGAATATTTTTCTTCAAAATAGGGTTTTGTCAGGTCACAATCAAGGCTAAGAGATGCCTAAAACTAGGTAAGTGATACGTGAGCACAGCCACGGCAGTACTTACCAACGACTGTAAGTAATTATTGTAATTTGATTTTTCAGTTACGATCATACCACAATTTAAACAATTAATCTTTCCAACCATTTTTGTTCATCACAAATATTTAAAATTATAATGCAATTTTAGGCAAGAAATGAACACAGAAGATACATAACTAATGAATGGTATCGGAGTACAAATCGAGATATACGTGTATTGAACATCCTCATTAATGACATTCAATTGTTGGAAAGGTTATCTTTATACATAGACAAATGCCTACTTTGAGAATAAATAAAATTCAAGTACATAAATATGTATCAGAAATAGATGAGTTAAGTAGTTTTATACTAAATTACAGCTGAGTTATTTAAAGTGGCTATTAGAGTAGGTAGTATTTTTCCTTGATTCAAGGTGGTATTTGGACCAATAGTGACATTGGTCAAATCAGATTTTAATTAATTGAAAAAAGGAAATTATCAAATTCAGTTGTTTTTTTCGGGTTTGAGATTATCTATTCTGACGAAAAAAAAACTATTCCATTGACATGAGAATTTTAAATCTAAAATTATGTTTAAATTAAGGTTACGAGTAGGTAACTAATCCGGCAAGACAAAGCCCGGTTAGATAATATAAAAAGTACCTACTAAAGAAAAGTATAACTTTACTTATAAGTACTACTATTATTAATACTGTTGCAATTTTTCTTGTTTTTCATTCTTTTAATAGAAGATTGCTTACCATATTGCTATCGTCACTTTATGCTAAATATCCGATTGCAATGGTTCATAAATTTCTCAAAAATGTATCTTAAATACTCGATAATACACTATTTGAATCCTAACCCACCGTAGAACTTTCTCACAGTCAATTTTATAGCGTGATTTCTGTGAGAAAGATCCAAAGAGCGGGTCGCAACACAGTTGTTCCGATAGTACCAATAATACTTTTGGGTCCTAAGGATCAGATCAAGAAGTGGCTGCGTGCGCAGCGCACGGTGCGCTTGCGTGGGAGCGCTCGCCGCGAAACCTAACCCCCTCGTGTTTTGCGTCCCACTTATCACTCGTTGCGTAACACAATCAAGCTAGTCAGTTACACCTATATAATTACGAGTACACACTTTTTCCCCTTGAGCAGATTCACGACCCCATTTTGTAGATGGCGTTGAGTGACTCATCGTATCTTAAGCACCAGCAGGGCTACTACGAAACTCAAAACTCAAAGTTCGTGTCGTGCGGTCCCTCTGACATTTACACTATTTAATACGAGAACAAGAGGGACGGTACCACACGAACTTCGAGTTTCGAGTTTCGTGGTAGCCCTGCTGAAGCGGAGTCGACGCGTCGGAAGCAGTGTAGGTTACAAAACCTTAAATTATGTAAAAAATGCAGGGTTTTTTCATTGGTTCTATTCATTAATTGTTTGGTCGCCTTGAACTTTATCAACACGCATTAACCTAGCCTGAGTATTTACTCCATGTGTGACAGAAATTAGTTGGACGTCTCCACGTTTGCCTAATAGAGTAGATGGGACTTTAAGTAATTACAAAATTACGAGTACATCAATAAAATCAGAAAAGCAAAACTCGTGTGTTTGATGTTTGTTCTCTTTGCTTGTTGTGCAGTATTTATTTCTTGACTTTACAAGCCTTGTAGGTACCCATTTACTATAGATAATTATTCTGTGCCACAACACAGAACTTACTTATATGCTTATTATATGTTTATTATTCACCTATAAATATATCATATGCCGAAACTGCAAGATCCAAGTATCTGAAATACGATATTAAGACACATAGCTAGCGTCAGCCGCTTACGTAACCGTGCATAACTTCAGCCGCTAGCGCTCGCGTACAAAAGACATCAACGCGTTTACACGTCAAGTTCAGTTTCCACTTATATTTTTAGGGAAAGCGCACGCAACATATAAACAAATATTTATCAGCTATTAATATTAAAGGGTTAATGTCACGCGCTCGCGATCGATAAATCAGGCAGCTAAGCACGTGGTAGATCCGGGTCAAAGAAAACGAGTTCTTATTTATCATTTCGGACTGTGACAAATTATGCATTTTACCGTGTCGAAATTTTGATCACTTTGATGTTTCTGTATTCAAATATATTCATAAAGATATTATTCGAATATATTTATTATACAATGCCGTTCATTAGTGCGTCAAACTGGGATTATCTTAAACGAGTTCACAGCTCACTTTACATCAGTATTGCAAATTAATAGATGTTATTGAAAGAATTTGCAACTGTGAATAGGTCACAATCATAAGTGCGTGAAAGACGTTGTGCGCATTGCATCACCAAAAAGCAATAGATTGGGGAACAAAGAGTTATTAAACATGCGAGCACAACGCGTGTAGCAACCGCAGCTACTACGAAACTCGAAGTTTGTGTCGTGCGGTCCTTCTGACACTTATACTACTTAATACGAGAGCGAGAGGGATGGGACGATACGAACTTCGATTTTCGAGTTTTGTAGTAGTCCCGCAGGTACGCGACCCACGGCTCGCACCCGCAGACTAGACCTAAGCTTTTACCCAAGCTTCACTTGCCAACAATAACTCTAAAAAATAAAAAACACGTCTGTCTAAAAAACAACTAAAAAGAAGAAAACAAGCCTACTGGCCTAGAACTCTGTTAAGTAGCTAACTTAAAGTTCAATAGTCGGGACCCCTTAGGTACTAACCATTTCTGAGCTGGTCACGAATTGAATGGGTCCTGACTGTTGAACTTTAAGTTAGCTACCTAGAAGAGTTCTAGCCCACTAGACTTGATAATTTTCTTCTTTTTAGTGTTTTTATTATTTTTTTATTTTACACTATTTTGATATTTCTGTGAAAAGGTAGATTTAAACAATTTACATATTTAGACTGGGCTAATTATTAGCTTTCATTTCATTTCAAAAAGATTGTTTTTTTTTAAAACACTTAATTTGGCGCCTATAATCCGCCATTTTGATTTTTTAAGAATTATATGTACCCAATGTCACTCGCGTCATCAAGACAAATCCAATGACATATCATTTGTCAAAATCGGTTCAGCCGTTGAGTAGTTATGAGAAGACTTAGGAATAGACCCAACATAACATAACCCTCCTTCTTCGTAGTCAGGTAAAAACTTTAAACTTGATATTTACAAACAAGTAGGTACAAATTCCTACAGTCAAGTGTAAAAATATGTATTCAAAGTTTCAAAAATATCAACACAAACTCTTATTCCGACGCAATAGGCCGTAGTTAACATATTGTTGAGTGGTTCGTATAGATACTTATTATTGCACTTGACTGTACAAGGTAGAAAAATGAATATTTACCTATTTTTTCATAAAAAAGAGGTCGTACCGTAATTAATATAAAACTAAACGCTACCGTAGACGTTCTATAAGTGGGTGCTAGAAAACAAGCAAGTAGTCTTTTTTTTTTATTCGACTGGAAGGCAAACGAGCAAGTGGGTCTCCTGATGGTAAGAGATCACCATCGCCTATAAATATCTGCAACACCAGGGGTATTGCAGAGGCGTTGCCAACCTAGAGGACTAAGTTGGAATACCTCAAGTGCCAGTAATTTCACCGGCTGTCTTACTCTCCGAAACACAACAGTGCAAGCACTGCTTCACGGCAGGATTAGCGAGCAAGATGGTGGTAGCAATCCGGGCGGACCTTGCAAAAGTCATCATATTTGCTTTGTTAGTCATTTCATATTTGCTGTATAATTTTAGTTCAGCAATAAAAATGGGCACTGATTTGACTCCGCTTGATTTCATGTAACCAACAACACCAATATGCTATTTCCAAGTTTTACAACTGCGATACAACATGTCGACATGTTTAATGGTGGAACTATGAACCGTGTAATAAGCATTTTGTATTATTTAAATGAGTTGGTCGAATAATGTATGGCTAGCTGTCGGTATTATCAAACTGTGTTATTTTATATTTAACGCGCAGCGGTTTCTGGGGTGAACTACAATACTGTGACGACAGATAGATGGACATTACATGTAACAAACACATTAATTTTCAATGCTTATTTATAGCAAATTTGCAGATTTGCATCATCATTGCTTTTTACCTATCGTATCGCATTCCATTAAGTGCAATAACAAAGAACGGTTACAATTTAACAGTTCAGGTCTGCATGAACAGCTATTCTCAATTCATTATATCTTACGCATGTGTCGCACAGATGTAGCCGTCTTGGATGTCTTTGTCATAAGCTTAATATTTTTGTATGCAATTTTGCCTTCTTTCCACCACCACCATCCCAGCCTATATACGTCCCACTGCTGGGCACAGGCCTCCTCTCAGAACAAGAGGGCTTTGGCCATAGTTCCCACGCACCTTCACCTCCACCACTCCACTTCTTCTTCGCACCTTTTTGCCTTCTTTACTCTTTTTCAATTAAACATAGCGTCCCTGTAGAGCGAAAAGTCACTAAATCGTATTTTGTTGTTTTGAAATTATAACTTCGTAACTTTTAACGTCCGTATCTCAAAACAGCAAAGTACGACTTAGTGACTTTTCGCTCTACGGGAACGGATCTTGTTATGAATGGACATCGGGTATGTTGGGAGCATTCGCCTCTATTTTGGGAGGTGGACGTGGCAGCAACAGTGCGCGCAACGTCAGTTCTCTAAGCATATAGTTCGTGGTGCGCGCGCACTCGGCGCAACGCTCTCGCAAGCGAGACAGTTAGATAATGTTGCGAGAGGTTTCCTCGTGTTACGTGCGAGCACGCCCGACCCGCATCTATTTTCTTATTGCCCATTAGCACACGCCTATCACCTCTGCATGTTTTAATTGACAAAAACTGAGAATATTGTGCTTGTCAAGATAAAATGGAATGTGGGAACAATATCAAGAACGCGATGTAATTAAGCACGACGGTGCGCGGGACTTTTTCTCGTGGCCCGTATGCACACCGCATTAAATAGTATTGGTTAACAAAAAAAAAATTCATTGTTTGTAGTTAACTTATAGGTACGCTACGCATAGTTCTTGCCTAATTAAGTTGTTAAGTTGTCATAGGTTAGTTCTCCTTGTTCTTTAAATATTGTGAACAGAAGTTAAATCGGTAGTTTAGGAAGACCTGACTCTAGAATAAATAATCTCAAGGAAATCTGTTGATTAATTATCTAAACAGCAATCCAATAATTTCGTCAGCGACGCTGCACACAAAGGCATCAAATGTCATACATAATCCTAGAAGAACTAATAATAATAAGAAAGAGTCGTCCTTGTCGCTTGCCCAAGCGCTGACATTTCGATGCAGTCAAAGGTCATGCGCGGTACGCTCACTACCTTTGGCATTTTACGCTTCCAAGTGACATTTTACTTCTAAAACGAATAAAAACAGTTAATGAAATGTCAGTAAACGCTTTGTTGAAGTTGCATGCTGTAATTTGTAATCGCTTGCGCTGCAACGTAAGTGTGTTAGGAATAGGAAATGTTCTGCTGTAACTGTGACCAATACGCATAACATGCATGCACGGCAGCGATCGTTGTCTGATGCAAAACTGGACAGAATTGATTATTATTTATTGTTCAAAACATTATTCAACAGATTTGAACCAATCTAATAAACGATTGTATTGTTCATACAGCGGTTGCTGATGGGCACCGATGGAAAAGACAAGCAGACGACACAGCCAAGAAAGAGGACAGCCTGGAGCTAGAGCTATGCAAGGACAAGGACGCCGGCGAGTGGTTCCGGCTGGTGGCCGGCGAGGGCGACAACTGTCGCGACGTCATCCAGTGCACCGCCTCGGTCAGTACTTACCTTAACTGAATACTACTTTTACGCACGCTCTTGTGCACGACGGCGACCTTTGTCTGATCATTCACTAGGTAAATTATAATCCCCTATATGTAGGTATAGTAGCGTCTGAAAATGTTCAATGAGAAATCAATCGTCTGGCACGTTCGTATCTTTATCTGTATTATAGTATGTGTAATTCTTATATTTACACATATTCGGAAACGGTTGTAACGATTTCGACGATAGCAAATGTTAAGTATGTCCAGGGTTTTCGGGGTGTTAGGGTTCAGCGGCAAAAATATTTATATTATTAGTACCTATTTCGTTTACTCTTGACTTTTAAAGCTTATTTATATACGTGAAAGCTACAAAAAAATCACGATATAACAAAAATAAGAACTCCAAGAAAAGTTCTCTCACCCAGCTATCTGTTGCGAGTACTATTTATTTATACCAAGCCATTCACTCTCCTGAAGCTCATATTATTATGTATTCTAGGCTGTGTGTACGGTGTTGACTCACTTTAATTTACCTACCTTCCCCTGTAATAAGAAATAGCGCAGTTTTCTAATACTCGTATTTATTTTTAGGGTATCCAAGCCATTCGTTGTCCGGCCGGCCTGTATTTCGACATAGAAAAGCAAACTTGTGACTGGAAAGACGCCGTTAAGAACTGCAAACTGAAGAACAAAGAGCGCAAGGTCAAGCCTCTGTTGTACACCGAGGAGCCTTTGTGCCAGGACGGGTACCTCGCTTGCGGGGACTCCAACTGCATCGAGCGCGGTCTTTTCTGCAACGGCGAGAAAGATTGTGCCGATGGCTCTGACGAAAATTCTTGCGGTAAGTGTTTATTTTAATAGCAATGATAAGGTTGTGTTCATTTTATTCTCCACGGCATGTTTAGACTTAGCCGTCGCAAGCCTATTGACTTAATGTCTAGTCCACCTTGATCAAAAGATTTTGAAAACGTCTATATTTTTGCATTTGTTAATGTCATGAGTATCTTTTTTCATGAAGGTCACGCTAGTTTATAGTACTTAGCTACTTAAACTGCTGAAAAATTTCGATAATAATTTAAAGAAATTCAGTTTTCCTGTGAACGTTGCATAGTTTCTTTTGTTCAATTATTTTATGCATACATTTTTTAACAAATAACATTACTGACGCGTTTGAACTTCTTCCTCTTTCTTTTTACAAGCTTTTATTTAGTTTCACCTGTCCCGTTGTCTGTCTGTCTGTAATAAAATCTTGCAGGCTAAATTCTACCAACTATCAGTCGGTGGATTGACTTGAAATTTGGTATACTTGTGTAAATTGCGTGACAACACAACAATCTGGTAGTGACATCTTGGTAGTCCAGCCAGGATCGTCTCCACGTGACGGAACTCTTCAACGGTTAATAGCACCGACTTGAAACTTGGTATGCAAATGTAGTTTGGGCGACAATACAAGTATAGTCAACAAAAAGTACAGTCAGCAAAAAAAAGCTAGTTTTAAAAATGAAATTTTTACCAAATACTGTAATAGTTTTACTCGTAGCAGTATTAATTTTGCAAACTTAATGTGTGAATATTGCTATAAGTAGGTATATCCACAAAATCCTTACTATTATAAAGGAGAAAGTGAGTTTGTTTGTTACGCTTTCACGCTGTAACGGAGCGACGGATCATCGTGATTTTTGGCATAGAGATAGTTTATGGTCCCGAAAGTGACATAGGCTACTTTTTATCCCGGAAAAATGCACAGTTCTCGAGGAAACGGCGCGCGATAACCGAATACCACGCGGGCGGAGCCGCGGGCAATAGCTAGTAATTAAAATAATCGTGATGGCCTCACATGGCCATTTCCTTGCAATATCTTAAGCATGACACAAGTACCACCCGTCTGTCATCGCTCGGCCTTTTTTAAGTTATTTGTGTATTGAAAACAATACGATTATTATTAGAGATAATAAATGAAACGCCTTTGTTACAACCCACTTGCAAGAGAAGTAACACCGGTTTATCTAAGACATTTAAAAAATGTAGAACAATAATTATGCTTGCGATATATGTAGTGCACAACACACGTATATTTTTTATAGTAGTATTGTTCAATGATTACTAACAAGGAAATTATAAATTACAGTCATATGTCGTGAAGTCGCATACTCAGAAAAGAGATATCCTGCTGCATTGTGTTCTGGTTGGCTCGTGTTCACTAGAAATGACTAACTGACAGATCAGTAAACGTACGAGTAGTAAGTATGTACTTAGGTTTCATTAACTGAAAACATCAACCTAAATACATAAATGAACTTGAACGAGTTTTTCAAATCAGAACTATCTCTTAAAAGCGTGACGAATAACCTGCCTGATATATGTATGCCAATCACTTGGCCTAAAAAAATATCTCAATGTTATGTCGTAATATAACTTCAGCAAATGGGGTGTTATTCTTTTTTATTTGCATTGGATGTATAGATAAGCAGTGGTACAGCTGGCAACTTACACCATTCTAGTGAATGTTTTTACCCCAAAAGGTGTTCGGATGATTATCCTTTACTTTAGCTTGACCGCGATACATTTTAATGCGACTCGGTTCTGGGAAAAGCAGGTTCTACTAAAAGCGCTTACATCACAAAGCGCTGACTCTTTTCGAGCTCCAAGGTTGCGGTGTCGAACTAGTCCACGCGATCTTATTCTTTTGTGAATTATTCATAGAAAAGTTTTTATTTCTGTTCGATCAATGTTAAAATTACTTATCTACAGTTCGCTTTATTACCTGCTGCATTTTTGAGAGGCATAGCTTGGTCATTCCGAACACATTCTTGACAATAATTGTGACTTGAAATTTAAATGAAGCTTGCCAACTAGGAGCTGTAGATATTCAAGTACAAAAAGAGGGTAAACAATTACATTCGCCAGAAGCGATGACCCTGACGGCGCATTACAATGAAAACTTGGAATCGATACAGTCCCTGAAGTTACTAAATAAATGCTTGTGCTAGTAGGTACCTAATCAATATTTTTTTAACAAGTAGTAAAGTTAGAAAACATATTTTGTAAGTGGATATTAAATAAAAATTGCATAAGGTGAACGAATTTAAATACTCTATATCACTAAGTCAAAAAGTGAAATCCAATCGTGTGTCAGCTGTAGCGAGTGATTTGACCAAGCGAAAGTACCCATACTGGTTCGGACTCTCGCGTCGAGTCTCGCGCACGCGTCATCGCTACACCCATGCCCATGGATGCCAAATAACTCGATTCCTCAAACGTGACGCCTTTTATTCATGTATTTAAATCGTCTACGCCATGAAATATGACCACTAATTTGATTATATTCAAGTAGACATTTAATTTAAATTATTTAGCAGTTTAATGACATTGGGAATCGGAGTAGGCAACGAATTATGAATGTCGCATATTCTTAAAGCTTACATAGGTAGGTACAGTCAACGATGCAAACAATAACATATTTATCAAAAATAATTATTTAATCTTATATACTGACTGTACTGTGTGGCCAAGTTTGCAAATTATACGACACACTAAACTAGTTAATTAAAATCTAGAACCATTTAGCTTGTAAAATATGAGCTTGTTAAAATACTGGTTTTGCAACCTAACGAAGATATGATATTAGAGTTACAAAGTGACAGTCGAGGCTCAAATAAAGTGGCCAGAATTACAACAGTATAATGTTTTTGCAGACATCGACAACGATCCCAACAGGGCGCCACCTTGCGACTCGACGCAATGCGTGCTGCCAGACTGCTTCTGTTCGGAGGACGGCACCACCATCCCTGGCGACCTGCCGGCGCGTGATGTGCCGCAGATGATCACCATCACCTTTGACGACGCCATTAACAACAACAACATCGAACTCTACAAGGAAATATTCAACGGGAAACGCAAAAACCCTAACGGCTGCGACATCAAAGCCACGTACTTCGTCTCCCACAAGTACACCAACTACTCCGCCGTACAGGAGACTCACCGCAAGGGCCACGAGATCGCCGTGCATTCCATCACGTAAGTTATAATACGTTATTAGAATTTTTGAATAAGTATAGTTTTAATCCGGAATCACCTATTTTAAATGTGTAGGACATTTTTTCGTAATATTACTTAAATATCATTATTATTTAAATATTACGCGATCTCTAGAGGCTGTCTCAACCGTCTTAAAGACAGATGAAACATTGACTTAATATTAGATAGTCTTACTTATTTTTTATTTTTAGCCACAATGATGACGAGCGCTTCTGGAGCAATGCCACAGTGGATGACTGGGGCAAGGAAATGGCCGGCATGAGAGTCATCATCGAGAAGTTCGCCAACGTCACGGACAACAGCGTGGTGGGAGTGCGCGCGCCGTACTTGCGTGTCGGCGGCAACAACCAGTTCACCATGATGGAGGAGCAGGCCTTCCTGTACGACAGCACGATCACGGCTCCCCTCTCAAACCCTCCTCTATGGCCTTACACCATGTACTTCCGCATGCCTCACCGTTGCCACGGCAACCTACAGAGCTGCCCTACCAGGAGCCATGCCGTGTGGGAGATGGTCATGAACGAGCTCGACCGTCGCGAGGATCCCACCAATGACGAGTACCTGCCAGGTTGCGCTATGGTAGATTCTTGTTCCAACATCCTCACCGGTGATCAGTTCTACAATTTCCTCAACCACAATTTCGACCGTCATTACGATCAGAACCGTGCCCCGTTGGGTCTTTATTTCCACGCTGCGTGGCTAAAGAATAACCCTGAATTCTTAGAAGCTTTCTTATACTGGATCGATGAAGTTCTGTCCAGCCATAATGACGTATATTTCGTGACTATGACTCAGGTCATTCAATGGATTCAAAATCCTCGTACTGTGACAGAGGCTAAAAACTTTGAGCCCTGGAGGGAACGTTGCGCGGTGGAGGGCAACCCCTCGTGCTGGGTGCCGCACTCGTGCAAGCTCACCTCGAAGGAGGTGCCCGGCGAGACCATCAACCTGCAGACGTGCCTGCGCTGCCCCTCCAACTACCCGTGGCTCAACGACCCCACGGGAGACGGCCATTACTAGGGGTGATCAGATCTCGAGCCGGCGCGCTCTAATTAGTGCATATTCAATTGAGAGTGAGTGAAGATTGCATGGATAACATATTCTAAGTCAGAGCCAAAATGACAATTTTACTTTCACAAAATGGTATTCTAATAATTTTTAGCTTTGAGTATGTTTTCATGTAAAAAGTCGAAGTGTACCGGGTCATAATCCCGTCCGTAGTGTAAGTGTACCTACCTAAATATAATGTAATAGCTCACATAAATATTTAATAGGACCTTTAACATTTTATGTGATTTTCTTATGTGTAAGTCTGTTTGATAAAATTTTAAAATATAAAATACAAAATAAAAGTTGATTGTTGACTTAATCCCGTACCTTAACTCATTTAACCTTCTCTCCCGATTTACAAACATCTGTAGAATCATTCATTAAATTTCGATTACAAAGTAGAATGTACTTTCGTTTTTATGAAAAAATATTGAAGCGATACATAATACATTCATTATCATCAGCACCATGTCAGCCGAAAGACGTCTACTGCTGGACATAGGCCTCCCCCAAGGCTCTCCACCCAGAAACTCAAAATTTGGTTCGAAGGTAGATTTTATAGCAAAACCAAAGAAAAGTTAGAAAATATTAATTTTTCATGTGTATATCTGCCATATCATAATCATTTAAAATGAGCCCACACTGCGTACACTTTGCTTAGGAGAGGGTTCTGCTAGCACTGGATGTTTATAAAAACCTACAAATTTGTACAATACCCTCGGCGTGCGAATCTGACTAGCACTGTGGCGATTTTTTATAAAATACTAGCTGTTTCCCGCGGTTTCGCTCACGTTGTATTTTTTCTATATTTTCTTCCATAAAAACCTTCTCCTGACAGTAACGAATACAACAAAAAAAGAAATAGCGAAATCGGACCATTTATAAGTACAATTATCTAGTAGGTAGACATTATGGATACAGAGTTCAAATAGATTTTCGGCACAGGCCTCCTCGCAAGCTTGGGATGTAGGTACAATACATAGATACAACTGGAATCTATCAGTTTATACGCGACCTTTTTATTCCAATAATGATTTCCAAGTCGTCATGAATATTCATTACCAGAAAAGTTCAATTACTGCAAAGGCGACCCTATTTACAAGTAGCATATCTATGAAATTGTTTATATTAAAAGTAAGATATGACGCAAGTGTTTAAAGACACCTGATCGTTGATTAATGTGTATGTATTTAAATCAAATTAATATTACCTACCTACAACTTACCTACCTTACCTTACCTACTTTTTTATTGATTCACGTTCATTTACACTTGATATGTTTGTTACGGGAGGTAGACGGTGATTAGGCTACGTTTCCTCCATGTGACAGGATGATGTCGCGAGGATTTTGTTTGTCATAATTATTAACCAATAGAAACTGTTTCCACTAAAGCTAAGCGAGGATAGGTAAATTAAGCGTTTCTATTAGTTTATGACAAACAAATTCCTCGCAATTATCTGGTGGAAACGCAGCATTCATGAAATCCCAACAATTTATTAAAGAAAAGAAAAGAATAAATTTATTTACCTGAATTCGGCACAACAAAAATAAATCAATAAAATTACGGCTAAAAAACAGTTAATCTTATATATTAGGCACCAAAAGAGAAAATGAATAACCATTGTGCCGAAAGAAGTAAAAAGGGCCATTCTCAGATCAAATGGAATGGTAATCTAATCAAGGCTTATATCCCATAAGAAACACATTAAATTAATATGATTTTAGTTACTTGTCTGCCTACACAGTAAGTAGATGCTCTTCAGCGTTAACGAGCGATTAGGAAGATCCGTAAAACATGTCATGGTAACAAACATAACGATTAGCAAAAGCTATGTTATGCTAGTTTATTGTGCAGTTATAAGATCGTTTCATCGTTAAAATAAAACCTTAAATCTTTAAACGAGCATATTTTGCTAAACTTCACACTCAGATATGTCCACTCTACCTTCTTAGGGGAGTATCTACCTTATTTTCCTTTTCTTTTGATACCAAAATCTTAAAATTAGAGTTGGACTTATATGAGTTTGAAGTTTAGCAACACATACTTGTATAGGTATTTATTTATACATGAATAATTTCAGAGGTCACCGAAACGGCTCCAGCGATATCGATGATATTTATGAGGGTTTTTTTTGGGACTTAGTTTTTTTTTACTTGATGTTTATGGTGGAGGCTTCTATGATTTTCTTGAGGCTATATTTCACGCGCAATAGGATCAGTGATTTCAATAGTCAAGTCATTAACGTGGTAGTTCAGCCGTATAGTATTGGCTGGCTAACTGATGTTTTATTATTCAAATGCCCGACAGGCACGACTTAGTTTTTACGGTTCCGTACCTAAAGGGTAAAAACGGAAATCCTGTTACTAAGGGGCTGTTTCACTATCCATTGATTAGTGTTAACTGACGGTTAAATGTGATGCCACCTCCGTCTATTCGAAAAAAACAAATAGAGACGGCATCACATTTAACCGTCAGTTAACACTAATCAATGGATGGTGAAACAGCCTCTAAGACTTCGCTGTCTATCCGTCTGTCCGTCTGTCACCAGGCTGTATCTCATGAACCGCAATAGTTGAAATTTTTTTGTTTAGATAATGTTACGGAACCCTTCGTGCGCCAGTCCGACTCCCACTTGGCCGGTTTTTTAATTTATATATTTATTTACGTATCATTTATTTTTAAAGCTTAGATATTTAAATACGTATCTTCTCCAAACAACACGGTTTAACAAATATAAGAACTCTGAGTGTCTAAAGCTCGATCACCCCGAGACGCGTAATAATTTTTTGAATCGCATGAATCATACAGGATGTAAAAAAAAAATCCTGTACTAAAATTTAACCCATGTTAGGACTACTGATTACAATCTATAATATGATGCAAGTGGAACATTGAAATTCAAAAATTTATTTTTTTTAACTTGTATGGGGATAAAAACTTCTTGTGGCTCAACTTCCATACAAAACATTTTTTTTTCGAATTTCAATGTTTTTCCACTTTTGTGTCGTTCAGAAGCCTTAATGTGGGTGAAATTATAGAACAGGAATTTTTCAACAACTTGTAGAAACGAAAATAAAGTAAAATGGTAAAAATCTACAGTTAGTACTTACGCTTTTATTCTCTTGACTAGCTTTTGCTCGCGACTTCGTCTGCGTGGAATTAGGTTATCGCACGCTGTTCCCTCGGGAACTGTGCATTTTTTCGGGATAAAAAGTAGCCTATGTCCTCTGGCTCATAAACTATCTCTATTCCAAAAATCACGTCAATCCGTCGCTCCGTTTCGACGTGAAAGACGGAAAAACATGCAAACACACACTTTCACATTTATAATATTAGTATGTATAGCAAAATTGCATGTAGAATGAAGATGTACTTCTGTGCTGACGGTAAAGTAAACGTAAGTTCATTTACCTACTGCTACTATCAAGAATTTCTAGCATTCTAACACCGAACAAACTCTGACAGTTAGGCAAACAGTAACATGAATTTGAAGTGCCTACCTTCTACGCCAAAAATAGCTTTTGCCCACGGTTTCGAATCGTGTGAATATCCGATGATAACAAATATAGTATAGCAGTACCATATAATATGGTTGTAAGGTTTACAAAACCCATACGACCATTTTGGCCGACATTCATTTTTGAAAGAAAGAAAAAGATAACCGGCCAAGAGCGTGTCGGATAAGCCCAAGATAGGGTTCTGTTGCCATTACGACTAAATTACATAATAAATTGCTATACCTACACTTCAACCCAAACCTCTCAACTTAGGTATAGGTACGTACTTTGTGTATATAGAGGGGTATGTTTGCGAGGAGGAAAACAATTTTTTCGTATAAGGCTAATGACCATAAGAAATATTTGCTTGGAACTGGATACATTTCCAGGTAAAAGAAACCGGTATAATAAATAATTAACGTTGTAGCACGTTTTGTTTACTTTTGAATAAGTCAGAATATTTTTAGGTGCACTATTTTATTTTTAAACAATTTGTTATTTGATAGATTCTTGGGAGCGTGCATTAAAGACGTAGGTATTCATTTCATACACGTACATACCTAGAAAATGAAAACCATAAATCCAAACTAACTTTTCGTAGGTGCTTTATGCAGCGGAAGCTCCTACCACGTGAGTTTCTGTGCATGCGGCTTTCGATACGTACGTAATGTCAGACCTGTATAAAAATTATGCAACATATCTATAAATGCAATGCATTTTGCGTAACAATGAATAATTAATAATAATTTATTTTTGTAAATTGTGTTTGTTGTGTGACGCATGCGCATTACAATGACACGCATGACAAGCCGCCGCAGACAATAGTCGAGGGCGCCACCAACACGCCATTGCTAAGAAACAGTGGGCGGCCGTTGCACATCATCCCATCTCAGCCATCTGTACACCTATCGTCAGACTGACGAACTTTCCATTTTGGTTTTGCAACCATGCAGTAAATATCCAATGAATAAGGACAACTGACTGTATCAGAATTGTTAGCGGCATCTAAATAAATAGAGAGTTAAAACCAATTTCTGCAACGAAGTGGCATTTAGTGAGTGCGATGCAGGCTGCGTCTCCGCTGAGAGTGAAAGCAGTGAAAGTCATCTCTAGCCGCAGTGCGTTTTCGCAGCGCAGCCGCAGCCCAGGCTTTCCTTGTTACCAATTCTGTAGACCATTGGTAACATCTATCAAAAATGTAACTAAGTTGACCTATGACCTCAACATATAACGCCGAGACTTTAGCAGGAAATTTAGGCATGTGCACTATATTTTTGCCGCAGACTTTACCAACACACTTTTACGCAGTGGTAAATAAGGCAATTAATATATTTGAATCGCTTAAAAATAAAAACACCTGTCGCTGGTGTCAGTTACTGGATGTCATAAAAAGATGAAATTTGATACCTACCTCTGAATTTATTGTTACTAGGTACTTCATTAGTTATAGGCCAGTCAAAAAAGAAAGACGAATGAAAAAGACCTAAACCACAACTTACAGAAATTACCCGGGGTTCGGGTCTGGTTTATATATGCATTATTATCAGTAACTTTTATTCCTCATTCGTCTTAGGCATTAATTGTATTGTAATCGTATTAAACGTTAAAAATTCACTAGAAATGCAGGTTGCACTATTGGCTAACTTAGCAAGTTGCAATGTTACCTTTCAAGGTCAATCTAAAATGTTATTTTCGTTAACTATGGGTTTTTTCTCTCTTTTGCCTGCACAAAAAACTTGAAAGGGCATCTGACCTGTTATTTTAAAATATTTTGCTTTTGCCACGCCAAAGCATCGGCGATATGTACATACATACGCATCTAATCTAGATACATATGTTCTTTACGTATAATAAAATTGTAACAATAAAAATCTCGGAAATATCTGAACCAGTATTGATACGGTTTCAATATACGACAGTTAAAAAAAAAATAAAGAATCGCTGTAGAATTCGCAGAAACTTCGGTTAACTATTTTTTAATAGCTTATAAAATGTCCTACTGCTGAGCAAAATGTCGCTGGCTTCGGCAAAATATTCTGTATAAAGTCAAAAATAATGTTAGTATCTACGGTACGATGTCTGAAAGAGCTATTAATTGCAAACTGTCTAGAAATCATTTTTATAGATTACCGCGTCAACGAACGAACAAAATGAGTACCTAGTAACTAGCTAGTACCTCTAATGCAATGATATTATATGTTAATATAGAACCTCACTGCTCTAATGTGGTATCACACAGAGGCAGTATAGTGAGGCAGGACAATGAACAGCGCACGGGCATCACACCGAGGCTGTTCTGACTCCGCCTCAAATACCAAACTGTACACTTATCTATACAGATTTACTTACCTCCCTATATCTACAAACTTGATTCACTAAAAAAAGTAGCCAAGTGCATTTGCCACGTATAACGAAGGGTTCCGCAGTTAATTTTTATTTCAACTTCGAATCCATTTAAATCGTTTCTGTTACGATTGCCGAGGCGCTTATACAAAAGACGTAGTATCTTTATAGGAAAATCGTGGCGGCCATGTCCAATTATGAAGGAAAGACAGTTTTTGGGGATATCTCCGCAACCATAAAATGTACATTGTTTAAACAATTTTGTCGCTGAAAATAACAAATTGCACACTATTAATACTAAGTACCTTGACTTATTTAATTTTTCTATGCAACGGTAAACTTTAATAACTTATAGTTTTTTAAATAGGTACTTATTCACCTTTTGCAAAAAAATATTTGGTTGTAACTAAATCATTTTGAACCTATTTATGATGAATGTACCTACAGATCTCCTTACGTAATTTGTTTAAGTAACTACCTACATCTAGTGGCTAATAAACGATACCTCCTAGTAAATATCCTTACATTGTTTATAAGACCCTTAAAATTTATCAGCAAAATGCTTGTGTCATATTTATGTACAGCCAGACTGACAGGATTCAATTATAAGATTTCTATTTTGGCTACGGGATCCTTAAAACGTTGCCGCGTAGGTACATGTTTGTTTCCTAACAAAGACACCTATCTAATGTGTGCCTAGTAAATGTTTTTTTTTTCAACATAGCAAGATGCTGATTCATTTTACACATGGGTAACTACCTAGTAAATTTATATGCATTGTCGTCGATGCCGGTGAAAGGAAATATTGTGGAGGATCCTTGACTTGTGCGCCTCGCTCTGCGGCCGAACCGCGCCGCGTCGGTATGCACTGACGTGAGCCTCCAGCGCGCTTCAGAAAGTTCGCGGGTATTCACGATTCTATTCGAGTTTATTTCACTATATGATATGAATAAATTATAAGCTTGACACCGTTTAAGTGTCTATCAAATAGCTCTAACGACCGATGGTGTTGACACACGATGACTTCATTTTACCAATACAATTTTTTGCCTCTTTATTTCGCACATTTTAGAGCACGAATTGTAATTATTTTGATAGTTCCTGGAATGATTAAATTATGAGAAGTGTGTCCATAAATGGTTACGGTGAACATATAACCAATTAATTTGTTGCATGTCCTCGCATTATGCATCCGGGTACAAGTTATTGAAACTTCAACTTACGATATCCTACACTTTTTTACCGAGTATAAAAACATAACATATTCATAGTTCAGCAATGCATCCAGCCATCATTTTTAGATGGTACTTCCACAATAGTAATTATACTTACGATAGCACTAGCACCAACCACAAAAAAAAATTTGGCTGTTTTTGGCCACTTGCAGGAAACACATTAAATCTCGAGTTAGCGTTAATCTTAGTTTAGTAGTGTCAAAATGTATGGAACTGTCAAACTTAAGCCAGGCTTAACAACTAAATCTAGATTTATTTTTACCTGCAAGTGGGTCTTTGACTTAAGATTTTTTATAAGATGGAACTTTTTATTCTCCCGTTTTAACTACAGTTTAAAAGTCGGTTATTTTTTTTATCTATAGTGCGTTAAACAAATTGTCTCATTCACAAATAATTCACTCAGACTCACGACAAGCCCCTAATTACTTATTATTTTTAACCTACTTCAAAAAAAGGAGGAGGTTATCTATTCGGTTGTATTTTTTTTGTTACACGAGAACTCCGTCGTTTATGAACCGATTTGAATTATTTTTTTGCGATCGTCTCGGAATGGTTTCGATTAGGTCTTACAAGCACCAAATCTGGATATGATGATTGGGTCCTAAGGAAATCGAGGGAACTTTTCAAATGTTGTAGGGACACCTATGGTAATTTTGAAATATTTAGTAGGCATTAACTCGTCCATTTGCTCTTGAAAATCATCATTTGGCGAAGCGGAACTGATGATTAAGGCCACAGTTGAACATCGGAGTTACTAGTCAATAACAAGTATTTCATGGGTTGAATTTCAATTACTTTAGCACATTTTCTAAGCAATTTATGCTCGTCGTAATGCATATGGTGAAATGGAATGGGTGGTGAAGCCTCAATAAAGAAAGTCTCTGCATCGAAAAAAGCAATCTTTTGCCAAGGTGACGAGCAGTTGACATGAAACTAAGTATTGTATTTAAGATTATTTATACTAAAAAGGAGCGGAGCCGTGGTGGCCTAGTGGATTGACCTATCGCCTCTCAAGCAGAGGGTCGTGGGTTCAAACCCCGGCTCGCACCTCTGAGTTTTTCCAAATTCATGTGCGGAATTACATTTGAAATTTACCACGGAGCTTTGAGGTGAAGGAAAACATCGTGAGGAAACCTGCACAAACCTGCGAAGCAATTCAATGGTGCGTGTGAAGTTCCCAATCCGCACTGGGCCCGCGTGGGAACTATGGCCCAAGCCCTCTTATTCTAAGAGGAGGCCTGTGCCCAGCAGTGGGATGTATATAAGCTGGGATGATACTAAAAAGGGTGAAAAAAAAATTATAACAAAAAATTGAACCGACTACAAAAAAACCATGAAAATAATTTTCTACCAGTCTGAAGTCGGTGCCTCAGCACGAGCCAGCAAGAGTGATTGAAGCCCAATATGTAGTGCGTAGGTGAGGTAGGCGACTATATGTCCACTCACTGCTGCTGGCTTGTGCTGGCTGAGGCACCGACTTCAGACTGCTAGAAAATTATTTTCATGGTTTTTTTGTAGTCGGTTCAATTTTTTGTTATGATTTTTTTTGTGTCATTTTCCGCTCAACAGTAACCACTATATTCAAAATTTAACTATTTAACTATAACTTAATCACTTTAAATAACAGTTTGGAACAAATTGGCTGTGACAGATGAGAAACAGAATCAGAATCTCGGAAACGAATCTCGGGTTTTCGGTAATGACTAAATCGATCTAGATTAGTCTTATCTTTGAGAAAAGCCTTATTATCGAGTTTTAGCCCGAGCAAAGCTCGGTGGCTCAGGTACTTCTTTGTTATTGTCCAATATTATTTTCTTTTTGTGGTACGAATTCTCTGAAAACAATAAATTTGACGACCGAAGAGCTAAGACAGCTAAGTTGTTACCTACTTATTAGTGTCTCTGACTACGAAGCAGCGGTTGCGGGTTTCAATCCCCGTGACGGGCAAATGGTTTCCCTTGTTTACGCATATTTTTCATGTCATAATTCTGTTTTACCTAATCTGTTTACGCATACCTAATAGTATTTATGCTGAAACAATTTACGCAGAATTCTCTTACGCATAACCAATGTAAGCCGAATGGGCTTTACGCATAATTTGTGGATTCTGATTATCTTTTACGCAGAAAATTACTTACGCATAAATTAGTTACGCAGAAAGTTACTTTCGCATACTTAATGTAACTTCTAACGAGTTATTTAACGACTCTGAGACGAAATCAACGGAGCTCCGCTTGGCGGAGCTCCTATTTCACCTGGTTAAGGCGCTTTGCTCCTTGACTAAATACTAACCTCACCTATAGTTGAGCGATCACGTTACCCTTCGCCCCACCCCGTCCCCCCTTTACTGTTTCGCCTATCCAAGTATCAAATACCTATTATTTGTTTTTTCAAAAACCTTCGTAAGATTATGTTTGTTTTTTACATGCGGGGAGCTCTGCCCCCGAGTCCCCTTGTGGGGGACTTCGCCCCCCCGTCCCCCTTCTTTATGCCCGTGCCTCTTTTACTGGCTGTTCGTTCCATTACCTACAAATACAACTATTTTTCTAGTCATCAATAGTAGTTAGGTAATTTATTTTCGGACATAGATTTGGACGGGATTTCAGCCTATTAAAATTCGTCTAAATTACATATATGCTAAACAAGATTATGCATAATATAATTCGGCTATGTTAATATTATGCTAAAATAAATTCGGGTAAATCATTATTTGGCTTATACAGAATTATGCTGAACTAAATTTCGGCGAGTTTAAAATTCGGCGTAAATAAATTATGCGAAACCTGTTATGCGTAATCAGTTTCGGACATTAAAAAGTATGTCAAATAGATCTCACCCCGGGTAAATGCGGGTAATCTGTCCCAAGATATTATTATTATTAGAAAAAATCCGGCCAAATTCAAGCCAATCACGCAAAGAAAGGGTTCCATACCGTTATACTATTGCCGGCCATTAACAAAGTCTAGCAAAAGAGCCTAAAACAATACTGGCATGTGAAGTCCCTCACAAATTAAATATTATATTGCGGTTCAAAAGATGACGACGGTCAGGGACGAACATGGTAAGTAGATAATAGATGGACAAACAGAGTTGCATTTTCACTTCTCATATCCAACCCAAGTGTTTCGCATAAAATCAATGTTTGAAAGCACTACGAAGTCATCAACATAACACAGAAGTATGTACAAACCAAGAAGTTGGTTAGGTGTAATCGCGAAAGTCGATTCGCACCATCCGGCTAACAAATCTGGCTAGCCTACTCAAAGCTCAGATAACTTGGACTTATGAACTCAATAAACCTCTCTACGCATCTATACTACTTAATATCATAAATGCGAAAGTGTGTTTGTATTGTTTGTCCGTCTTTTACGTCGAAACGGATCGACGTGATATTTGGCATAGAGATAATTTATAGGCCAAAGAGTGAAATATGCTATTCTTTATCCTGGAAATATGCACAGTTCCCGAGAGAATGGCGCGCGATATCTAACCGAATTCCACGCGGACGAAGCCGCGGGCAAAAACTAACCACATAGTTTCTACGTGATGTTAATTACCTGTATTCACTTTTTAATGTTTAAAAACTTTTTTTGAATAAGTAGCCCTACATTACAATCACAGCTTATAAATTATAGCTTAAAATATCAGTAAAGCGTAATTGTGTACAAAAATTAAAAAGCTGGTATTAATCTTAGCCCCCAACTCACACATTTAAAAGTATCGCCCGATCGCTGTCAACCGGACATCGTTCAACACAAATACATACAAATTTTCAGTAACATACTTACAATGACAAACATCATTTTAAATGCCGCGATGCCGTGCGGTCGGCCCGACCGATGCAATTCTGACCCTCCATTACCAAACACGTAGATAGCTACATACAAGCTATAGTGCATGTATATAGCCATTGCACAACAAATTGATGCTTTGCGATAGTTCCTCAATTCTAAAATCTATACGTCATTAAAATATACGAAAAGAGAAGTCCTATCTTGTTTTAAGTAACAAGAACCTACCTAACCAAATAATATCTCATCGGAGAAGTATGTACCTAGTATTAAGGGAAACAAAACTGCACAGAACATCCAAATAGAACTTTTGGTTGCAAATATATTTGGTGAAAACTGACCTTCCTATATAAAGACGACAATATGCAAGTGAACTATCTTTATTAAATACTAGCGCTCTACCCCGCAGCTCCGCACGGGTAGAATTTTCAAAATAACCCTCTTTTGGACAGTCGGTTAAAAAACCAGCCAAATGTGAGTCGGACTCACGCACGAAGGGTTCCGTATCATTATCTTTACAACAATAGACATTAGCAAAAACGGCAAAATAATCACGTTTGTTGTATGGTAGCCCCCCTCAAATATTTATTTTATTTTAATTTAATTATTTATTATTAAAACACCAACTCAACATTATATGAATATTTCAAGCGTTTACCTGTTGCCGTTGTTAATATCGAGCAAAAAAACGGAAAAAAATACGTTTGTTGTACGGGAGCCCCACCTAAATATATGATTTATTTCGTTTGTATTATTTATTATTATGGCGATACGATAATCATGGTTCGTGATCCTGCTTGGTGATACACAGACGGACAGCGGGGTCTTAGTAATAGGGTCCTGTTTTAACCGTTTGGGTACGGAACCCTAAAAAGGTGCAAGGTGCAGGTGTAAGGTAAATCAAGGGCATTTCACACACATTTTTCAGGTCCATTTTCCAAAAACTACACCCGACCCGCGCGAAACCAGGGCGCGTCGACGTAAATTCATTTTTTGGTTAGATTGATATTTTTAATTTCATAATATCTTTTGAATGGAACGTCATTTGAATAATTCAAAAGTAATCTACAGGTATTGAAACAGTCTTGAAAATGAAATGATTTATTGGTACATAAGGATTAATACAAAATTTATAAATATAGGTAATGGTCTGATTATAGTCGGCATTTCTACCAACTTTTAAATGTACATTTTTTTTTAATAAATGTAAAAAAAGGAGTTATAGTTAATAGCGAAAATAATAAAAGCGAATTTTTTGTACCCATACGATGAATTTCATTGCTGCGCTGCGGAAACTACTTATTAAAGATCGAAGAAAAAATGTTTTACATTATTAAAGAATATATCGATACCTACAAAAAACTCGATGTTTTATGTTTTACGTCATTACATATAACTCTAGGCCGTTAAAGTTAACACCCGACCCGATCACAGAAATTTGACCCTTATTCTAAGTAAAATTTAAATCAATTTACTGCATTTTTTTTTATTTAACTGTATGGCAAACGAACAAACAAGTGGGTATCCTGATGGTAAGAGATCACCACCGCCCATAAACATCGTCAACACTAGGGGTATTGCAGATGCGTTGCCAACCTAGAGGAATAATATGGGATACCTCATGTGCCAGTAATTTCACCGGCTGTCTTACCCTCGGCGCCGAAACACAACAGTGCAAGCACTGCTGCTTCACGGCAGGACTAGCAAGCAAGATGGTGGTAGCAATCCGGTTGCTTTGTGAGAAGTAAAATACCTATACGAAATCTGCTATCTGGTACATAACTCCTCTACGTTTGAATATTTATACAGAAAAAATGATAATATGGAGCAAATTCGACACGGATCTTTAAATTATTATTCAGTTAATCCTGATTTATAGCTATTATTGTTGTCAAAATTAAGACCGTAAGGTCACGCAGTAGCGGTCGGTAGGTCGGCGGGTACCTACCGCGCGACCCCGCGGCGCCGCCGCGCGCCGGCCGCCGGCGCCGCGGCCCCCGCGTCCGGCCGCGGGCTGCGAGCCTCATTCCTCGTACACGCGTTACATAACCATACACACCCGGATGTTGCCGCAAGGCCACCCATCCTCCGACTAGCATTTGCAGTCCTCGTTTATTTATATCAAGTATATATAACTATGTTATCATTCACGAAACATACTATTAACTAGCTTCAGTATGTAGTCGTAGAAACAATAGCACATGACATGTCACATTAAGTGGTAGGTCTACCAAAGTTACTTTATCTGACCTGACTTTATAGGGGGCGAACTTCGTAAAATAACATGTGTGAAAATACCGAGCGAAAATGATGTGTAAACCTAAATATTTATAGTTATTGCTACTAAACTATAGATGAAAAATTTACTGGTTGTGAACTGTCACTCGCATAAAATTAAAACACAGTTTTGTCTTCATTGAGTGTTATTTTAATAGATTTAAAAAACGGCCCCCTGGCCGTCTAATTTCATTAAGTATAAGCGACGACCTCTGACCGGTATTTTACTGAATACATTGAAATTTTGACATGATCGGGGCGAGCAATCGTTAACGGGTGTTACAAAACTGATACAGTTAACCGTTGTTGAGATATGATAGGTACCTACTCGTAGTACTTTACTTTTATTTATATTCAAATTAAAAAATATATATTTATCTGTAATTCACTTTTTGGTCACAGAATCAGCTATACATATATTCAATAGGTATCAAAACAGCTTATATTCTTTTTTTTACGAAAAAAACGGACTAGGTTCCCAAGTCGACGCGTTTATTTTTTTAATCACGTGATCAATTCTGGACACCTTTTTATTTAACTTAATAAAAGTAATCTTCTTAAAAAGATCCAAACAATAATTTTTATTTCATCATTTGGTTATTTTTTTGTATGAAATATGGGATAGTAACTTATGCGCATAAATGCTTGCAAGTAATGCGCATAAAAGCTTGCAAGTAACAGGCCTTTGCGTTATCATTTTTTCACCTGATCCTATGAGTTCAGTTACGGTAATCATCATACTTACGTGTGTATGCATAACGTTAATTAATGTAGAGTTACATTTCGAAATTTGCAGCCTTATGATTAAGTTACGCGAAACAGAGGCAACTTAATCGAAATATATTATCATAATTATAGTCCCCAAAAAATATTCGATTAATTAACTTCCATCATGATTGTCGACGTTATTGTTAATTGTTCGCTATTTGTGAAATTAATTCCCTTGATGCAAAGTAGAAAGTCGATAGTGATTAACTAAATGTAATGATCATTAAATGAATGCATGGTGTCCAAGTTCCAACAGTGTCACAGCACAGCAGTACTCCGGGTGCTTATTAAAGCTTGCATTGCGGTGCAAGAGTTTACATCGTTGAAAGACGTAGTGCGCCTAGGACGGGCGCGGGGTCTATCAGCTCAGAGTAAAGTGTAAAGGCTTCGAGCCTAAGGTTATATAAATAGGTGAAGAGGGGCAGCGGAGAGCTCTTGCACTTTCCTGAGCGAGGCGCGCGACTCGGCGGCCAGTCAACGGCGAGCGTCATGGCTCGACACGCGTACTTGTATCTCGGGCTTTTGTTGCTTGCCTGCCTCGGTAAGTACTTTTACATTATTTATAACTTAAAAGTGTGTACCTCCGAAAGAATGCATCATAATAAAATTTATAGCTCTTTAGAAATTATTACAAGAGCATCTTCACAAAAAAGAAATTAAGGTTTCGAAATTAGAATAATAATATTTTCTTTTGTTTATGATATTAGGCTATTTCATATTTTATTCAATCTATTAAAGTTATGCCATTTAATTATGTAAGTATGTACAAACTTGATAGTAAATATAATTTTAATGTGAGGGTAATTTAAAATATTGCAACGGTTCGGTCCACCAGATTATCTATTAGATGAAGTTTATTTTTTTCGCATTTTCCAGTTCTTTTAGTTTAGTTTTGCAACTTGAAATTTCAATCGTCGTGTGTTAAAGTTCACCAAGCAGTCGGTATTTTCCGACGTGGCTCGTGGCTCGCGCTGACCTCGATTTCTTTTCGTTTCAACTTTCAATAGCCACATCAAGCTACTCATGGAATGGACGTGCAATTCGTGGACTTACTTAAATATTTCATGGTTGTTAACAAATTGTTTAGTACCAATACCAGGTTTCCTTAAACGGTGGAAATCAGAACCACTTTCAATATCTTGTTTACGCTACGCGCCGTTGGTCGCATTGCCGAAGTAGCAGAATACCTTTAAACAAGTTTAAATTTGAGTAACTAGTCGTATCGACAACACCACACTGCAGCGAAACATTCCTTCCTTCACTGCGAGCTGCGGTGTTGTAATCGCAGCTTACGCTGAGCTGCGTTACCTAATGAGCAAATGAGCATGTAAAACACTGCAACAGCCATAACTTGCAATGTTTCGCATTTCGATGCAGTGACTAAGCTGACTAAAAGTACTCCATAATGCTCATACTATAGCTACCTAAATATATCCAATGTTAAATCATTTGAGCGTACTTGATTATGGAATCGATCAATCACCAGATACCAAAACAAAAATTCCAGTTATTACACATAGGTACATATGATGTAGATGTAGAAATGTAGTGATAACGGTTCTTGTTGAATGGAAAAAAAGGTTTTGGTCTTAAATATCGAGATCTTATTAAAGCCTGAATATGTTAAGGCACTAATTTGCACATCAATGGTTCATGATGAGCCATCGTTTTTTTTTAACGTTCATAATTATAACCTTTTGACGATGGGAGGTAGATCGTAGATCTTCATCGTGTAAAAAACGAATCAGATCTTTATGACTTTATAACCAATTATTTTAAATGGTGCAATTTGCAGCTGGCTGATGAAATCAGAAAAAATGCATTAAATAGGTTATTGAAAGCTTAGCAACGAGGTAATTGTTCGCTCACAGGAGAGCCCCGTAGGCACCCGAGTCCACCAATATATTATACCTACAAAATAAAATATGTATCTTTTATCAATCGTTCTATTTACAGGCAGCGGTGAGAACCGCGTCAAACGTCAGGAGGAAGACAATCCTACTGACGATGTGAACGCGGAGCAACTGTGCGACGGCCGGCCGGCTGAAGAGTACTTCCGACTCAGCATCGAAGGCGACTGCCGCGACGTCGTCAGGTCAGTTTAACATACCACTATGTCCCCAGAGCCCGAGCCAGCCTTCAGGATCAAGCCACTATGTTATTTATTGTGTAACCTACAGTCAATCATCACATCATCTCGGCCCGCGGTTTATCTTAAGTGGGATTGTGTCACCTCCTAAAGGAACCTAGTGCATCCAAAACTATCTACCTCTACAGCGGCAATGAAATCGACTTTTGATAGCCCCGTAAACATTTTATGATACGGGATTCAGTTTGATGCAACGAGCACTAAATACGATGGGATGGACATGAGACCTACCTACGCCATCTATCAGGTATCGTTGTTAAATAAAATACGTTAGCTTAATTATTATTCTAATTCCGTCAAGCAGTTAAAATCTAATCTAATTCCTTATAAATATCTACGTACTCTTGGCAAGTAAATCAGTGTTTAAAAATGATTTAGTTTGGTATCTTACTTGGTTTATTTTTAATCATGTAGGTAGGTACTGATACATAGAAGAGAAAACTTGTCGGGGACAAAACGAGTTTCATTGACTGGTAGTTGTAATAAGAACCGATACCGGATTAATCACTACCTTCAAGATTTGGCCCTAATTATCTAATTTATTATAAAAACCAGTTTAAAATTCCACTATTTCTATCATCTGTGATTAGATTCCTGTTAGAATGTCGTTTATTGTCACTCAATGCTCAATTTATTTATGTGTACTTTTTAGTATGCAAGGCCTTGGTACAACAGGCTTGTGAACGGAACAGTCACCTACCAACGTGTCTTGAATATTAGTCATGTCTACCTTTATAAAATACAAAGGAATAGCTTTAAATCCAATTTATTCCGCGTCACAATAAGACCTCGTTTTTATTGAACATAGTAAGTAGCAATAATGTACTTGCCCACCTACTTAAGTAACTCCCCACGCACGCTTTTGCGTAAACAACTTTTGACCACTTTAAACTTAAAATTTGTAAATAAATTTACTATTTTCTTGTTTTTTTTGTTGTAACTATTTATTTTAAAAAAATAGTCGTTCAGCCTATTAATGATACAACTATGTTAGGTATCAAATTAGTTTACATTTATGGGTCTCTCAATAGTATCAACTCTAGTGTCTCAATTCACAATGGAAACCAGAAGAAACAGCTCGAGTTAAAGGAATGCGCTAGAGTTGAGGCTTGAGAGGTCTGTACCGGGACTGAGAGCATGGCTGTGTGCAGGTGCGACAAGGGCGGCGAGAATGGCGTCACCAGGCTCGCCTCTGTGCGCTGCCCCGGGGGACTCGCCTTCGATATCGACCGCCAAACCTGTGACTGGAAAACACATGTTAAGAATTGTGACAAATTAGAAAGTAAGTTTGACGAAAAAGGGAAGTGGTCTTACGAAGGGCTAGGCTTCCGCTTCGGCATCGAATGAAATCCGGATAGTACACAACGTGAGCGGACATGCTAGCCTTCCGTATTTCCACTTCCTGCTAACCTATGTTGTTTTTAATGGCGAATTTCTTCTCAACGCAGGTGCACTAGGTCAGGTCTTAAACAGATCACTTGTCCATCCGGACTGGCATTCGATCTTGAAAAACAAACCTGCGACTGGAAGGGTAAAGTGACCAACTGTGACAAGCTCGAGAGTAAGTGCCGAAACAGATGCTAATCGCGCGTTGCGAGCAATCGGGCTTGGGAGAGGGCCGCGCTGCACTGTAGATTAGGAGTACTGCATGAGGCCCTGAGGGGGGCCGGGCCCGGAGGAACGACCCACAGTTCCGCATTAACATTCCTCATAATGACTATTATTAACTGACAATTATTGCATTATTGCAATAGCAATTAAGTATAATGTATTAAAATTAATGACCCCTATTAAAATATTGCACTTTGTCAAATTTTATTATATTTATAATATTGCAATATGAGGTTATGTTGATGCACAAACAAACTTTTATGAAATACCTAATGTAATTAGAATTTATTTGGAGAAATGATTGTGTAACGATAAATTAATAGGACTAACTTTCAACACCTACCTACCACTTTGGCCGTCGAGTTAATCTCGCCAGCCCGCGCCTGTCCTCAGCGCGCCGCGAGCCCGCGACACTCCCACGACCTCTTCCACGTGTTTCTTTCTGGAACTTACACTATGCTTAAGCTTCGTGACACTCATTAACATTCCTTTTCTAGTTTTCTGCATTGTACTATTAATTACACCAAGTATTACATTAAGATTAATAATGGATGGGTCTATTCTAACTTAGATTAAGGTATTTGGCACTGATATGTATTATACACGCTTTACAAACGCCATAGCTACCTACAAAATTATAAGTTAAAAATTTAAATACTTTTGTCCTAGTTCTTTTTGAGGGTTCCGTAGTCAAAATAATCGGAATTCGTATAGTTCTGTCATGTCTGTCTGTTTGTACGCGGGTATTAGCTCTAATTACTCCTATCAATAAAAGCTGTTGACATGGGCGTACTAAATAATCACGCTGACATATAGGTAGAATTAATAAAATAAAGTAACTCCCCTGTACATAATGTGGAGGATTCATTTTCTCGCCTACCCCATGTCATGGTGTAAGGTCATGTCATGGTGATTGGACAACAGGTCTTCTAAAAATATTGCAGGATAGCAAATTTTCGATTCAGGTTATCTTTTGCGAAATAGGTATTGAATTTTAAAGTGCAAATGTTTCATGGTGCCAAATGTGAGCTAACTAGGTAAATGTTTATATGTATGTGTGTTTGTTATATATACCTACCTATGTATGTGAAATAATCACGATAGCATGATGAACTTAATAAAAAAATGATCACATAATGGGCAGCCAAAACTAAATACCTATTCAATATTTGCCGCAAATCATTACGGAATCCTACAATACGCGTGGCAAGACACGTGGTTTCAAAAAAAAAATTGTAATTTCGGTGCTAGTTTGATATTTTTGTATATCTGATGTAGGTATCTAAAGCTTTGACTATTTATTCTTTAATCTACCCACATATTCATAAGTTCATACTCCCTTTCTTCTTTCAGTTTGAAATCATTCCGAAAATCTTATCCTATTTAATAAATATAATTAACATATCATTAAATAGACTTAAAGCTAGACATACTTAAAAATTAAATGTCTCTTATTATTCTTCTCGTGGTCATTACGTACCTACTTTTACCTACTGGACATTCTGTAATGCTTTGCCAATTCTCTCCCTCTTTCTTACTTGATCCCTTGTTGTATACCTAACTCATCCATCAAATCACACCCGAAGTACCCTACCCACAAATACTATAAGAAAAGTACAACCCAAAAAAATTACGATGTTCGCATAAAATTCCTATTATTTTGTATTTCAGAACCTAGAAAAATTTTACCCATCCTAAAAACGGACGAACCTATATGCCCGGAAGGAAAATTAGCCTGTGGAAGCGGAGACTGTATTGAAAAGGAATTGTTCTGTAACGGCAAACCCGACTGCAAGGACGAGTCCGATGAGAACGCCTGTAGTAAGTACTTGCTTATGTTATGGGGATTAATATACAGCAGTGATTAATTTTCATCAGATATCCAGCCTATCTGTTTGTCTCGTATAAAAAAATATAAAATTCTTTGAGATTAAAGTAAAGTTATATCAAGTACTTAACATTATTCATAGCGATTTGTTATTAAATTTCTTCTTTTTCTTTCAGCTGTGGATGTAGACCCCAACCGAGCTCCCGACTGTGACCCCAACCAGTGCACGCTGCCAGACTGCTTCTGCTCGGCCGACGGCACGCGCATCCCCGGCGGTATTGAGCCTAACCAAGTCCCTCAGATGATCACAATTACTTTCAACGGAGCCGTAAATGTTGACAACATTGATCTGTACGAACAAATCTTCAACGGTAATCGACATAATCCTAATGGTTGTCAAATTCGTGGTACCTTCTTTGTCTCCCACAAATACTCCAACTACGCAGCTATTCAAGAATTACATCGTAAAGGACACGAAATCTCCGTATTTTCTATTACCCATAAGGATGATCCCCAGTACTGGACCAGTGGTAGCTACGATGATTGGCTCGCTGAAATGGCTGGTGCCCGTCTAATTATCGAGCGATTCGCTAACATCACCGATGCATCCATCATTGGCGTTCGAGCACCATACTTACGAGTCGGTGGAAACAAGCAATTTGAAATGATGGCAGACCAATACTTCGTTTATGACGCCTCAATCACAGCTCCCCTAGGCCGTGTTCCAATCTGGCCCTACACGCTGTACTTCCGTATGCCGCACAAATGCAACGGTAACGCTCACAATTGTCCGTCCAGAAGCCATCCAGTTTGGGAAATGGTTATGAATGAGTTGGACCGACGAGATGACCCCACCTTCGACGAATCTCTGCCTGGTTGTCACGTAGTGGACTCTTGCTCTAACATCCAAACCGGTGACCAATTCGCGCGTCTTCTCAGGCACAACTTCAACCGCCACTACAGTACCAACCGTGCCCCTCTTGGTTTCCACTTCCACGCCTCGTGGCTCAAGTCCAAAAAAGAATTCAGAGATGAGCTGATTAAGTTCATTGAAGAGATGTTAGAAAAGAATGATGTCTACTTCACTTCTTTAATACAAGTTATCCAATGGATGCAAAACCCTACTGAATTATCATCTCTAAGAGACTTCCAAGAATGGAAACAAGATAAATGTGACGTGAAAGGACAACCCTTCTGTTCCTTGCCCAATGCCTGTCCTCTGACCACTAGAGAGCTTCCTGGAGAGACACTCCGCTTGTTCACTTGCCTAGAATGCCCGAACAACTACCCCTGGATATTAGATCCAACGGGAGAAGGTTTCAATGTTAAGAAGTGATCTCTTAAAATAAATTAAAAAAGACTGTACACATAATAATGTAAATAATACTCAACTTATTGTTAATAATAATTACATTTTATTACGAATGTGTGAAAGGCTAGACAGCAAAAAATCATTTCTATTACTTTTCTTCGACTTATTGGTGAAAATCAAATAATAGACGGTACCATAGGTACGTGCCCATTTAGGCAAAAAAAACTCCCTGACGGTTTATTGTATTTTTACTTTAAGTTGATGACTTAGTAAAACATTGCCTTACACTTTTTTTCTGCGAGGACAGATAGGTGATTCAATAAGTAATTAAGATTTACTTATTACATAAAATAAAAGACAAATTGGAAATGTATATTTTTATTTAAAAATCCCTGTATTCTTACCTGTATCCCACCTAATATGGTAGGCTAATCACATCGATTCGGATTAAAAGGTAGTAAAACCCAGACAGAATATTCATAAATTAAAAAACATGGGAGTAAAAGCCTCTTTACCTACCTGAAAAAAATTAGGTACTATATACCTAAAATTTTGGATATACACATGTGTACCAGTGATATGAATTATTATTATTAAGTATTATTATTATTTACAAGCCTATAGAGTTGTCCCACTGCTGAGCAAAGGCCTCCCCCCCATGTCCTCCACTCGACCCGGTCTTGGGCAATCTCTGACCAGCTGCGGAGAAAGGCGTCCAGATCATCTCGCCATCGACGCCTTAGTAATAATATTTCTTAATACTTAGTTATAATGTGACGGACATAATATATACCTATAAGACCAATAAAAATACACAATGTGTTGATTAAATAACTGAAAACCCAAAAATTAGATTGCTCAGAATCGAGAGTAGACTATTTTTAAAATCAGGTCGAGTTTGTGTGTTAAAATCCCTTTTTATTGCGCCCAGTCTAAAAGATACGACTGCAACAAGTGCCAATTAAAATTTTAGCGAGGTTGCATACTATTTCGATAATTTAATAGGTACTGGCCGTTTTGCTGTCAATGTGTGATTTTCTTCTAAAAACGTCAAAGCGCAACTGACAGGTGGTGGTAGTTTTGCAGGTGGTAGGACCTCGCGCAAGGTCCGCCCGGGTTGCTACCACCATCTTGCTCGCTAATCCTGCCGTGAAGCAGCAGTGCTTCTACTGTTGTGTTTCGGCGTGGAGAGTAAGACAGCCGGTGAAATTACTGGCACTTGAGGTATCCCATCTTAGGCCTCTAGGTTGGCAACGCATCTGTGCAATCCCCCTGGTGTTGCAGGTGTCTATGGGCGGTGGTGATCTCTCACCATCATGAGACCCACTTGCTCGTTTGCCATCCAGTCGAATAAAAAAAAAGAAATGAACAAATTATAAGCGTAGAGTTAGAAATGAAGTAGAATTACTGACTTAGCAAAACACACGAATAAGTATCTTTTAAAATACAATACAACGACCCTTTACACCAGAAATAGTAAGCGATACAATAAACAGGTATTTTCACAGAGAGAAAATTACAAGGTAAGGAATAGGCGGCCTTATCGCTTAAGAGCAATCTCTTCCAGGCACCTTTTACTTTTAACAGAAATAAGGAAGGACTAGTTTACCTACTACTTTATCAACAGTCTTACCGGAAGGCTTCCTTCCGTAGGAAGCCCGCGTTGCTCTAAAATCAACAATGGATCAGAATATTAAAATACAACAAAAATACAACTAGGTACACGTACAACTATCGCGCATATAATACACGTCTAAAATAAATATACATTTTAAGCACATAATTAAATGAATAAATAAATAAATTACGATAAAGCTAATTATAAAAAAAAACCGGCCAAGAGCGTGTCGGACACGCCCAAAACAGGATTCCGTAGCCATTACGAAAAAATTTAGTAATATTTTTCTAAGGATTTCGTATTTTATACGGAATCTTCCAAGTTAATAAATAATAATAATAATAAAATCATTTATTGCCACAGAAAGTAAGACTACACAGTAAAAAAAACAATTTCACATAATGGTGTGGCAATTGGCTCAGGCTCAGCATAAGCTGCGAGCAAAAGAAACTTGCAGCGCTGATTTTCAGCCTGCGCCCGTCCCACTGTGTAAAATTTTACTCTAGAGCCGGGTAAGGCTGCATTGTTGCTAGTATATTTCTGTTACTATCAAAAGTATACCAGCAACATACTTTTCAAGAACAGAGAAAAAATAAATAAAAATGAAATAAAAATAAAATAAAACAAAAAGCACACGTGCAAAATGAGCATGAAATAAAATGGTACATCAACCACAGAGCAAAACAAAACAGTTACCCTGCTATTTACTCATAAACTACTAATAATTCTCAAGCAAACTTAGCCGTTATAGTTTTCCTTGGAAGTTTGATATACTGACTACCATCCTGAATTTTTTCAAATTATTCCACCCACCGGTTTAGATTTTAGAGGAAGGGGACGCTCGATTTTAATGAAAATTTTCACTTTAAAGTTAAATATTTCGCAAACAAATTACTGAATCGAAAAATCACCGCCAGTTTACGTCTATGGGAGGTACCCTAAAAAAAATTGTTTTTGAATTTATTATTGTACTATTTTGTCGGCATAGTTTATCTATATGTATATCCGTGCAAAATTACAGCTTTCTAGCATTGATAGTCCCTGAGCGAAGTCGCGGACGAACAGACAGACAGACATGGCTAAACTATAAGGGTTCCGTTTTTGCCATTTTGGCTCCGGAACCCTAAAAATAGATGGTAAGCATTCAAAAATAAATGTAATCAAGTGAATTAAAATAAAAAATATTTTGAGAAGAAAGAATATCTACTCGTATTGTAAGGTTTTCAGTGAAGTTATTTATTTAACACCTTGTATGTAAAATAAAATTGAGCCGATACAAAAAATCACGAAGTTAGCTTTTTCTAAACTGTCTGACGTGGTACTTCTGCACGAGGCAGCAGAAGTGATAGAAGACCAAAAAGCCCAATAGATAATTTGTATGGTTCGCAACCCGTGAAATATATTTGGTCGCCAACTGTGGTATTTTCCTCATCATTTCCATTTCTCCTTTTAAATTTTTTTAAGGCCTAAAAAATTAAAAAGAAGAAAGTGCTCTAGATCTGTTAATTAATTCGAAATTGTGACCGGCAAAAATGAAGACTGAAGCTGAACCAGACTGTCTGAAGGAGGATTTTGTTTTTCGACCATGCGTCGTATGCATGTATGTGTGTAGGTGTGTACTCGTATATGTAGGTACGGTCAATGACTATAATTGATGAGCCACCATGGAACCCGAGAATCAAAGTAAATGTCATAGTGTCATTGCATCAATTAAAACCGGCCAAGAGCGTGTCGGACACGCCCAAAATAGGGTTCCGGAGCCATTACGAAAAAATTAAGTAATATTTTTCTAAGGATTTCGTACTTTATACGGAATCTTCGAAGTATAGGTATATTTTATACCTTACGCTGCTATTTACTCATAAACTACTAATAATTCTCAAGCAAACTTAGCCGCTATAGTTTTCCTTGGAAGTTTAATATACTGACTACCATCCTGAATTTTTTCAAATTTTTCCACCCACCGGTTTAGATTTTAGAGGGGGGGGGACGCTCGATTTTAATGAAAATTTGCACTTTAAAGTTGAATATTTCGCAAACAAATGACTGAATCGAAAAATCGTTTTAGCAAACCCCTAATGGTTTTAAAATACCTATCCAACGATACCCCACACTATAGGGTTGGATGAGAAAAAAAAAATCACCGCAACTTTACGTCTATGGGAGGTACCCTAAAAAAAATTGTTTTTGAATTTTTAATTGTACTGTTTTGTCGGCATAGTTTACTTATATATTCGTGCAAAATTACAGCTTTCTAGCATTGATAGTCTCTGAGCAAAGCCGCGGACGGACAGACAGACAGACAGACATGGCGAAACTATAAGGGTTCCGTTTTTGCCATTTTGGCTCCGGAACCCTAAAAATGAAAATCGTAATGACTTTTCCTTTCAAAAGGTTCCATAGTCCGAGAGCTGGCACCAATTTTTGGGTAGGTATTTGAGGCAACGTAACGCACGGCAACTTGTCCCATACCTCTCCTATTATACCCCAATACAGAACTGCAGACCTGGCTGGTAAGTAGCCAGGCTAAAGAAACCCCTGATTTTTTTATTACGTATTTTTTCTCCAAAAATGTGTTTGAGGCTATATGCAATTTTTATACGTTGTAGGGTAGTTGAATGCTTAAAGAATTCCATCCTGCTCGCTAATCCTGCCGTGAAGCAGCAGTGCTTGCACTGTTGTGTTTCGGCGTGGAGAGTAAGACAGCCGATGAAATTACTGGCACTTGAGGTATTCCATCTTAGCCCTCTAGGTTGGCAACGCATCTGCAATAACCCTGGTGTTGCAGATGGTTATGGGCGGTGGTGATCTCTTACCACCAGGAGACCCACTTGCTCGTTTGCCTTCCAGTCGAATAAAAAATAAAAAAATAAAACTGACCATTTAGTCGGGACTTTAACATTGCCAGGCGCGTGCAAAAGTATTTTGCAAAAGAATATAAAAAAGGTATTTGAGGCAATTTTAAATTTTAATAGGGTATTATATTTCACTTCGTTAACAGTACCACCTTAGTACGGTTGTTTTTAAGTAAGTACCAGCAGTCGCCTGGCTGCAGTGGAATTGCTGGCGTCCTGGCAGCAATTAAGTAATTTAACTGGCCATAACCAACTTATTTGACAATAATAACTGCGGTACAGTTATTTTTGGCCTCTTTTTTACTGAAAAAGTAAGTATCCATCTATGTGGAATTTCTTAAATTTAATTATGGGGTTGCTGGAGAGATGCTCTGCAGCAACCCCAAATCCAATTACCTTATTGTACCCTCGATTATATTGAGGTACATTTTTTTTACCCGACTGCAAAGAAGGAGGGTTATGTGTTTGACGCGTATGTATGTAGACCTACATGTCTATTCCTATGTCCTCTCGTAACTACTCAACGACTGAACCGATTTTGATCAATGATACGTCCTTAGGTTGGATTCGTCTCGATAACGCGAGTGACACTGGGTACGTACATGAAATTCTTGAAAAATCGAAATGACGGATTTTTAGCGCAAAATTGAAAGTTTTCAAAAAATGTTTTTTATTCAAATCTATCGAGTAGGGTATCAAATGAAAGCTAATAACTAGCACATTCTAAATATATATGGGTTGTAATAGTTTTAATCTACCATTTTCACAGAACTATTAAAAAGTGTGAAATAAAACAATAAATTAAAACAAATCAAAAACCCGACTGCATTCGACAAAGAGGTCGCCCGAAGAATCTAACTCAGATGGGCAGCGTTCGGGAAACTTCGTGATGTCTTCTCGTCCAATATTCCGCAGTGCCTGAAGAGTAGAGTCTTCGATCAGTGTGTGTAGCCAGTGATGACTTATGGCGCTGAGACGTGGTCCATGAAAGTCCCGCAATGAGCTATGAAGAGAGCTATGCTTGGAGTTTCTTTGCGCAATAGAATCCGGAATACGGAAATTCGTCGAAGAACTAAAGTCACTGACATAGCTGGAAAAATATGCAAAATTCAAGTGGCAATGGGCAGGCCACATCAGATACACCGTTGGGGGAGAAAAGTCCTCGAGTGGCGTCCACGAACCGGAAGACGAAGCGTTGGCATGCCTCGTACCAGGTGGACTGACGACATCGTGAGAGTTGCGGGAAACCGGTGGATGCAAGTGGCGAGTTGTCGTTCATTGTGGCGTTCTAAGGGGGAGGCCTTTGTCCAGCAGTGGACGTCTTCCGGCTGATGATGACTTATGGTAGGTATAGTTGGAAAGCCACGTATCTCTATCTATTATCGTTGCATATGTTATTTACGAGGTTTGGAGATCGAAGGAGAAATTGTCCCGTATTGGTTCCTAGAAGTTATGGCAACCCTAGATATACAGTGATTTTAATTTAATGTTTCTATTTTTATTTTTAGTTGAATTTGTTCTTATTTCACAGAATAAAGCTAATAGCAGTCATGCAGGTATATACCTAGTTTAGCAGTAGGTAATTGCAAAAATACTTCGCTACTAGCACAAAAGCATGTTATTAATTAGCAATTACTAACGTGATACTACTACGCTACTAATTACTAATAGCGTGTATTCGTGTAAATGTAACATTACAAACATACACAACACACTCGCAAACTTTCGAATTTAGTACGATTAGTAGGATTTAATAACATCATTTCTCACCCTTCCGACTACGCATTTCATCCACCTATACCCCATACTATACTAACTATTTTCATAATACAGTTTTCCTGTTTGGCTAAATGCGTCAAGAGTGCAAACATGTGCAAAGCTCTTAAAAAAAAGCACAAACTGTCACTGTCACTTGTCAAGAAAACTTTCAGTCTTGACACATCAACGTAAAATAGCAGTTCACAACCAAAGTTTATATATGGTTTATATAGTTTAATATTTTGACAACTTTTACCTTAATTTATCTAAGACTTTTCATATGAATGTTTGTAGTATAATAACCAAAGCTTAACTATATTTCTCTAACATAAAATTCGAAAAATATGACGACTCCACTTATAGACAGATTTAAACAACTTGATGCATATGCAAAAACTTTAGAAGACTTTAGAGTAAAAACTGCCACAGGAGCCGCAAGTACCTAATGTTGAAAATATCTAAGCATTAAAATAACACCGGTCTTTTCATAAGATATAACCTTTAATCTTGTTTGCAGTAACTGTCACCGGCGCTGCTATTATGATTCTGCTCTTCCTATCAGAGCTCCACACGTATCTGTCGCCGAATGTATCCGAGGAATTATTCGTCGACACGTCAAGGGGCCATAAGTTAAGAATAAACATAGACATTATTGTTCATACTATCTCATGTAATTGTAAGTAAAATTTATTAATTTTAGGTTTTTTTGAATAAATCTTTGGGCAATAACTTAGTGAAGTAACCAAAGAGTATATAATCACTATGTTTTAGAAGTAACCTGACAAACATGGGCATACCCTTTCAAGGTGTCTTTGTGTAGTGTGTATGACAAAACAAGCACAGGCGATCTGACCTAAAAATCTGACTTGCCCTCCCTAGGCCAGAAGCTGGGTACACCCCTGCTGACAAAACCATAAACTAGAGAGAAGTTAACAGAGATTCATGGCATTCTCCTATATGCGGTCAGCAATTAACTACTTACCAATTTTTTTTTCTTTATCTTGGTTTACAATACAGTATTCAAGACTAAGTAACCTCCATGTATACCAGAGGTTTTATTAATTTATTGGCACACAAATAGTTAACATAGATAGATCATAAGCAAATAAAAAGGTGTGTTAAAGCATTTGTTTTTACTATTGTGTTTTTTAGATCTGGTACTTGATGCCATGGATTCATCTGGAGAGCAACATCTTCAAATGGACCACAATATACACAAAAGACGGTTAGATTTAACTGGGAAAGCTATAGAGGATCCACAGAAACAGGAATTTATGACATCTACTAGTGCTGTAAGCTTGTACTGTATCTCATTACATAATATATACAAGCAATTAAGGCAATGCGATTTTGCCACGCCCAGTGTAGGGTTCTGTACTGACAGGCAGCATATATTCAATACTAGTTATTAGATCCTGCACTTGAATTTAATTTTACTAAAGAGATCCCTTTTTAGGGATAAGCTTACCTTAGTTCTCCTCTCTGTATATTTGTATTTTTACTTTTATGGGCAATAAAGAGTTTACATACATACATACATTATTTTTCCACACTGTATAGGAGATAAACTCTAACTAAAACTAGATGTCTCTAGTCTAGTCTAGCAATGTAAAAACTTTAGTATATTGATATTAGTGTAGACTGTATACTAATATTGTATTTTGTTGTATTGTCCAGGTAAAGAAAAATTCTTCAGAATTGATGACATTTACCTGTGGCAGTTGCTATGGCGCCGCTTTGAACGAATCTCAGTAAGCATTGCTTTTTAATTTTCTACTTTAATTTCACCGATACTGGCTTCAGACCATTGGCAGCAGGCGCAGCAGGCTGATTGGTTAGGTGAACTTGACTCCAATGGCTTCACACACCTGATACTGAATTCCTTATCCTGTAGAAATTTCCCGAAATCGTTCTTATTCCTTGTCTAAATTATGAATGGAAACTATGCAAATTTCATCTTTCTAGATCCAAGCATTTGGGCTGCGTATTGTTTCTTGGTGAATGTTGGATGAGTCAATCAGTTGGAAGCCATGGTTGGAACTTTGAAGCTTTGAATGTGAAAATTACTAGCAAATGGAAAACCTACTTATTTTGACCTTAAATTTTGTCCTATCTATGCTCTTTGTTCATTCTTTCTTGATTTTATAGATGTTGTAATACCTGTGATGATGTAAAAGAAGCATATAAGCTAAGACGATGGGCTCTCCCCGATTTAACCACTATTGAACAATGTAAAGACGATGAGTCTGTTGAAAAAGCAAATAATGCTCTCAAGGAGGGTTGCCAAATATATGGCTACATGGAAGTCAACCGGGTATGTTTGTAATTGTTTAGTTATATAGTACTTCTATTTTTGTGTCTTGATATGGCAACAATTTTGTATTTTTGAAAAATTTAGACCATATTTCAGCCATTTTCTGATTTTTGCTTTGGGATGGTGCCTATTTGTAAAACAGTACCTCTAGTCTTAAAAAGGGTACAATAAAAGGATAAAAATCCCATGAAAAAAAAGTGAAATTAACTTCCTTTTTTTAGGTTGGTGGAAGTTTCCACATAGCACCAGGCAAGAGTTTCACAATAAACCATGTCCATGTACATGATGTACAACCATATTCTTCTTCAGTGTTCAACACAACACATATCATTCAGCATTTGTCTTTTGGAACTGACATCAAAAGTGCTAACACTGCACCATTAGATGGAGTCAAGGGCTTAGCAAAGGAAGGTAAGAATAACAAAGAATAGTTCTTCATTTTATTTACTATTGCAGTCTTCTTCAAGTATAAGCTAAAAAAAATATTTTGGAACCAAAGCATATCAATCAGTACATACCAGATTCAACCCTTCATTAATTCAACAGCTACTAAACATCTCGACATATGAAATAGCCTAACAAAAAAACTTTAATACAGTTTGGCTGATTGTACTTCTTATTAACTGTACTTGCATTGGCAGTCAACCTCTATAATGTATAAGTAATCCCAGATTGACTTGCTTGATTTGATTACAGATAGACAAACACCAGAGGCTGTATTGCATAAAATTTCTAAACACTCTGTCATTAGGCAACACATCCTTTGGACAGGTGAAACAAACTTGACATGTACATAACAAGTTGATGATGTTTACTATCAAAAATCTAAGGCAGTTAAATGTTTGTCTGTGTGCTATCCGTGACTCAGCAGTGTTACTGCAAAGTGCATGTTCTGATTACTCTTGAACTCGGGATTGTATTCTAACAGCTAGTCAATTTAAACACTCATAATCTTAATAATAATAGTGTAATAAAATGAATGCAACAATAAATGTAACTACTAGGTAATATGTACAAAACGTAATTGCCTAATTCAACAGCGTATTCCAGTGCCAATTGCCATAAAAGTCCCGAATGTTCCACCACCTTGAAGCATAACTTTGCCGACCGAGTGCACTAACTCACGACCTCTTGCCCCATACCTGTAAGCAACAATTCCAAAGACCAATATTTAAAAGGATTCATATTTATTAGTAGTAGAAGCCTAGATTTTAAAATTGAATAATCTTAGGATGTGAATATACTACCAGACCAGAATAAATGAATAACTTTTAAACTAAGTAATTATGTAAATACAACTAACCTCAATGCAGTAAAACCACCAAAAAGTCCACCACTAGCCATTCCAACACAGAATCCTATCATGAAGCCCATCTTCATCTTGTCAAAACAAGTGGGCCCTTGGTTTTGGTACATGCCTCCGGGTACGGGCATCGTGATAGTAGTTGATTTACCAAAATCACGGATAAAATAAAGATCGTCCTAAAAGAATTTATGCTCTTTGAAGTGACAGTTTGGTGACAGCTGTCTGTCAGTCACTACTGTATTTTTTAATTCTGAGCCACCAGGAAAGGCAAAGGGATCTCACCTATACATAAAATTATTTTCTATACCTATACGCCTGAACTTATTGTTTAAGTTGGCATTTTACTTTTAACTCAAAATAATTAATAGTATCTTTAAATGCAAAACTCAGGGTATGGCAATTTATAACTCTTATCACATTTTTAAATATGAAATTCTAATTCTTCTTCATTCTTTTATTTTTTAACTGTTCTCCAACAGATTTATTTTGTTACAGGTGCAGTGATGTTTCAGTACTATATAAAGATTGTCCCAACAGTTTATGTAAAACTTGACAATACCGTTTTATACACTAATCAGTTTTCTGTGACTAGACACCAAAAATCTGTTTCCAATATAAACTCAGAATCTGGGATGCCTGGTGCATTCTTTAGTTATGAACTTTCACCCTTGATGGTCAAATATACAGAAAAAGAAAGGTAACTATTCACAACTCTATAAGAAATATTTTTCCCTTTCAGCCATTCACAATCCCTACTATCCATACTAATATTATAAATGCGAAAGTGTGTTTGTATGTTTGCGTGTTTGTGTGTTTGTATGTTTGTATGTTTGTCCCTCTTTCACGCCGTAACGGAGCGACGGATTGACATGATTTTTGGCATAGGGATAGTTTATGAGCCCAAGAGTGACATAGGCTACTTTTTATCCCGGAAAAATGCACAGTTCAGCGCGCGATAACCGAATACCACGCGGGCGGAGCCGCGGGCAAAAGCTAGTAAGAGTATAAATGTGAAAGCAACTGTCTGTTACGCTTTCACGTCGAAACCGCTGAACCGATTTTGATGAAATTTGGTATAGGGATAGTTTAAGCCCCAAGGATTAACATAGGATACTTTTTATTACGGTAGAGGGCGCCACCACGCGATAACCTAGGTCCACGCAGACGAAGTCGCGGGCATAAGCTAGTTTATTATCCATACTAATATGCGAAAGTAACTCTGTCTGTCTGTCTGTTACGCTTTCACGCCAAAACCGCTGAACCGATTTGGATGAAATTTGGTACAGAGATAGAATAGACCTTGGGAAAGGACATAGGCTATCTTTTATTGCGAAAAAGAGGCTTTAAGGGGTTAAAATAGGGGGTGAAAGATTATATGGTGGAAGTTCGTCGCTGTCGAAGCTAAAACTATGAAACTTGGCATTTAGGCATTTAATATACTATCCATATCCATGCTAATATTATAAATGTCAAAGTGTGTTTGTATGTTTGTATGTTTTTCCGTCTTTCACGCCGTAACGGAGCGACGGATCGACGTGATTTTTGGCATGGAGATGGTTTATGGGCCCGAGAGTGATATAGGCTACTTTTTATCCCGGAAAAAGGCACAGATCCCGAGGGAACAGCGCGCGATAACCGAATACCACGCGGGCGGAGCCGCGGGAGAAAGCTAGTAATTTATAAATTATATAATTACATATATGTGTGCAAGTAGTGTTTGGCAACACTTTGGCCTAATTCAGTTTTTTCTTTCAGGTCTATTGGTCATTTCGCAACTAACATCTGTGCAATTGTTGGAGGAGTTTTTACAGTAGCAGGAATATTTGATACGCTTTTATACCATTCAGTCAATGCATTTCAAAACAAAGTATTACTTGGAAAAACTGGTTAAACACTTTATTTTATGATTTATAAAGTTTTAAGAAATAAATTATAATCAGCAACATTGCATTTTGCATACTGTTTACAAAACTCTATATCTGTGCCTTCAACTAAACTTTTAATTGGTACATAATTTTCCTTCTTTGGATCATATTGAGCTCTTCCAAGCCTGCTTAAAAACAAATGGCGCTGCTTTATTCTAAAATTCCTACTCAGCAACACTTCAGGGTCCTCTAAAATCCTATGATGAGGTATTTGCATTTCATTGTGTATATAGTTAAATCTTTCCAATAAAGTCTTGTGCCCTGAAATGAAAGAAAAGTGTTACATTAAACAGAATCCAAAATTCCAAATAAAAAGTGTCACACACCTTTTACAGATACGAAACATACCAAGCATAAAGAGTTTTGGTTTCTTTAAAACCAACTGTTTAAGTTCCTCCTGATTAAAACCCATCTCCTCTTTTAATGCAAATATGTTTGTGTTAACATGATGTAGATTGTATGTTATAAGTTTGGGCTGCTTAGTAGCAAGGAGCCTCACATCTTTGCCTTTCAAAATGAATTTTTCTTGATAAAATCCAAATCTGCGATCTATTCTTGTAGTACTGGAAATAAAACAAGAAACTGGTAAAACACACACACACACACACACACACAAGAACCAAATATTGTTGTCCCTTCAATGTCATTATAAATGGTTTAACTGTAGTGGACACTTACTATTAAATATAATAATAATATTTATTAATTCAGACAACTTGATCCACATTTTGTTAGTATTTAAAGCACAGATAGACTTAAAAAACTATATTTAACCACAACAGTACATTGAAATCAGTGTAACTTAAATAAAAATAATAATAACTTTTATTAATACATACCTGAACATGAGCCAAAATGGATTTTCAGTAATTATACGTTTTATTTGGGTCTCTGAGAAACATTTTGATTCTAAATAGTTTATTCTTACTCTGAGGTCATCTAGTAATTCAGTTAAAATCAGAGGATTTTTAGTTATAAAACTTCCTATTTCTTCAATATCCACATAGTCTTTAAGAAAGAAGATGTGACCTTGTACATCTCTCTCAAAATTTAATTTTAGAATCTTTTCAGCAAGGTGTGGTTTCTTCTCAATCTGGCTCAAGTTGACATTCAATTGAATTAACTTTTGCAGTGTCTCTGAAGTATTAACATAACCTGCTAAGTTAAAAGACTTAGGATAGTATGGCGTGAGTCCAGACAAATCTTTGTCTACTTTTTGCAGAGCATTTGCTTCTGTGTCGCTACCTATATTATTCGGCACCTTATATTGTTGTATTATACTAGCGTTATTATTTTGTATACACCGACAAATGTAACGAGAAAATGAGGTATCCTTCAGTGCTCGTGAAAACATTGCAAGGAATTATACATTTGGGATTTACGGGTCATTCATTCGGATTGGATGTAATTATCTAAATAAATTAATTAAATTATTATTATTATTCGTCAACTGAAGACAAGACGATACGAACAAATAAAATTTTATAAATTTTCCACCTCATGCTCAACTTCAACTTCGTCTGTCAACTGCTGTAGTGTCAACTCAACTTGTCATTGTCAACTAGTGATGAGCGATATATCGAAAACCGATAAATATCGATATCGAAAAATTCAATAAATTGAAGATGTGAAAAGAAAAAAAAATCTTAAAAATAACAACTAAAATACTAAATATTACAAACTATATTAAAAACTAAACTATATCTAAAAAAGGCCCCTGCGGCATTGTGCCGAAAATGCTGGCCGCATTTCCTCGTTGAATCGCTATGCTATAAATTGAAGTGAAAGTGAATCGAAAGCACAGTTTCGTAGTAGCCCTGCAGCACAGAATATATAATAGTACTGATCATCGAAATAGTAAGTACTCTGGGGTGCTACCACGAAAATCGAAGTTCGCAACGAAGCCCGCAACGAAAGTTGAACGAAGTTCGTCTGTGAGTGCTACCACGAAGTACTATCGTTTCGTGTCGTTTCGTTTCGAATCCATAGACTACTTTCGAATTGATCTTCGTGAATGGAAAAAAATGGAAAGAACGAATGGATTAATAAAGCGCCTTTCACAATTTCATTTAAAAACCGGTAAATGGATTTTTAACTGAAATATGACCTAAAATTCCAATAAATAATTAAAATTATACATTTCCAATATTCCGCTTGATCAGGATATGGTTTAAAGCAAGTTTTTATGCTGATTTCAAGAAAATTTTGTGCTTTTCGTGTTCTCACACATTCGTCATACTTTGATACAAACGTCAAACAAACCAAATGTCAAACTGCATAATTTTCTGAGGAAGTTTTGAAAACTTTTTAGCAAGAGAATTAAGTAATCAGAATGTGTTAGATGTGATGAGTTCATATGAGATTTCTCATAAATAATGTTTTATACTTGGCGATACTAAGTTTGAGCTCGATACCCAGGCGGAGCAGATATTTGTATGAAAAATATGAATGTTTACTCATAACATAAGCTTAGGTTACTTTCGGAGTTGGCTAATTGGTGTGATCATCACATTACTCATCATCATCAGCCAGAAGACGTCTACTGCTGAACAAAGGCCTCCCCCTAGAATGGCAGAATATGAATCACAACTCGCCACAATCACAGTTTTTGTTACATACAACTGACCGTGATTGACCGCTATCTCACCTAATGTTAAGTACAGATGACGCCCAAGGTGTAACTAACTGGTTCAGTAACAACCTATTCACTCTAGCCTGCGGTTGCCTGCAATTCTCACAATGGGAGGGCTGCCAACACTTAGTCTTGCAGTTTATGATTGCCACTCGAGAACTTTTCTCCCCCAGCGACTATCTGTTCTTCTGAGTGATCTGAGCCACCCATTGCCACTTTAACTTGCATATTTTTCACCTATGTTGGTCGGTATATTACTAAATTTATTATTATTTACATGGTCGGCTGCATCATTGCCTATTATTATTTGACTGGAAGGCAAACGAGCAAGTGGGTCTCCTGGTGGTAAGAAATCTCCACCGCCCATAAACATCTGCAACACCAAGGGTATTGCAGATGCATTGCCAACCTAGAGGCCTAAGTTGGAATACCTCAAGTGCCAGTAATTTCACCGGCTGTCTTACTCTCCTGCCTTTCCTTTGGTAGGTACTGTATTGATGGTAATGAGCAGAGAGCGGAATTTTTCATGGCATTTTTTGATCTGTAAAATTTTATTTTTTTTCTTCTATTTTTTTTGAGGCTTAAGTGCACCTGTGTGCCAATGCCAGCCTCATTGAAAGACTCAATGGCCACATTCATCAAACACTCCTATTGCAATGTCCAGATTATCTGGCTGCAAAGGAGTGCTTGATGAACCTGTAAATTCGTACTGCATTTTCCGATACAGGACTACTCAAAATAATATTCACTGCACCATTGGACAGGTCCAAATCACTCGAATACCTCTCACGGCTAATCTGTCATAGTTATTTTTCACTTATTGACTTTACCTAAAAGGTGTTGATATATTAGAGTTTAAATTAGATTGTTGTAAACTTACTCGTATTATGTTGTAGTTCAGTTGCATTCTTTTTCCGCATACAAATTGATATTTGACTGTAAAATAAGTAGTTTAAAGCTAGAAAATATGAAACAAAAAATCTATTTCTTTAATAATAATAAAATAAGACTTTTACTAACAAACTATGGATCCTGGTCTGCAATAAATCATTTTATTATTATTATTATTATTATATGCAGAGACATTAATGGGACAGTTGTTAACATTACAACAAAAGAGTTTCAACATGAAATTGAAAAAAAAAACTGAACCTAAATTATTAAATTAGAAATTGTTATCCATTCAATGGTCATTGCATGTCTATTTCACATTTTTAATTGCTCAAAAGTTAATTGGAAGAGATTGCTCTTTTTTTTTTATACGACTGGAAGGCAAACGAGCAAGTGGGTCTCCTGGTGGTAAGAGATCACCACCGCCCAATAAACATCTGCAACACCAGGGGTATTGCAGATGCGTTGCCAACCTAGAGGCCTAAGTTGGAATACCTCAAGTGCCAGTAATTTCACCGGCTGTCTTACTCTCCGCGCCGAAACACAACAGTGCAAGCACTGCTGCTTCACGGCAGAATTAGCGAGCAAGATGGTGGTAGCAATCTTTAACTTAAGGCTGCATATTGGCCTATTGTTTATAGGTGTACTTTTAATCTTCTTTACTTTACTTTACCTGTGTTGTATATCGAAAAACGATAAGTGAGAAGTCACTATGACAGATCAAAAGATGGCATGAAAATTCCGCTCTCTGGTAATGAGTTTATTTTACTTCACATCTTTTAATATAGCACAGCACATTCTAGCGTCTAATGTATAAATCTGTGTTAATTGTTGGCTTACTGAGTCTGTGTTGGTAGATATTTTTAAATTCATATCATCTTTTGAATGGAATCTCCAATTTGAACAATTCAAAAAGTAAAGTAATCTATAGGTATTGAAACACTCTTGAATTTGAAATGATTTATTTGGCTAAGGATTAATACAGAAGTATCTACGGATAACATGGTCTGATATTTGAACTTTTAAAAAGTAGTTATAGTTAATGGACATAATTATAATTACAATGGTTGGACATAAGATATTCCTAAGTTTTTTGTAGATATTGATATATACTTTAATATTATAGAACATTTTTTTTTGTTTTATTATCAATAGTTAGTTTCTGCAGCACATGCAATGAAAGATATTTTGTCTCGAGTTATTATATGGCAAATTTTTTACAAGTTTTTATTTAGTTTCACTTGTCCTGTTGACTGTAGTCAAATCTTGCAAATTAAATTGGACCAACTTCCAGTAGTTTCCGCAGAATAGCGATAAACGAATTCTACGCGGGCGGGGAGACAGACGATCCTGGCCGGACCACCGGGATGTCACTACCAGATTATTGTATTGTCAGATTGCTAGATTATTGTTGGATTGACTTGTAATTTGGAATACTTATGTAAATTGCGTGACAGTACAATAGTGTAGTAGTGACATCCTGGTGGTCACGGCCAGGATCGCCTCCCCGCCCGCGTAGAATTTGTTTATCGTTATTCCGCGGGAACTATGCAATTTTTCGGGATAAAAACTATCCTATAATCTTTCCCGGGACCCTAAGACCCAAAAAGGAATTTCTTCTAAATCAGTTCAGCAGTTGAAGCGTGAAAAGGTAACAGACAGACAGAGTTACTTTAACATTTAGGTATCGCTACTAATATTATAAATGTGAAAGTAACTCTCGTCTGTCTGTCTGTCTGTTACGCTTTCACGTCGAGACCGCTGAACCGATTTTGATGAAATTTGGTAGAGAGATAGTTTAAGCCCCAAGTATTAACATAGGATACATTTTGTTCCGGTAGAAGGCGTCACCGCGCGATAGGTAACCTAGGTCCGCGCAGACGAAGTCGCGGGCATAAGCTAGTAATAATTTATATCACATGTAATGTGAAAATAACTCTCGTCTGTCTGTTACCTATTAGTAGAAATATTATAGTATACACATATAAATCATTTCAGTGGTTTAAGCGTGAAGAGATAACAAATATGCAGACAAGAGCTAAGGGTAGTATGGAATACAATTAATCAATCGATCAAAACAACCAATAATTTTAATTAATACATCCGGTCATTGGCTAACGGCGCCTTAAATCGCGTATGAGTCGGTCACGGTCCTCCCTTGCGCGCTGCAGAGCGTCGGCGGCGGCGGGGCGGCGGGGGCTGCGGGCGCGGCGTCTCTCTTCGGCGGCGCCTTCCCCGTGAGCTGCAGCGGCTCGGCCCGTGAGCCCGGCGCGCGCCCGGCGCCGTCTCGGGCTCGTAGACCAGCTGCCGCGCGCCCAGCAGACACCTCCAGCGCCCTGACAGACATAAAACGAGACATTATGTACACGTACGTGTATGTCTGGTGGCGTGCTTACTTCGACACGCCGATCTCGTGCTCTTATAGTTTAGCTATGTCTGTCTGCCCGTCCATTCAAAACATTTCCGACCATTCGGCCTTATGTGGCCATGCGCGTTTCGTCTCCACTTATGGTGGAGGGTGACAACCTTTATAATAGTACATTGTGTCTTAAGGGCGGTAAATAAGGAATTACGAACGAGAATCTATTAGGCTTTAATAAGTCGATGTTCGTAATTCTAGTACCGCCCGTGTGCCATACAATGTTTTTCATCACATTTGCGAGTAAAATTGTATATTTGTAAAAGAAAAACTAATATTTTTTCAATAATTGCCAATACCGCTGACTGCGCTCTTTGCGGCATGAGCCCGACCAGCACGCCAGCACGAGCAGCACCAAACTCATTTACCGACCTCGGGCTTCATGACAAGAAAATTAGTACAGGCAATGACTCATTTATCGACCACGGGTTTCATGTCAAGCACATTAAGGTCGAGGGTTTTACAATACAATACAAAGACTCTTTATTGTACACCAGAAATAGTAAGCGATACAGAAAACAGATACACAGAGAAATTTTTTTCGTGTTTGCAACCAAGGTACCTAGTCTGCATGTTACGACATTGTTTACGAGCAAGTGTGATGAAAAAAACATAAAAAGTCATAAAATTAGGTGGTCCGTCGCGTCGCGGCCGATGAATTATGAGCGCGATACTCAACCTCACGATATTACCATAACCTAACCAACAATAAGTTGGAAAACCCCCGACTTTGTCACTTTAAAGTTCAATATCTCAAAAATGGCTGAACAGATTTTGATGAAACATGTCTAAGAACCATCACTAGAAAACCTGCTATCAAATAAAAAAAACCGCATTCAAATCGGTCCACCCATTTAAGAGCCACAGACAGACACACAGACACAGACATACAGACATACATAGCGGTCAAACTTATAACTTACTAGCACGGTGGCGACCTCTACCGGAATAAAAAGTATCCTATGTTAATCCTTGGGGCTTAAACTATCTCTATACCAAATTTCGTCAAAATCGGTTCAGCGGTTTCGACGTGAAAGCGTAACAGACAGACAGACAGTCAGACAGAGTTACTTTCGCATTTATAATATTAGTAGGGATAGATTGGTACTAGCTTTTGCCCGCGGCTCCGCCCGCGTGGTATTCGGTTATCACGCGCTACTCCCTCGGGAACTGTGCATTTTCCGGGATAAAAACTAGCCTATTTTACTCTCGGGCCCATAAACTATCTCTATGCCAAAAATCACGTAGATCCGTCGCTCCATTACGGCGTGAAAGAGGGACAAACATACAAACACACAAACACACTTTCGCATTTATAATATTAGTACTAGCTTTTGCCCGCGGCTCCGCCCGCGTGGTATTCGGTTATCGCGCGCTGTTCCCTCGGGAACTGTGCATTTTTCCGGGCTAAAAAGTAGCCTATGTCACTCTCGGGCCCATAAACTATCTCTATGCCAAAAATCACGTCGATGCGTCGCTCCGTTACGGCGTGAAAGAGGGACAAACATACAAACACACAAACATACAAACACACTTTCGCATTTATAATATTAGTATGGATGGAGTATGGATTTATTTAAACACAGATGGTGCATATTTTCCTGGATTACTTATAGCGGCCACAGTAATACATACTTACCCCCTTATTCATAAACGACAATCAAACCTATTTTAGTTAAAATGCCGCTAAAATTCGTTTGTCCTTATCTGTCACTTCGACATTTGTATTTGTTAGAAAGGGACAAAGCATTTGTTACTTAACATAGGCTTGTTAAGTTTTATGAATAAGGGGGTTAATATGTGAAACTTTCAAGTGTCTAGCTATTACGGCTCAAAAGATAGAACCCTGTGACGGACGGACAGACAGATATACAGACAGACAGACAGCGGAGTCTCAGTAATAGGGACCCGTTGAGTACAGAACCCTAAAAATACTTCGAACCGGCACCGCCAATGCGAAAATCTCCAGCGCCCACTAGGTAGAGGTACCGGCTCCGTGCGGAAACTATGATTTGTTTGACAGATATTTCAATAAATTTACCCTTTGAGTATGCCAAAGGTTCGATTGATGGTGGAGCGCGCCCTCTTCTGCACCTGCACCTCGTTATAGTAACCTCGGGGGAATCCTCCGCAGCTCCGTCTAGCGGGATCATCATATACTCCCGCAGGGGTAGCCAGAATCACCTGCGATTGTTTTTGCGTGTTAGTAATAAATAAATAAAAACCGGCCAAGAGCGTGTCGTACACGCCCAGGATAGGGTTCCGTAGCCATTACGAAAAATCAAATATTTTTCTAAGGATTTCGTATTGTGTACTGAATCTTCCAAGTTTATGTACATTTTATACCTTTTATGCTATTTACTCTTTTAAACTACTAATAATCTCAAGCAATCTTAGCCGCTATAATTTTTCTTCATCATCATCATCTCAGCCTATATACGTCCCACTGCTGGGCATAGGCCTCCCCTCGGAATGAGAGGGTTTGGGCCATAGTTCCCACGCGGGCCCAGTGCGGATTGGGAACTTCACACGCACCATTGAATTGCTTCGCAGGTTTGTGCAGGTTTCCTCACGATGTTTTCCTTCACCGCAAAGCTCGTGGTAAATTGCGCACATGAGTTTCGAAAAACTCAGAGGTGCGAGCCGGGATTTGAACCCACGACCCTCTGCTTGAGAGGCGATAGGTCAAACCACTAGGCCACCACGGCTATAATTTTTCTTGTTTTGATATATTTACTACCATTCTAAATTTTTTAAAAACTTTCCACCCAACAGTTTATATTTTAGAGTGCCTCCCCCGCACTCGATTTCAATGAAAATTTTACCTTTAAAGTTGAATATTTCGCAAACAGATCATTGAATAGAAAAATTGTCTTAGCAACCCCCCAATGGATTTAAAAGACCTATCCAACGATGATACCCCACAATATAGGGTTAGTCGAGAAAAAAAATCACTCCCACTTTACGTCTATGGGAGGTACCCTAAAAAATTTTTTTACTGTACCACTTTGTCGGCGTGACTGATATGTATACTTATGCTCATGTCAAATTACAGTTTTCTAGTACTAACGGTCTCTGAGCTTACCCGCGGACAGACAGACAGACAGATGGATAGACGGACATACATGGTGAAACTATAAGGGTTCCTAGTTGACTACGGAACCCTAAAAAATATCTCGAGGTGAACATTACATACACTAACAACATAATTATTAATACAACTAGATTTTGCCCGCGGCTCCGCCCGCGTGGAATTCGTTTATCGCGCACTGTTCCCTCGGGAACTATGCATTTTATTTTATTTCATTTATTTTATTTTCCGGGATAAAAAGTAGCCTATGTATGTCTCGGGCCCATCAACTATCTCTATGCCAAAAATCACGTCAATCCGTCGCTCCGTTACGGCGTGAAAGACGGACAAGCACACAAACATACAAACACACTTTAGCATTTGTAATATTAGTAAGTATGGATAACTTTTAATATATCAGATAATCGACCGATAGTTTACGCGTGTAATCCCGAATATTGCAATAAAAAGGTCAAGAGTATTATGGCGGCTTTCGATGTATAGTGGGGGTAGAAAAACCTTCGTCAGTTATTAAATTGATTCCTTTAAGAAGTCATAGACTCTTAGTACGTTTTGAAATCAAAGTACTAAGTAGACAAGTGCATGCCAAATTATACTCACTTGGCATGATAACAAGGGTCGAAATAGTATACACCTCTAACATATGTCTAGTTTTATATCAATACAAAACCTTTTTAATAAACAACTACGTAAAAGTTTCAATCAAATAATGTTCTATTTAAGTCAGTGTTTCTCAGTGCCAAGGTGTAGTTGTAGGGTGTCTATGGTCACCTGATTACGTTTAGTAGGTTGACAGGTTGACACAGTATGTCCTACTCAATCGGTAAAGCAGATGAGTGCTCATACTGAGCAAAGGAAAATAGATCTTAAGGTGACAAACCTTTGTTTACTTCGACTGTACCCATACTATTATACTTTACTATACTATTAATATTATAAATGCGAAAGTGTGTTTGTGTGTTTGTCCGTCTTTCACGCCGTAACGGAGCGACGGATCGACGTGACGTGATTTTTGGCATAGAGATAGTTTATGGGCCCGATAGTGACATAGGCTACTTTTTATCCCGGCAAAATGCACAGTCCCCGAGGGAACAGCGCGCGATAACCGAATACCACGCGGGCAAAAGCTAGTGCTTTTATATTTATCCAAACCCTATTGGAAGGATGTCCCATGCTCAAGTTTAATCGTAAGCTTCCAAACCGGCTGCCAGCCGAAGATACGCTGACGCGACGGTTCGTATAAACGAAGCCAACCATAAGGTAACCATAACCTTATTGAGTAACCATAAGGTTACTCATACAATCACATACCCAATAAGGCGGCCCTTCATGTGTGCTGCAGAGATTTTCAAAGTTCTTCCTGAAGTTCCTGAGCTCCCCATTCTGCCACATAAATGAATCATGCGTCGCTCCACTATATGACGCGTCCACATTTAAAATTGAGTTCATGTCATCACATATCTGAAAAGCAGAGAAAATTGAATGTAGTTTAAATTTTTATATAATACTAACTTATGCCCGCGACTTCATCTGCGCGCTGCGCGGATCTAGGTTTTTTTTTTTGACTGGAAGGTAAACGGGCAAGTGGGTCCCTGGTGGTAAGAAATCTCCACCGCCAATAAGCATCTGCAACACCAGGGGTATTGTAGATGCGTTGGCCTAAGTTGGAATACCTCAAGTGTCAGTAATTTCATCGGCTGTCTTACTCTCCGCGCCGAAACACAACAGTGCAAGCACTGCTGCTGCAGGATTAGTGAGTAAGATGGTGGTAGCAATCCGGGCGGACCTTGCACAAGGTCCTACCACCTGCAAAGGTTATCTCGCGGTGGCGACCTGTACCGGAATAAAAGGTATCCTATGTTGATCCTTAGGGTTCAATCAAACTACCTACATACCAAATTTCATCAAAATTGGTTCAGTGTTTCGACGTGAAAGCGTAACAGACAGACAGACAGACAGAGTTACTTTCGCATTCATAATATTAATAGGGACTAGCCTGTTACCCATGACTCTCCGCATAGAATTCGGTTTTCACTATCCTGCTGGAACTATGAAATTTTTCGGGAAAAAAATTATCCTATATCCTTTCCTGGGACTCAAACTATCTGTATACAGAATTTCATCTAAATCGGTTCAGCGGTTAAGACGTGATGAAGTAACAAACAAACAAATAAATAAACAAACAAACAGACTTACAAATGGGATTTTTTACCAGTTTCTATAACTATTTGTTAACGATTTCTTTAAATGGGATTTGCACAACAAATGAAAGGAGCTCAAACTCCATTTTTACCTACACCTACTATTGATCACTAAAGAATTCCACTACCTATCTTTTGGCTCTATCATCATGTATTATCCTAATCTAAGGCACTAAATTAGTTTATTGTAACCCAGATTTGGAATATTTGAAATCAATATGACGACCGGATGGCTAAGTGGTTAGAGAACCTCACTACGAAGCTTGAGGTCCCAGGTTCGAATCCTGGCCGGGGCAGATATTTGTATGAATAATACGAATTGAATGTTTGTTCTCGGGTCTTGGATGTTTAATATAATATTTATTTAAGTAAGTAAGTCAGTAAGTAAGTAAGTCATTTATTCGCAGAAACTAGTGTACAATAAGATGGTGAACAGGAATAATAATGACACAACTATTTAACTACACAGTAGCATGCAAATTATTTAAAAAAAAAAAAACACTTAATTATTGCAATTCAAGTACAGGCAAAATTAAATACTATATTTATATTAATAAAAAATTACCATTTGCAAGACATAAATTCTTTGATGGTGTAGAATCTTTTTTGCAGTAGCCAATTATGCAACGTTCGTATACATACCCTATATGGCAGGCTAGTTATAGTTGTAGGGACATGATTAAATATTCTTATGGCCATGCAATGACAATTTCTGCTGCAGAGTTTGGAAACCGTTTTTGGTATAATCAGTCTTGTTGGATATCTTGTGTTAAAACTACATACGCTTTTTAGTTTTTTAAACAGGTGATGATTTGATTTCACAAATTTCGTTATTTCCAATATGTATAGCGATGGCAGAGTAAGTAGTTTCAGTTCATCAAACAATTTCCTACAGGATGTTTGTGGGTGTTTGTTACAAATAGCCCGTATGCACTTTTTTTGGCTTACAAATAACCTATTCACTTCACAACAGTTGCCCCATAACACAAGTCCATATCTTAACACAGATGCCACGTAACCATGGTAAGCCAGAAGAGCAGTTTCCCTATTTACTAATGTAGATAACTTTCTAATGGGATATACAAAACTATTGACCATTTTACTTTTTTTTAAGTATACATCTATTTATATAATTATGTTTATCCGTTGCTTAGTACCCATGACACAAGCTTTGCTAAGCTTACTTTGGGACTAGGTCAATTGGTGTGAATTGTCCTGTGATATTTATTTATTTATTTATTTATTTATTTAATATGAAAGTTAGAAATTAATTATTTTGTCTTCTATGCTTTTTGTTTAAATACATAAGTAGTTCAGAAAATGAGTCAAATTCAAAAGTAATTTATTTCATAACCAATACAATTCCGAATCTATGTATTTACTTACCAAAGACTACCAAAATTCTTTGATGTACTACCTACCAACTCCCAGCGACACTAAATTATATGCTGTATCAAATAATTACCTGTTTGTGACAAGGCCTAGCACCTACAATATGATAAACAAATTCCGTGAAGACAAAAATCATTTTAAATATTGTATAAAAGTAAAGACACTATACAGGCTACTAAAAAAAAAGAATAAAAGTGCTCACCAACATATCTTAGCGGTAGTTTTCTCTTGAAAAATCTCCTCATCGATAACTGCAATATTGTGGGTGCAATTAATGGCACCACACATCCATCCAGGGCAAATTAAATTTATTGTAGAATCTGCAAAACATACAGAATAAGTAAAGTCAAAGTCAAAATATCTTTATTCAATTTAGGCTATAGGATAGCCATAGGAATATATTTTTTTAAATATTTATTTCTAGCTATTGCCCGCGGCTCCGCCCGCGCAGTATTCGGTTATCGCGCGCTGTTCCCTCGGGAGCTGTGCATTTTTCCGGGATAAAAAGTAGCCTATGTCACTCTCCGGCCCATAAACTATCTCTATGCCAAAAAATCACGTCGATCCGTTGCTCCGTTACGGCGTGAAAGAGGGACAAACACACAAACACTTTCGCATTTATAATATTAGTAAGTATGGATTTGAACTGATAAACTAGCAGCTCATTGAACTAATGTTGTGGGACATTGAGACCTCGTAGTCACTCCCTACACATCCTTGATAATCTCCCCTACCATAAAACTTCAAAGCTGTAAAGAAATCTGAAAAAATAAACAGTTGGTTTTTAGGTTGTTATTTCATCTTGCCATATTTCACTTTTAAATATACTCGCTGGCAAATCTAACCCCCTTCTTACTTAGGAATATAATGTATGAAGAATGGGCAGTTAGTCTTTAAATACTCACCGACAGAGTATGTAATGACTATTTGCTAGGAATCTTATTAATTTCATAAAACTTCTGTAGTATCTTTGCCTTGTGTGGTATGTACAAACTGCTGACATATAATTCTCTTTGTATTTTTTTAATATTTGTAACCATTTTTCTTGCTTATTAGATAATAGTCAGTAGTCCATATTTATATGTATAATACTAGCTGTTGCCCACTACTCTATCTGTAAAGAATTTGCTTATTGCTATCCCGCAGGAGCTATGAAATTGATTTCATGGATTAAAAACTGTCTTATGTCCTTTCCCAGGACTCAAACTATTTTTACATCAAATTTTGTCTGAATTGGTTTAATGGTTTAAGTGTGTGCCTCGAGGTAACAGAAAGTCTTTATAATACATACTAGTCCGTTGCCCGCAACTTCATCTGCATAGAATTCTATGTCCTTTATTGTCCTCTGATAATATTTGTATGATTACTATGGATAAGGGCTTACCTTTATGGTAGGGTCGATTCTACGGCTATTTAGCTTGGGAGGAAGTAAGGGAACGACCTCCGCACAAAGCGCCTTAAACACCTCCTGAGTCAGCCGGAAACGTCTTGGAAATAAATCATTCACGGTCTTCGCGTATTTGCCTTTGGCGGTCAGTTAGATATTCAGAGTAAGTATATATCGATGGATAAAGCCTCTTCCATTTATAAATCGTTCCATTAGTTCTAATAAAAAAAAGAATCGAATTTTCAAAAATCTTTCTGCTACAAACATGTAACTGCTGTGGAAAATTTCCTCCTTGTGAATATTTACTGAGACTGTAAGTCTTCTATCAGTTATACTTATATTATTCTTTACACAACTGCCCAAGAAAGAGTTTTGCCTGGTTTTACTAGACAATTTACGAAATTTACTGCTTGCTTAGCTTTCTTTAGAAGTGTATATTTTCGAGTCAAAGACAATGTTGCCAGATTTTTTAAGGCTATATCTGTAACGAAGATTTTAAAAATCTGTATGAAATCTGTAATATGTAAATTAAGAATATCTGTAAAAAATCCGTATTTGGCATTGGTATTCTGTATAATTTATCTGTAGTTGTTTTTTATTTATTAACTTAAGTAAAATACATAAAAATAAACATGCATTCTGAAAAAACCACCTATGTGCTTCAATTGTTATATAGGTATATAGAGTTGAATAAATAAAAGTTATGAATACATAAAAATGTCTTTACTGAATTTCGATAACAAGTCATTATCAATGTGTATTTCATAGCAAGGCTTATTTTTCAGTAATTGCTTAGTATGCAGTAACTCCTCTACAGTTTTTGTTTCTAAACGATTTCTTTGTTTCGTTTTTTATTAATGTTGCCAATTTGTTTTTAAAATTGCCATTTCAGGTAATTCTGTATGAAAAAAAATTGGAATGTTGAAAATCTGTATAAATTTCACTCTCAATTTTTTATCGGTATGACATGTTGAAAATCTGTTTGGATACCGCGAAATCTGTATATCTGGCAACACTGGTCAAAGAAACTTCATTTATCTCAAAAGAAATAAGATCTGTTTTAACTAAGAAACTGCTGTTAAAACTGTTAAAAAAGCTGGACCACATCACACTGTCACTGTCACACACAAGTTCATATTAAAAAAAAAAAACGTCCACAAGGTCGCTTTTCCTCCAACTTTCATTGAATCGAAGCCAAAACGATAACACTTTAGTTGTCGTGTGATTTTGACATTTCTACTCGAAAATCTTTACGTCAAACTTCGAAATCGTCGGCGAAGTTTGCTTTTCGTGGTAGGCCAAATCCGTAACCATTCACGAAGTTCGAGTTTCGTAGTAGACAAAACCGCTCGAAACGAGCCGAAACGATCTTCGGATCGAAAACGAAAACGAAAGTAACTTGGTGGTAGCAAATCATCGATTCGAAGCCCGTAACGTCGAACTTCGATTTTCGTGGTAGCACTCCTGGAATGAACACTCCAAAAACAGACGAGCAAAAACCGACCTAAAAGACATTGACATAAGAACTAATGGGCTCCGGTCCGGGTGAAATAGCAAGCACGGAGTCAGTGTGTCCCTCTCTAAGTATTGCCAGAAAATAAATAATAAATAATTAGTAAATTTTAGTTTGGTGAGCGTTGTCTTTTAAAAATATTGAATAAAATGTATACATTTATAATAAGCAATAATTACACGATTTAATATTTTTTTAATGAAATAAGCTTTAGATCTTTTTACAGGAGCTAATTTTAACTTGATGGTAGGTTTTATTAATTTCTCAATGGCCACACCAAACAGTAAGATAGCGCCTTCGTTATTGAGACTAGGGTGACCATCTTTTCATGATGTATTCAAATGGCTAATATGTAATATTTCTTACAATATAATATTTTATATCCATCATACGTATTGTCTAATACGAATGATACATACATGCATAAAATAATAATCCTACTACATTATATTATATTATTATTATAAATTTTGAAAATTTCCAGGGGAATGTGGAAAAATCCCGAAAATTTCAATTATAACTACCAGATCGATTCAGTTTACGCGTGCGAAGACGCTGGTAAAAGTTAATAAATAATGAATAAGTAAATAATAGTGTGTGTATATATATATATATATTGTCACTTAGTCTTCATTCATTTATTAACCTAAATGATAGAGCATCTAATATCGACCGTTTTTTGCAATATCGGTATTTTTTCAATACCGAAAATTCAAATACCGATATTTCGGTTTTTGGTATTTTTTCGATATTCGTATTACTAAAGTAAAATGAATGTGTTTCGCACTTCCAAAACCTTTCCGGTTCCGACAATCTTAAGTACGAGTAGGTAGCTAAGATTATTTCAAAAATGTCTAAGATTATATTAATGAAATAAGTATTAATGCATTTGTGACTTGCAACGTTTGAGTGTTGCGACTCTATTTAATAACAAAATAATTGGTATTTAGAGATCAATATCGAATTCTGGTTATTGCTACTTAGTATATTTTTCTGACAAAGAAGTACTAGGAGGAAGGAATGTCTCATTAATTGCATAAAATTATGGTCATACTAATAGAGTGAGATAAAATAACCCTGTGGTAGCTATCTCTATCGGCAAAAAGTCGGACCGTGATTCCTGCACAGTGCACATTCCAGGTACTTACTATTTCGATGGTACTGATGAAGTTAAACCATTGATTAACAGATTCGATATTAGTCGTTTTTGATAAATTATTCTATCCCATTCTTACCACTATACCAAAGAGAGAGATATATAAAAAATATGTAAAGAACGTAGTAAATAAAGAAGGTCTTATTGGGCCTGTAGGGCTAATACAAAACTCGAAACTCGAAGTTCGTGTAGCGCGGTCCCTCTGACACTTATAGTATTTAACGCGAGAGCGAGATGGACGGCATGATCCAAACTTCGAGTTTTGTAGTAGCCCTGCTGCATGCATAACTGACACTGACAGCTGTTCAGGCCGTCATCGTCATCTACAATACGACACGACACGACACGCATTTACGTACTCTCGCATATAGAGTAACTACTCACTCTACATAGTCCGTTCCGTACGTAACGTACAACAGGACACTTCTGTAGGCAGGCATATGCTGGCGCCGACTTTTCGGAGAACTGGTGAATTCGGGTTTTACTTTCACTGAGTGGCAGTATCGAAAGGTAAAACTATATTTACTGTTCATTACTTATATATTTATTGTCCTCGAACCCATATGTCCTATGCTAATCTAGAATATATTACCGCTGCACATTTTCTAAATCCGTACCTTTAGCAGTACTATATAGCTATGGACCATATGGCTCGAACAAAATGATATTCGAGTTAAAAATCTGAGAGATTGCGTGAGTTATCTTAGCATCTAACCATTTATGTATTCAATACCTGCGTGCATCAACTGATGCAACTTTGCCGTATGTTACCGTTGTTTGCACCTATATAGGGTGATTGGTTATTGAATACATTCTTTTAAAGGTGTGTAGTAAAACTTATTTGCATAAAAAAATGTCATGTGGTACCTACTACCCTGTCCGAAAATTATCAGTTTCCGAGATATTGGCGATTTTAAGATTTTTCACAAAACTGCCGAATTAGGCGAATAAAAATTTGCTAAAAATTAAATTAAGATTATTTAATTATTTTCTAATAATTTTCTGATGCCTGAAATGTGAGCAATTGTATTTCATAGAAAATAACTAAAACAGCAGCACAAAGCAAATACCGCTTGAAAAAGGCCTAAAAAGTAGCACTTCTTTACAAGCAACTAATTAAATAAAATAAAAAGTATGATACCCAATGTACAAATTACTGAAAATAAATATTTGATTAATTAGTTTTCTAATGAGCCTAAACATCATTAAAAATAAATAATAAAGATAAATACCTAACTTGTAATGAATATGCTAGAAATCAAAGACTGATACTAAATAAGGCCAGTTTTGTTGCACCTGCTATTTAAAATCTCATATACATACAGGAACTAAAAAAAAGTACTGCATTCTGTTTTAATTTAATATGCAAAATGAGATATGCATCTGTTTTAATAAGCACAAATTCTGCTAATTTAAATAAAAAAAGATATCCTTAAATTTGGCATAGTTCCATGTCCTTTTTAGCATTTCTTTAAATCTATTTATTAAGCCTCTATTCAAATGCGAATACAAAGTACAATTTAATTAAATATCTCTACTATTTTATTCAGTCTCCAGCATTTGTGTGCCTGTTGGCAAAGACCTCCCTCAGCACTCAGCAGTTTCCATTTCCTCTCATGTGCTGCTACTCTTGCCCATGTTCTGCCAGCCACTCTCGCTATTTTGTCTTCCCAGTGACAAAATTGCTTTCCCTTATTCCTTTTCCCATGGTATCCCTATGAACAACTTTAAATATGTTTTGCTATATTATAAAAATACAAAAGTGAAGTTATATTAACACAACTACATTCAATATACTTATTTGGTGGATTCTATGCCCTAAAATAATTAAATTACAAAAATAAGTTATTGTTCACTCACTAGATCTTGCAAACTAATAAATGAACAACATTGTTCATTCACAAAACTTGAACCAGTTAATGAACCTATATTTTACGTTTGTTCCAATGCGTTTTGGTATGGTAGAAAATATATTTGGATCAATGTCACTGAAAACGAAATCTTAATATGACTACTAGAACAAAAGATATTGCACAAATACAAAATGCTGCAGTCCCAGTAAATGAACACCCCTGTTCATTCACTGGATTTAGGCCATTTTAGAGTCCAGTAATAAAACACTAGATCAAAAGGTATTGTTTGTAAACAAATTACATTAAACTATATATGAAAAGCAATAACAGGTCTTCAAAACTTAAAAAAATAATACCCAATGAATGGCAGATACCGGGGACAAATGCAGTAACACATTACAAGTATAGTAACTTTCCTTCTTCTTTACTACTGGTCTATAGAAAAAATGTACAACATATGTACGTCCACTTTATATCGTCGCCATTTCAAAACTATCGCTTACTTAGTGGTCGAGGCAAATTTATCAGATCTAATAAAGGGGCTAATCGAAAAAAAAAAATGAGGATAGAAATGTACAAATTCTTATTATTTCAAAAAATGTGCGTTTTGTTCATTAATTGGTACGCTTACCCTATAATGTGGTTTTATACCTACCTTATGTTCTTGCTGCTGAGGTTGTATGTGTCACACAAGACCAATAGTAGATTGATATCCAAGGGTGGAAAGTGACCCATTTCACCTAAGATAGTTCGAGGGGGAAATGGGTAATTTCACCTGAGTTAGACACTACTTTTCATTTCGACTGCGAGGAAAGTAAAATAGGTACTACAAAAAAATTAGAATAATAATAAATTGAATTTACTTATATCTAACTTCCAACGGTACCTTTTCGACCTGGCGACATGCCATGGTCGACTATAAAAAGAAAAAGAGTACAATATGTTCGTGACGTAATAAACATCAAATTTCTTGTTTCAAACGGATGTTCGGCGTTCAACCTTCAGTGTTGTATATAAGCTCCTTGATCACGACGTGCATCTACATAGATGGCCATGCCGAAACATTAAAAAAAAGTGTCATTGACGTAACTCAATTATCTTCGACTCCGTGGCTAATCGAAAAGTAAAAAAAAAAAAATAGTTTCTACCCTAGAGATGAAAACGCAATTTTCCACCCGGCTAATCTACCCATGAAAATTAGACTTTCCGAACAGGAGAGATGAAAAGTTTTTTTGCATCTCGTGTGTTTGATGAATCCCTCACTGTTGTCAGGATTCTAAACTAGAATCGTTTGCTTGCTCTGGATTAAAATTCAACACTAGCAGCAAAAAACAACTTTGCTCTCTTGTTGCAGAAATACCTAACTATTTTTATTTTTTGGCAGAAAACTTTCAATAAGTCGAAATGTTGTTGCAACTTGCAATAATAGAATTACCCCACTCACCAAGCGCAACCTATTGAACTTGTCAAAACAAATCATATTACCTGAACCACCATTCCCCTATAGTAAACCATTTTAGATTTTTCACTATGTGCTTCCTAGTTGTATTATCACACCAGCTGCAAGATACAAATTTTTGTATTTGCAGCTGTCATGGAACATGATTAATTTTGTATAATGTAATGACCTGTTAGCAATGTTTATTTTACTCATGCCTAAATTTTTACTGTCTCTCTTGCTTCTTGCACAGATGTGGTGATGACAAATATTTTCATACACGTGACGTAGACCTGGCTTGGATTTTTTTTTAACTTGGTTAATAAAATTGTCTATTGACTAATCCAGTTCATTATACCAACATAATTTATTATACTATAGGTAAGTACAATTATGTTAATTTATCAATTCTAATTTCAGGTAATATTCCATCATGGACACCTCTATGACAGGAAGTCAAATCCGTAAGGCATTCTTGGACTTCTTCATAGACAAAGGCCATAAATATGTGCATTCTTCCTCTACAATACCACTTGATGACCCAACTCTTCTCTTCGCCAATGCTGGCATGAACCAGTTTAAGCCAATATTTTTAGGATCAGTTGATCCCAATTCTGAGATGGCTAGCTATGTGCGAACAGTAAACACACAAAAATGTATAAGAGCTGGAGGGAAACACAACGATTTAGATGATGTAGGCAAAGATGTCTACCACCATACTTTCTTTGAAATGATGGGAAATTGGTCTTTTGGAGATTATTTTAAAAAGGAAATTTGTGCCTGGGCATGGGAACTTCTGACTGAAGTGTTCAAATTGTCTGGAGACAGGCTCTATGTCTCTTACTTTGGTGGAGACCCTGCATCTGGACTAGAGCCAGATTTAGAGTGTAAAAATATTTGGTTGCAACTGGGAGTTCCCGAATCCCATATCCTGCCCGGAAGTATGAAAGACAACTTTTGGGAAATGGGGGAAACTGGACCATGCGGTCCATGCTCTGAGTTGCATTATGATAGAATTGGGGGTCGCAATGCTGCTCATCTTGTGAACATGGATGATCCTGATGTTTTAGAAATTTGGAACTTGGTCTTCATACAATTTAACCGAGAGGCAGATGGATCGTTGAGACCTTTACCCAAAAAACATATTGATTGTGGCTTAGGTCTGGAGAGATTAGTATCAGTGATTCAAAACAAACGGGCAAATTATGATACTGATTTTTTTGTCCCAATATTCAAAGCTATTGAGATTGGAACTGGTACTAGACCTTACTCAGGCAAAGTAGGAGATGAGGATGCTGATGGTATTGATATGGCTTATCGAGTTCTAGCCGACCATGCAAGAACTCTTACAATTGCTTTGTCTGATGGAGGCTGCCCAGATAACACTGGCCGAGGTTACGTACTTCGACGAATTTTAAGAAGGGCTGTGCGTTACGCATCTGAAAAACTAAATGCTAAACCCGGATTCTTTGCGTCATTAGTTCATACAGTTGTAGAAATACTTGGAGATGTATTCCCAGAAATAAAAAAAGACCCTGAATCTATCATACAAACAATCAATGAAGAAGAAATTCAATTTTTGAAAACGTTAACACGCGGTAGAAATCTTTTGAACAGAACTATTGAGAAACTTGGAGACTCGAAAACGGTACCAGGAGAAGTTGCCTGGCGTCTTTATGACACCTACGGTTTCCCGATTGACCTTACGCAATTGATGTGTGAAGAAAAAGGGCTCAACATTGACATGGATGCCTATGAGAAGGCGAAAAAAGAATCGCTCCTCGCATCTCAAGGTAAAGCCGCTGGTCAAGAAGATTTATTAGCTTTGGACATACATGCTATAACTTACTTACAAGATAGTGGAGTGCCGGTCACTGATGATTCACCAAAATATAATTATATTCCTTCATCCGCTGACAAAGATGCTGTATACAATTTCGCACCATGCACTGCAAAAATTCTGGCTTTCAGGTTCAATAAACAATTTGTAACTGAGGTAACATCTGGGCAAGAATGTGGGATAATATTAGATAGAACTTCTTTCTATGCTGAACAAGGAGGTCAAATATTTGATGAAGGATACTTGCAAGAAGTGGACGACGACACTAATGAATTTTCTGTGAAGAATGTTCAGGTAAAGGGAGGCTACATTCTGCACATTGGAAAAGTTGAAGGAGTACTTAAAGTCGGTGATACAGTGTCACTTCACATCGACACTGAAAGACGGCGACTTGTTATGAATAATCATACGGGAACGCATGTATTGAACAATGTATTAAGGAAAGTACTTGGAAATGATTCAGACCAACGAGGATCGCTTGTAATGCCAGATCGTCTAAGATTTGACTTCACTAACAAAGGTCCAATGACTACAAAACAAATCAAAGAGGCTGAGGATCTAATTAAAACTATTATTCAAGAAAATAAAACGGTATATGCTAAACATACAAGATTGAACGATGCGAAGAAAATTAAGGGGTTAAGAGCCATGTTTGATGAACATTATCCAGACCCAGTACGCGTTGTATCAGTTGGAATACCTGTTGAAGAATTAGAGAAAAATCCCGATGGACCAAACGGTTATGAGACTTCCGTAGAATTTTGTGGAGGTTCGCATCTTCACCAAACGGGCCATATTGGGGAATATGTCATTGTCAGTGAAGAAGGCATCGCTAAAGGTATTCGAAGAATTGTCGCATTAACTGGCCCTGAAGCAATTAAAGCTGTGAGCAAATTAAGTGTCTTAGAAAACGATGTTAACAATCTGGCTAACATGATTAAGGAAGAATCTTTTAACCAAAAAGATGTCCTTAAAAAAATTGTAGATCTTACAAATGATGTATCACATGCTCAAATATCCTACTGGAAAAAGGACGAATTGAGAAACATGCTTAAAAACTTAAAAAAACAACTTGATGACAAAGAGAGAGCAGCAAAAGCTTTGATTGTAACCAAAGTAACTGAAAAAGCGAAAGAAATGTGTCTTGATGATAAGACGACAGACGTCATTGTTGCTGAACTCAATGCCCAAGGCAACACAAAAGCTTTAGATGGTGCTCTGAAGCAAGTAAAACAGTTGCGCCCCACTGCTTCTGCAATATTCTTCTCGGTCGACGAAGACGCAAATAAGATTTATTGCTTAGCTGCTGTGCCTAAAACTGCCAACGCAAAAGGTTTGCTGGCATCCGAATGGGTACAATCTGTGGTAGATATTATGGGTGGCAAGGGCGGAGGAAAAGCGGAATCTGCTCAAGCTTCTGGGAATAATCCCCAATCCCTTGAAAAGGCAATGAAAATTGCAAAAGATTTTGCTACTTCCAAGTTGTATTGATTGTTATTCTTAGCTTACCAGCGCTACTTAATGAATAAAAACATACTAGTTTGCATTTTTACTATTTATAATTTCTTTGCATGATGCAATAAATACAATTAATTTAAAAAGATGTTTTATTTCAGATTTATCTTTTTATTTGATAGCCCTCTTGTTCTGAGAGGAGGCCTATGCCCAGCAGTGGAACGTGTACAGGCTGGGATGGATTTGATAGCACTTTTATAGCTTTTCTCAAAGTTTTAAAAGTAGAGATTTTTGAGAATCTTCTCTGCACGAAAAACTAGAAAATATTTAAAATCGAAGTCACTGGAGGTTTATGGGGAGACCTATGTCCAACAGTGCACATCCTTCGACTGCTATGAGGATTTAAAAGTCAATAAACATTTTAAAATTAAGGAGCAATTCGAGATATTATATTATCAATCATATTGCATAATACATGATATTTTGAGATCCTGGAAAGAAATTCCCGCGAAATAGTGATAAGATAAACGAATTCATCAAAGGTGGAGTTGCGGACCAAACCCTTCTGTAGCCATGGTCAGATTGCTATGCTAATTAAATAATAAGTACAATTGTTATTCGTACATTACTGAATAACATTACTAGTACAAAGAAAAAATATAAAGCAATATTGGCAATATTATGCTTCCGAATCACGAGATTGCAAGTCCGGCCGGTTAGGTTAAGATTTATTTTTTAGGGTTTCGTAGCCAAAATGGCAAAAACGGAACCCTTATAGTTTCGCCATGTCTGTCTGTCTGTTAAAAATAATGTAAATAGGTAAACTACTTGCAATATAAATATACTCAGCGGCACAAAATTTGGCCCGCTCTACATACAAAATTACCCATTTCTGCATACTTGAGGGCCAGATTTTTTGGCGCTCAGTATATAATGTAAATATATATCTAGAAATTTTTTAGTCTTAGCTGGACGATGTTGAGAATACTCAACATGCATATCGAGTAGTTTATCTGTAGAAGTCTCGCAACGTTGAAAATACGCAATATGCATATTTAAAGTCTTATAGCAGGATAATTTAAGCTTTAAATTATTAGAAATATATTTATAAACAAAGCACATATAAACCCCTTTGCAAAAAAAACGGGCACCTATGGTTTTTGTATTTTATGTGCATGAAAGCTTACTTTCTAAGCTTCAATGCCTAAAAATCTGAAAAACCATAGGTGCCCGTTTTTTTTGCAAGGGGGTTTATTTCAAAATGGTTTTACCCACATGTTGAAAGATACTGCTATAGACAGACAGAATCTATTGGTTCACCCAAGTGAAGCATAAAGATAAAGAAACGAAAAAAGTGGTTTCAAAATTATTTAATTATAACTTCATAGACGAACTTTGCTAGGTATAGTTCAAACAAAATATTCTTACATAACTGACATAATATACTAACGATATCTACATAATACATAATTAATGTTTAAACAAAATATTCATACAAGTATTTGGTTGGTCTTTTTATGAAATTAAGCACCAATTCCATTGGTGAATAAAAAACCCTCTCATTGAGGCGGTGCAATAATATTATTGTGGTAATATTTTATCATTTACATTATTTTACTAATAGCAAACAGAGGGACAAATTACCCCCGCCACTACAATTCCTGGGTGGCTAGGATCACAGTTATACATTTTTTATTCTTGGCCAAAACCTTCAGTTTCCTCAATAGCGTAGTTTAACTTTTCGCATAATTGTTCGTAACTTTTGTAGGGCGGCAAATCAAGCCTATTGAAGCACGTGTGAGATCGGGGCAGCCAAGTATCTTTCCCAACCTGAAAAATAATAATGACAAGCTTCGTTTGGTACTTAATCGAAAGGTCAGTAGGTATATGTATTTAATGGATTAATACAAAAAACTTGTTCCAAACGATTTAACTAGTAGTTCAAATAGAGAACTTTGTGGCTATCTGTATAAACGTTATAATTGTGGAATACAAACCTTTTCTATACAAAACCGTTGCGGTCCATTAGATCCCATTAGCTCCGCAAATCCTCCCACCGGCACTCTGCATGTGCCCGTAACAAACTGTAGCAGCCTTGCCCTCTTTTCGTTATCCATTTGACGTACAAACTAGAAAGAAAAATCATGTTAGTACCGAGTAATTAATGAAGATAAAAATGCACTAGGCCCGCATGGGAACGACGGGCATATTCTGAGGAGACCGCGTGGCAGTGAGACGTAATGACTTCCAGTCCACCTGGCTCGGAGCATAGCAGTGGTTTTACTCGGCAATGCTCTGTCCTGGTTGAATGGTAACGTCTTGGTGTCGGCGTGGTCGGTGTCGAACTGACCTGCCAGAACCAGACGACCTGCTTGCTGGTGCGCGTGTAGTGCCGGTATATGGTGTTCCGCTGCCAGTCGTCTACGTCCACCTCCTGCATGCCGCACAGCATCAGCTCCAGCTCGCGCTCGTCGAAATACTTCAACCACTCAAGCGGCACCACCTGACAGACAACACAATTATTTTTTTCTCAAAAGTGCATAGTTTAAACAGATAGGTAAACAAATCAGTCAATCAAAGGGCATAACTTCAAAACTACCACACAACACAATAGATCCATTACTTTCGTCTTTTCGTGAAAAGATTAAAAATCTGAATTCAATCCCATAAGCATTTTATAAACAATTCCAAAGTAAAATGTACACAAAGCATACCTCGTTGAAGCCGTCAAGGAAAGCGGATGTTTGTTCTTCGATGCCTCGTGTCATACGCCACTGAGTGACTAACTGCAGATATTGCTCTTTGTTCGCCTGTAAATCAATAATTACTTTCAGCAATCTGTTTTCGGAACCAGAACATAAAAAGTGAACTGTCGAATACAAAAAGGATGCTCACTTCAGTAACGGGATCCTTGTCTCCACTCGGCTTAAGCTCGTGATGTATCACCTGGCCCAAGACTTCAAAGTCGACGCTAAACCACATTTCAAGGCCACATTCGTCAATGTTATTATCCTTTATCCAGACCAAGGAATTGTAGAACTCCGGATCGATGGATTCGATGTCTTTCATAGTCAGTTTCTTATTTAGCATTCTCTTGTAGAACGGCATAGTAAACCCTGAGTAGATGAATCTGCCGTGATACAGAGCCATGGCTATGAAACGGCCTATGAATTTGAAGTAGAGTAGATGGTCGGGGTTGACGTAACTGGCGGGGTTGATTTGAAGACTGTAATTGTTTTTGTTTGCGTACTCGAACAGGCAGTACATGGGGTTTAGTACTTCATGAGATAGCAGGAAGAACCACTCGCGACTCACGCCCCCATAGTCCAGGCCTTCCTCGCCGCGGAATATTATGTACAGTCGCCGTCGGAGCTCGTAAGCCGGTAGCCTCATTATCTGAAAACAGAAACATCATAGTAACCAATCATTAAGCTTTAATCATTGGAATTAATAAAATAAGCCAGATTTGAAGTTGTTTATAATTGCATTTTTTATTCAAATACTTCTCAACCCCGAAATATGAAAGACATTCAACTAAAATATTAACAGCAGAGGTCTGTTTTATACTCGGGCTAATATAACTGAATACAACTTTGGACGTAGTAGGCAGATATTTACAAATAAATCTGACCTGATGATAGGAATCCTCAAAAAGCGTCTGCCGGGACAACGTAATCTTAATGTGACTGGGTAGCGCGTTGCTCTGGCAGAGATATCTAAATTGACTAAGTTTCCATCGGAATGATCGTTCGTAGGCGCGAGGGACTCCGTAGGCGCCCTGGGGGCCTTTGGGTGCGCCGGGGCGCGGGTCCTGGAATGTGGTGGTGCGCGTGTTGTGATCCACGAAGTAGCGAGTGCCTTCTTCCGTGAAGCGGATCTCCCAGCCCGGCGGCAGCGCCTCCTCCAGCGCGCTCACCTCCTGACCCTGCCAACACAATTGTCTACGTATTATATAATTTCCAAATAACTGGTAACACAAAGGCTTATTGGTCCAAGCGTCTAGCTGACAACAGTTCCTGATGAAGCCTCGTGTCATTAAAATGGTATTTTTGTTGACATAATTGGTGTTGCATTTTTATTATTAATTTAATCAATAATATCAAACAAAGAAAAATATGAAAATCAAGGGAGCTAGCATGCGCGCCTTTTTCTTGTTCACTTGGACTTTTCACGTCTATTTCGAGGGTATTCTGCTAAAACAGAATAAGTGCAATTTTTTTTTAAGTTACATACATAGGCATAATCAATGTTTTCTGCTTTATTTATCTAGCAAAACCGTATAAAAAATAAATATTGTGCACTTATCCGGTTCTGCCAGAATACCCTCGATTTCTACTGATCCAAAGAAAAAGCGAGAAAGCAGTGCTAGCCGATCAAGAGTACTAATAGGTGTTAAAAGCTCGTTGGAAAGAGATCATAGTAACCGTGGTTAGTACCTGGGTACGAGGATCCTCCCACTGCGTGGTGCGGTTCTTGTGGTTGACGTAGTAGACGCGGCCGTCGGGCTGCACGCGGCGCTCCCAGCCGGAGGGCAGCGCGCCCAGCCCGTCGTCCGGCGCCGGCACGGGCCCCGCCGGCGGGCCCGGCAGCCGCAGCGCCGGCGTGGCAGCCGGCGGCCCATCCGGTGGCCCGGGTAGCCGCAGCGCCGGCGTCGCGGCCGACGGCCCATCCGGCGGCCCGGGTAAACGCAGCGCCGGCGCGGCCGCCGCCGTCGATGCTGACTCGGACAGCGCCCCTCTAGCGGCGCTCCCGCTGCCTGCAAATCATGTTCGATAGTTCCTAAAGGTACTGAGGCAATAAATGATTAAATTATAACTTTATAACGGTCAATCATAAAGGTTTGCGGAAAAAGTTTCGAGCGAACCAAGCTATAGATAACAACACACACACTTACACAAACATCACATCTGTATTTCCAAATGGGGTAGGCAGAGCACACGAAACGTTACCGCTTCGGAGCCACTTTTAGCAATTTTAGGTTTTAAGTTTGACTAAAACGGTACAATAGTGACAGGTTGTCAGCCTGTCACCTACGGTATACCTTAACCTATCGCCTCTTACGACATCCACGGAGGAAATGGAGAGGTGTAATTCGAACCCGACCCCACACGGGATCACAACTACATAGTTTAACACGTTGTTTTAGTGATTTGAATATTTTTATGGCCTATCTATAGAATATTTCAATTGAATTCAATAGTTTAATCGATCATTTATACATTTAGGTTTATGTCAGATTTGTGTGTTTATCTCATCGGTCTAACCACGTCACGCGATGACGATGAAACATTTAGGTATAATTAAACTCTTTAACACATTAGTCCCAAAACATATATTATACATGTATACCTGTATGCAAATTAAAAACCTACGCCACATGCACAAATAGACAGTACTTTACTAGATAAGATTATTCCATATTAGATAGCACAAAAATAATTCGAACTGAAGAGTTTATGACGCAAATCATGCGACATAATTTGTCCACACGTTACGTTGCTATGTATATTCTAGAACGTCTCACAATATTGTCAAATAAAACCAATAATCTTGCTAGTTTTTAATTATACATAAACTTTCGTTGCTTGTTTATTGTGTTTCGCCTTATCCAACAAATTTCCATGGACTACGTCCAGAAAAAGAACGTGCAAGTATTGTAAATAAACTCTAGACTAGACTCACTTTAATTAAATATTTTGATACCATGTGACGCCGGTAGATCAGAATTAGTTAAATTATTGCGTTTTGTTGAAAATTCTCAATTCAAGTAAAAAGTTTCAATGGGTAATGGCCATGTTGTAATTAGTTAGGCGTGGTTATTACCCTCAAAGTAACTCCTTCCCGTTACTAATTATATTTAGCCCTTAATAAGGCCCCATTTATTGGAGCTTACTACCACAGAATCAAAAGCAGCTATCGATTATCGAATACAAGTTGCGAGCGCGGTCGACTCCACGGCCACTAAAACGCTCGGTTTGCGTCGATGCTATACAAAATGTATGAAGAAACGCGTCCGCAGCTTGTGGCGGCTACTAGTCACTCAAGCATGGCCGCCACTAAGTGGCCAATGTGCGGGGGCCCTAATGTTGTCGCTAGAAGTGGCGCAATGTGCGGGAGTCCTCAGTGAAGAAATGGGACTATAAGAATGACTAGCTTTTGCCCGCGGTTGCGCCCGCGTGGTATTCGATTATCGCGCGGGAATAAAAAGTAGCCTATATCACTCTCGGGCCCATAAATTATCTCTATGCCAAAAATCACGTCGATCCGTCGCTCCGTTACGGCGTGAAAGACGGACAAACACACAAACACACTTTCGCATTTATAATATTACTAGCTTATGCCCGCGACTTCGTCTGCGCGGACCTAGGTTATCGCGCGGTGGCGCCCTCTACCGGAGTAAAAAGTATCCTATGTTGATCCTTGGGGCTTAAACTATCTCTATACCAAATTTCATCAAAATCGGTTCAGCGGTTTTGACGTGAAAGCGTAACAGACAGACAGAGTTAGTTTCGCATTTATAATATTAGTAGGGACTATGGATATTATTTACCAGCGGGCGGCGGGTCGTGATCGGCGTCGGGCTGGTGCGGCGGGTGCGGGTACAGGAAGCGCTGGTTGCCCTGCGCGACGACGTGGCGCCGCTCGCCGCGCCAGTGCTGGAAGCGCGCCAGCCGCTCGGTGTCGGGCCGCTGCCACGTGGTGGTGCGCGTGTTGTGGTCCACGTAGTACACGCGGCCGCGCGCGTCGCGCCGCACCTCCCAGCCCGGCGGCAGCGGCTGCGGCCGCTCCCACGACGTCGACCGCGTGTTATGGTCCACATAGTATCTGTACACACACAAGGGCCTCTAGGTTGGCAACGCATCTGCAATACCCCTGGTGTTGCAGAAGTTTATGGGCGGTGGTGATCTCTTACCATCAGGAGACCCACTTGCTCGTTTGCCATCCAGTCGAATTAAAAAAAAAAAGGAAGTAATGCATTACCGGCCCGGCTAACACTGACATGTAAATATCGGCCCTGTTTTTCGTGCGCCCATAGAAGCTCCTGTCAGCTCCTGTCAGTTTGTATGGGCGTGTACACAAAAAACAGGGCCGGTATTTACATGTGTCGGTGTTAGTCGGGCCGGTAATGCATTACACCCCACACACAACGGTCCCGCTAATCATTCGTCCATGTCGTTCATTTTGCAGGTGATAGGACCCTGTGCAAGGTCCGCGCGGATTGGTACCACCATCTTGCTCGCTAATCCTGCCGTGAAGCAGCAGTGCTTGCACTGTTGTGTTTCGGCGTGGAAAGTAAGACAGCCGGTGAAATTACTGGCACTTGAGGTATTCCATCTTAGGCCTCTAGGTTGGCAACGCATCTGCAATACCTCTGGTGCTGCAGATATTTATGGGCGGTGGTGATCTCTTACCATTAGGAAACCCACTTGCTTGTTTGCCAACCAGGTACATACCTCCTGGAATTTTGCAATCAATATGCAACATAACCACTTATTCCGACATTTACGAGTTAAGGTTGAGATTTTCAAATGTTTGGAGTAAATTGGCCCTTCCGTCTCTATTGGCCTAAAGTTTATAATATCTATTCATAAGTTCTTAAATTTTCTAATTTACTGCGTAACTTTCTTAATTTTTTTAAAACATGGTCCGTAAGTTTAGATAATTATGTAGTTACCTAGGCGCTTTCCTGCTGTATTGTTTGTGTTAATATACGTACCTTCTGCCGTAGACGTCGAATCTCATCTCCCATCCGCCGGGCAGCGGCTCCTCTCCAGCACTGGTGGAGGCGGGCGCGGCGTCGGTGGCGGCAGGCTCCACATGCGAGGGCCCCGCGCTCTCGGACGCCGCAGCGCCCACGGTGGCGCCGTTGCTCAGCGGAGGCGGCCCGGGCGGAGGCTGCCAACAACGCTACTTTACATTTCCGTTTTAGAGTCAGTACAGACTACAGACAGACTGCATTCCATTCCAACTGCAACATAATCGCAATAGGGATGATGACGCCATTAAAAAATAATTCGAAGGCACAACTCCAGTAAAAAAAAACGCTTTATTTTAGCCCTGAAAACCAGATTAATAATCGATTTACTGTAAAATTTGATTTTTTGTTGCTTTAAAACAAATAAATAGTTAGTTGATTGAGTTGCCGGATAATGACGCCATAATTCGCTATTGCCATTGAAACTATGGGAGAATTGTGTTTTGACAGCTCATAAACAGTACGACAGTTGATTGGTGGTGTCATCATCCCTATTGCTGACTGCTCTTACATTACAATCAGAGCTAGCGTGCAGTTTGGCGTCCAGATTTACCGATTGCAATCGAAATGTAATGAAAAATGTATGGGTAGTTGGAAGTTACGTTTCAGTTGGAATGCAGTCCATCGGTACTGACCCCTACCAATAAAAACTCGTCTTCCTGTTTCCATTGCCTTATGCACTTATAAAAAGAGGCTATAAAAATGTCAGATATGTCATCGAATGCACAAGTGCTGTCTAACTTTTAATTAATATTTGAACAAAACAGAATCTTTTTAGAACAATAGTGTCAAAAAAGTGAACAACACAGATTAACGAACATGCAAAAACGTTATCGCGCACCGATGTGACAAACTGTGTGATAAATAAGTGTTTAAAACATTCTTTGTGGCACTAAAAACCAGTAAAATATTGACACTACCCCCAAAATAACTATAAAGTCAAAGTCCTACCCACAAACTTTTTACTCGACAGTGTTGCCAGTAAAAATAAATTCCACGGTTTTGGACGCGGTTTTTTGGTTTCGTTATGCGTTGATGGTTGACAAAAAGTGTTTTTGATCGTTTTTATTCTATTATTGCATAAAGTTTAAATGGAGCATTTGTGAAGTATGGTACAAAACAGATACAGTGACTGAAGTATAATTTTTGTTATCCAAGTAAAATTCTGACAGAAAACAGAAAGAAAAATAAAAAAAATGTCTTCTTTCGATAACGTTACGGTCAGAAAACGCAGACCCAGACTGAGTAATTCGGCAGATAAACAAACGGAGTCACAAAGCTTTCACAGTAGCGGTAATTTGAGCCTGCCTAACATCACGGACACAAAACTATCTCTTGTGACCGATTTAGAAAAACGAGTAGAAAATCTCCAAACAGAATTGGAAGTCGCAAATGAAGAGATTTCCAAACTCTTGCTTGAAAACTCAGAGTTAAAAAATTCAAACGAGATGTATAAAACTAAAATAGCATTGTTTAAGACTGTTACTGCCTCGGATGTTATTAGGCAAAAACCATGTTCTCCAAAATGTATTCCTGGAAGGTCGTATACACCAACGTACAGAGATATAAATCAACTAAGTTTCATGAAGACATCCAGCTCACAGCGTACAAACTCTGTCTGTAAGTTTCTAGAAAAGCTTCAGACTTCGGGTTATTCTTTGGAACACACACCTAAGACTTCTCCACTGAAAAATGGTGCAAAAGACACAATAAAACACAGCAGTATTAAGGGTCCGACCATAACGTCGTCAACGCCGAAACAATACGGAGGTCAATCTACAACAGAAGACTTAACAAGTCCTACCACAAATAAAGACCCGATTCCTGAAAGAAAAATACAGAGTAAGGACAAACATTCCCGGCCGAAGTTGTGCATAATTAGCAGCAACAACGAAAACTCCGTGCTCAAGACAGCTGAAAATATTTTTGGTACACATAAGATATGTCACTATATTTATCCTCACGGAGGTGTAGCTAAATTGTTGGAAGGCATAGACAGCAAACTGAAACATTTCACCATGCAAGATGCCTGTCTTATCCTAATAGGAAACGAAGATTTTCAGAACACACATGACTATCAAAAAATTGTATCCTTAATTAGAGATAAATTAACTCCTGTATCACACACAAATGTAATAATTTGCACACCTACTTTTAAGTTAAAAAATAACTGTAATTTATTCAATAAGAGAATAGAGCTGTTCAATAAATTGTTATACATTGATATTGTGAAGCTCGAATATGCCTTTTTGGTAGACTCGAGCAAAAACCTTAAATACTCAAGTGACATGTTTTGGTCTAGGAGCGGTAGTATTAACAATAAGTCATTGTCAATTATTTTTAGGGACCTAGCACATCATGTAAATGAGATTACTTCGGAGAATACCAGTTTATCTATTTCACAGACCAAAAGCGTGTTTGAAGATTTTCAGCTAAGTGTGCCGTTCAGTCCTTCAAATCCTGATAATGTTCACATGATCAGTTCTTCTTCTTTTTTAGAGAAAAGTCATTAAACACTAAAAACACCGTTAGAAAAACGTATACAGAGTTAGGTTATTATTTTCAAAACTTGTGTGGCATTGCAAACAAGAAAGACGAATTGGAACTATATCTGAATAGTCTTCCTGATATAAAGCATTATGTTTGCATCTGTGAACACTTCCTGAATAAGATTTCGGCGCCACTCCTTACAATAGAAGGTTATCAAATGGCAACGTTTAATATCCGGTCAAAAAAAAAAAGAGGCGGTTCACTAATTTTAGCTAAAATAAGCAGAAAGTATGTAGAGCTTTCGATATGTAAGAAACTGTATAAAGATGAATATTTTGAAGTATGTGGCATCAGGGATTGTGATACGGATGTAAACGTAGTATGTTGTTATCGAAACCCGGTTGATGCCAATTTCGACAAATTCATGGATCATCTTGGTCAGCTTCTTGAGCACTTTTTTGACAAGAAGTGTCTCATTTGCGGTGATTTCAACATAAATTTGATGAGGATAGACAAAAAGGTAGTGGATTTTCTATCTTTACTTGCATCCTATAACTTTAGGCCCCTTATAGATACTGCTACTTTCATTCGGAATGACTCACAATCATGCTTAGACAACATCTTGACAAATTTGCCTGATCCCTGGGTTACTTCTCCCATGGTGGACCATAACGGACTCGCGGATGGTCATGCGGGACTTCTTGGAATTATAACTGTGGAAAAGATGGGGAGATTAAAAAACGACAATCCTCTGGTGAAAGTAGTTAGAAAACTTAGTACTCTAGGAAAACAAAACTTTTTCCAAGAATTGTTAAGAGAGGATTGGTTAAATATAGGAATAAACGATTTTATTAATAAACTTGAGAAAGTTTTCAAGAATAGCTTCAGGGAAAAAAAAATCAAACAATCTGCGGGAGTAAACTCTAAGTTGAAATGGGTGACAAAGGGAATAAAAGTCTCGAGCAAAATGAAACGTTTCCTGGTGACCCACAGAGTATCTGGTCTTGATAATGAAGACTCAATTACAAGATATAAGAAGAAATATATGACCATTTATAAACGTGTAATCAGAAACGCAAAGAGACTGACGGTTCAGGCTCAGATAGAAAATGCAAAGGACTCAAAGAAGGAAATATGGAAGATCGTACAAAAACATCGTAATAAGATGACAAAAACAGAAAGAAATAATTTGGTTTTAAAAATGGAACAGGAAAATGGTACCACAAAACTAGTGAATAATCCTGGAGACGTTTGTGCCATTCTCTTAGAACAATTCACCAAAAAAAGTGGCACGATTGACAAATCAAACAGAGCTCTTTCAATGTTACAGTCTCATGTTATCAAAGTGCAGGATGATATGACTTTTGAACACGTAAGTCCGGTAGAAGTTAGCTATATAGTAAGAAAATTAAAACCTAAGACTTCGAGTGGATATGACGAGATTCCAATAACTATCATTAAAGAAAATATTGAAATACTCGCAGAACCATTAGCCTATCTATTCAACGAGTGTATTGATTCAGGAATATTCCCGGACCAGTTCAAGATAGCAAAAGTCCTCCCAATACACAAGAAAGGGTCTATACTAGATCCAAGAAACCAAAGACCCATCTCTCTTCTGCCTACAGTCTCAAAGATTCTGGAAAGAGTAATGAAGGACAGGTTGATGAAGCACCTTTATCAGCACAATATTTTGTGCCCACGACAGTTTGGATATCAAAAGGGCAAAGGCACAAGCGAGGCAATCACTACTCTTATTAGAGATATAACTATTCAAATGAACAATAGGAGAAAAGTGGCTGGCTTATTTCTAGACCTTAGCTCAGCTTTTGATACTGTCAACCATAATATCTTGCTGGCAAAACTAGAGCACTATGGGGTTAGAGGCAAAGTGTTGTCTCTTTTTAGTTCGTACCTAAAAAACAGAAAACAATTTGTTCAAATTAAATGGGTACAAGATGGCGAGGAAAGTACGCATAACTCTAAAATGATCCAATTAGAAAAGGGTGTCCCACAAGGTTCCATATTAGGACCTATTTTTTTCATAATTTTTACAAATGATCTCATACCTTATATGAAAGACACTATTCCTGAGACTGAGCTCGTGGTTTTTGCGGATGACACGAATGCTATCATATCAGCAGAAACATGTGAACTGTTAAATGAAAAGGCTAATGACGCAATGAAGGCTTTTCACTCTTGGTTTGGTGTCAACGACCTGGAGTTGAACTGCAGTAAAACCAGTGTTGTGGTTTTCAAAACAACTTCGAACAACAAGGATGTGCTGAGGGTTCTCTCAAATGATGTGACAATTGATCATAAGGAAACAGTGAAATTTCTTGGTGTCCATATTGACTCGAGCCTAAATTGGAAATCTGAACTCTCGGAAATAGCAAATTCTGTAAGTTCTGCATGTTATGCCCTTCGCAGTCTTAGGGATGAGGCAAAATTGTCCCAACTCAAGATGGTCTATTACGCATTGGTGGAATCTAGGTTGAGGTACAGTATAAAGTTCTGGGGAAACAGTTATAAATACAACATCAACATGGCCTTTGTTTCTCAAAAAAGGGCAATTAGAACTATAGCTAGAATTCCTCAAAGAACATCCTGTAGGGAATATTTTTTGAAGTACGGGATCCTCACTGTTCCGTGTCTATACATACTTGTAGTTCTGACAGATTTAGTTAAGCACATCACAGACATAGAGACTCCTGAAGAAAGGCAAAGGCGCTTGGCTACGAGGAGGAAAGACTTGCCACGTTCAATTAATACTAAACTTAAAGTAGTTAAACACACTGCAGGCTACCAGGAGGTTCTTCTTTTTAACAAGTTGCCAGTTGATTTTAAGTCACTAGTAGATGGACATATATTCAAGAATAAACTAAAGAAATTTTTGTTGGAGAAGTGTTTTTATTCTATTGAAGATTATTACCGATGCAATAATTCGACTTAATGGATGCCATTTTTTATAATGAATTAAATTATTGATTGATTGATTGATAATAATTTTTTAGTTTCAATAATAATAATAATTTTGAGGTATTTAATTTGACTTATATAAATTCGACATGTATTGTAACTTCAAACACAATGTATATTGTTATTTGAAATAAATAAATTGAAATTGAAATATCCTACCTTTACCACTGGATTTCAAGTAGTGGAGAGCAGAAGGAAAGTTGACTAATCCAGGCGGTACTGTATTTGAAGGAGGTAGTTATAGTATAGTTATAGTTTCGCCATGTCTGTCTGTCCGTCCGCAGCTTACTACGCATATACAATAAGTCTACACACGTCAGTTTACTTTTTGTAGTTGCCAACCCTAGCGCAGCCGTTTAGGTATAAATTTCAAGAATACGGCCGAGTCGGTCTACTGCCTGTTACTTGTATTGTGCTCTAGGTATAGTATTGTCTTAGACTATATACAACATGTTGTATATAATCTAAGAGTATTGTTTAAAATCATCTTGTCTACGATCGAAAGCGCTATGGTCTTATTTTGTAATGTCATAACCGCCAATCGCGCGCACTCGAAATAACACCTTAATTTTCGTTACTTGGTTGCATGTAACTAAAATTGAAATGTTCTTAAGTATATATTGTGTGTTTTTGATTTGCCTTACGAGACGCACGCACTTGTAACTTAACGATGGGACATTTTTGCGACCTGAATTTGTAGGTGTGTAGGGTATTCTAGTTGAAGCTTGCAAATGAAGAAAATTAAAAAACAAAATTAAAAATGAGGGAAATTAAATTTAAACATTTTAAGCAGATGCACCTATTATATGCAACCATGAAAAATATATTTACGCTCACGCCATATTTACCTGTTATTTATTGAACGCTATTGACCTTCACTACGATTTCAAGGTCGACTGACGCCAAATGGTGCTTCTGTTACGATTCTGTGACTCGTTATAGACTAAGTGACACTGTTTTAGTTTTATTTCTTTCCTTTGAACAACTCACCCTGAGTGATGGATTCCGTGCACCAGTTCTAGATGTCTCAGGATTGTTTCGGATCTTTATCCTGCCTCGCACGCCGTCGTTAAGGGGAGTGCGTGAGTTGGCACTGGTAGACTCCCCCAGTAATTCCTGACACTGGCTTAATACAGACGCATCAATCCTCAAACCATCAAGATGTATCACTAAATCTGCAGATTTAACTTCTCCATTTCCATTTGATGCATTTTCTTGAGAGACAGCTTTCATCAAATCTAAAATTTTAACAGTATAATAATTATGATTATTGTCTTTCCAATTTGATTTTATTTCTGATCATATTGCATACTACTTGATGTACTTTCAAACCATTATAATTAAAACACACAGGTTTTCCCAGTCATGAATGCCCTCATACAGCAAATTTCGTCAAAATTGTTACACCCATTTCTGAGATCCCCAATATATTTATAAATACACAAGAATTGCTTCTTTAAAGATATAAGACTTTACCCATGGTTAACTCCACATTTTCTAATTTCCCGTTGAAGTAAAGGAGAACTTTAAGAAGATTTATCCTTTTTTCACCAATAACATTATCTTTCCTAAAACTATGGTGGTCGGCGAGGCGGAACAAGAGTTGCGACTGGGGAGTCACCAAGACTGTGAATTCTTCTTTCCATTTTGGATGCAAGGAGTTTTTTATGACTTCAGTCCTTCTGGAAATTTTATCATCTACAATCACTTGCAAATATGGATTTGGTTTGAAAAGTCCAGAATTCCTTATTGTTGCTGCTTCAACTGAAAATTATATTCAAGGACACATAAGTAAAACAGAATCATAAACATAATAATTTGCATAATCAGTTATAATCACAATTTTATCAGTACCTGTAAGGCTGAGCTGATGATATGTTGATAAGGAAATGGGAGTAGTCAGTGATGGTATGCCTTCAGTCATTTTGAATTCTTGTTGTATTCTCTACATCATTAGATTTCAGTTGCCACCTGAGAAAATAGTCAAATTATCTCAATTTACTATTTCAGATCAGTCAACATAAATAAATTCTTTTGTTAGCATGTAATCATTTATCAACTAAGTTATAAAAAAAATAGTTTACATCCTATTCTCAGACCTACTGAATATACACAAAAAAAATCATAATAATCGGTCAAGCCGTTTCGGAGGAGTTTGGTCACAAACATTGTTACCAGAGAATTTTATATACAGGGTGGAAAGTTGAGATGGGGCAGCAATACTGGGTTAAGACACTAACTTTAGTTAAAATGTTCAGTTTTTAGTTGTCTACACACTGTTTAATTTTCTTTTAGCATAAAGGATTCATATTCATAAAAAAAAAACATGCAAAAGTTTCACTTTGCAAATTAGTACCCTACGAACTGAATGGAAAAAATATATCTTTGATTTGTGGGTATTCTAATTACGTTAAAAGTTACCTTAGTTGGTCTCAAAGAGTGTTTTAATCTTTGATAGAAATGAGACTGACTGGCCAAAAAGTCAAATCTGTTGATTTTCTAGCTGACTGTACATTTTATTAAAAATCTGTGAATGTTGATTGTCATCACTCAAAAAGTTAGTAAAGGTCTCCTAAGAGCATTTTCGCGGAGCAGCAAGGGATCTAGTAGCTGCCCTTGCTGCCCCATCTCTACTTTCCACCCTGTATTAGATGTACATACAAGAACATAATCAATTATTATAATTGGACATTGTTCATTAATAATAGCAAATCCAACAGCAAATTACCTAGAAACAGATATCCTGTTGGCAAATTGTTTGATAAACAACATTTTTGTGATGTTTTCCTGGCCACATTGGCATGAGAAGTAACTTAACAACAGTGTTTGTTTAATATTTTTCTTTTTTATGACACACATTAATTTTACAGCGCATTGGTGTTTAACTGTAATGCTGTAATTTTTGTTGGAATAAATAAATAAATAAATATTAAACAAAACACCATTCAAAACCAATGAACATAAGACTTTCCTTAACTAAATTAGTAACTAATACCAGACAGGATTTTATATTTTATCCTTATATACTATGAGGCAGCTTAATTTTTATTTCAACACTGTTTATTTACTGAAAAGAAGGTAGGTACATGTTATCTTTTGAAAAATACATAACTGGATAATAAGCTTAGGGCCATGCCCTATGATGTTACACTTCATTACCTTATTGCCTCTTGACATAATGTGGTAGTCCTAAGCTTATTATCCAGATATGTATTTTTAAAAGATAATATGTACCTACCTTCTTTGCAGTAAACTCTGCTACCCAGATCAGCATGCTATTTGTACAGTTGGTGCCCTAACATAAGTATCCACTTTTCTATACAACTAGTATGAAAAAGTGGATACATAAGTTAGGGAACCGACCATACTATTAGTTTGGATTGTAACACATTTTTAAAGCTATGCAATTTGCCAACCAAGTAAATAGAGCTCTTTATAATTCTGGTTTTAGGTACCACTGCAGAGGTACCTAAAACCAGAATTATAACGTTTTGCACTTTATGTCATTAGTTCTAATTTTGCAGCTGGCTCGGTGCAGCTATTAGTTACTACAATTTATCCTTTTTATAAAAACCAATCGAAAAGGTCATCAGGTAGTCATTTGAAATTTAAATCCAGGCAAAATAAATGACATTAATGGAAGCTTGGGTGAAACCAGTCTAATTATATAAATGATTAGGGCTTTTACAGAACTTAGTCCAGTGTATATGCAACTACTAATTAAAATGGGTAGTTTTCTTTTAGCAATACCTAAAAATATTTAGTTTTATACTAAGCAAGTATCCAATAACAGAGTATGAATCATGTACTCTTCTCAAGATAAAGATTAAATTAAATGCTATAGCCTACCTGAAGGCCACAGATCTGGTAAATCACCTTTTGCACTTTGAAACATTTCAAGATTAATTAATGTTTTCCAGAAAAAAAACTTTTTATCTAATCATATCTACACGTAGAAAGGCTATTTTCGTGAGAAATATTCGGGAAATTCCATCTGTGACAGCAACAGTGCCTGAGACAGCAAAAGTTGAATTGCATTCTGCATGCACCTTGTATATTAGTCACAATGGAATGATGGAGAGAGGAAGATAAACAAAAACAATTAAAATTCATTACCTTGGTACGGGTGTTCGGTTTCAAACTTCTTTAGATTAGCTCACTTATTATCATTGTTCCTTTCCTTATCGCACTGTAAGGAAATAGACAAGAAATCGACATTAAACTGATTCATCAAAACGCACTCATTTAATCAAAAGTACAGCCACGTATACCCTCTAATATATCTTAAAAATACAAATAACTTACAATGTTCAACAATTATTTACGAATCCTAAATAAATACTATTTATTCTGAAGAAAACTAATCAAGCAAGTTGAGTGAGGAGATTGCTATTGCACTGCACAGATAGGATAGAATAGATAGACAAAGAAAAGTGAGAATAAATATAATACCTATTGAAGCAAAATGCCTGTCAATCAATGATAATTTTCTAATTTGTGTCTATGGTTATAGTTGTTGCATGTAATTTCACCTCAAGAAAGTATTGATATACGGCAAAATTACAAACTAAATCAGTTTAGCCAACAACATCAAATATTTATATTTTTTAAATCCAAGTAGCCAATACACATTTATATTTTCAAATGTCTGCTTTGTCTATGACAACGAATTAAAAAAACATCTCTGTCACTGTCAGTCACAATACATACCATTGTGTCACAACATACTACTTTTAGGAAGATCGATACCTAGTGATATTTTTAAAATTTTCGCACTTTCATTTTTAGCAGTATCAAAGTTTTATCTTAATTGAATAAAACAATCAATTATCATACCCTCTAGCAAACAAGGGTGAGTTACCTACTTTTTTAGAGTTAGCTATTTTTTTCCGTCTTTTAGCAACTGATCAGCAAAGTAGAAGAATAATCCTGAATCTGTAGTACCCATCTGTTTGATAATTGACAATTTTTAACTAAGTATTTGAATTGAAATAACCAACCGCGAGTTAATAGTACTGCGCAGGACTAAAATACCAAGGTTACGTAGGCGTGTAGACGCGTCTCTTGGTCAGCACTTAAATAATATTCTTGTCTTTTCTAGACTATCTGCTTTTCAGTTCTTTTCTTCTTAAGAATTACTTAACAAAATAAGTAGTCTCTAAATTACTTGTAAAATTATATAAATCAAAATACAACATAAGAAATAAAGCATTATCCTCACTGAAACCATGACCTTGTTCTGCATGACTAAATATTTAATACTAAACATGTATAACTATTTGAAAGAACACTGAATCACTTCATATACCATGTTGTTATATTATACTGTGTGCCTCTAATATAATCTTAAACATTTCAGGTTTAATTGCCATTATCCAGGCTACCATGAGTCCAGTGGAAAGTGTTCCAGTAGCTGTCCTAAACAGTATTGATGACTATGTTGAATTACTGTATGATGATATACCAGAAAAAATCAAAGGATCTGCATTAATCTTGCAGCTTGCTAGAAATCCTGACAACCTGGTAGAATTAGCCAGAAATGGTATGTGTATGTGACAATGTGAGCTCTTGGGAAACTAAAAAAAGTTTTATAGCAAACTTATTCAGTGTGTTACCCATTTTAATAAATAAGAATTAGTTTGTCTATTTTTGAGATATGGAAAATATTCAACAACTTCTCTTATGTTCTCTGCCATTTTTTTATAAAAATTGGTGTTTTATAATTTCTTGTAAACTCTGCAACTGTAATTAAAACTGTATGTGTGAGTAGCATCTTTTCAAAAACTTCCGAAATAAAAAGTGTTTCTTAATTTTAACTCTAAAACCAGTTCTGCTTAATATAGATGTTTAAATTAAATATTTATTCTGAGAATAAGTGAACAATCTTTTTTGTATAAAATGGTTCATATCAAAATTGCTTATAACCTACTTTGGAATGTAACCTGTAGCCTGCTTTGGAATGTTGATCTTGATGAAGATGTTATCTTCATTCGTTGTTGATGTGATCTTGAGATAAATGATTACTCTGTTGAGAAAATAGTTAGGACACTTTTCAACTATTTCATTACATTCTTATTTTCCACTTACAGAAGCCTTATTGAGTGCCCTGTCAAGAGTGCTAAGAGAAGAGTGGAAAAGAAGCATAGAGTTGAGCACCAATATTGTTTATTCATTTTTCTGCTTTTCAACTTACAATGAATTCCACCCAATAATAATTCAATACAAAATCGGGTCTCTCTGTATGGATGTAATAGACTATGAGCTCAAAAGATACGACCAGTGGAAGGAAAAAGTTGAGGGCAAGAAGCAAGTTCTAACTCCTGATAAAGTAAGTGAAAATAAAATACAAATAAAAGGATTTTGTAAAATTATTTGGTGATTTTTCTTAAATATTTTGTAGCTATACAATTTTCTGTAATCATTGTATGTATTCTATTCTGTTTCTATTTTAAAAACCACAATTTATTATTTTCAAAGAGTGAACCACCAAAGAGTCGCATTCCTGAGCCTAAACGACGCCCAAAATCCGGCACCTGGGCTGTAGCTGATGTCAACATCCAAAAAAGCCGCTCTCTAGTCTCCAGCTACCACGAAGACTTATGTAACGCCTCTGATGAATGCCTTTCTAAAAATGATGAGGAACAAATGAAACGAAAACTAAAGACTCTCTCAAAAAGACAAGAACAGCTTCTTAGGGTAGCGTTTTACATGCTCCTTAATGTTGCAGATAATGTTAAAGTTGAGGAGAAAATGCACAAGAAAGATATTGTGGGACTCCTCATTGGAGCAATGGAAAGGCATTCCAACATTGATTTACTTATTCTAATTGTATCATTCCTACAGAAACTTTCGATTTTTGTTGAAAATAAAAATAGCATGGCATCAAAGGGCATCATTGAAAAATTGGCGCCCTTGCTCGAATCCCCTAATGCTGATTTAGTAAATGTCACACTGAAACTATTGTTCAATCTTACGTTTGATACAAAAATGCGCAACAAAATGATCAAAATGGGCTTGCTGCAAAAGTTTATTAACTTCACAAGTGAGTTATATTTTTGATAAATTGTTGATGAAATGAACTGGAAAGTTTCAGGTCATAATTTATGTACATAGTCAATGGTCTAAACTGATATTTAATTACAGGTGATGATAAACACATCAACTTGGCAATGAAAATCCTTTACCATCTGAGCATGGATGACCGAGTCAAGTTAATGTTCACACAATCTGACTGTGTCAAACTGGTGAGTGTCTGTATTTATTCTATAAAACTTTCTAAAAATCATGAAAGTCTTCTGCAGAATAGCAGCAGATCACGTGATTTTCCGCACCTCCTATAAAATATACAGTTTGAATCCACTCATAAAAGAAGGTAGTGTCCTGCCTGGTCCTGAATAAGAGAGGATAAACGAGCTCTAGCCCTACTATGTAGTGCAAAATTCGAACTACGTGACTTGCAGCCCCGTTGACGCTTATATTATTTAATACGAGAGTGAGAGGGATGGTACGATACGAACTTCGAATTTTGTAGTAGCCTCCTGATTATTTGTAATCAAAACTTTTATTCCAGTTGACAGACATGCTTCTGCTGAACGTGAGTAGTGAGAGTGAGATCGGCAGCGGCGGCGCGGGCACGACCGACGTGCTGCTGGCGCTGTGCGTGAACCTCGCGTGGTGCGAGCGCGCGGCGCACCAGATGGCCGCCGAGGGCCGGCTGAGGGAGCTCCTCACGCGCGCCTTCAGGCATAGGAACACCATGCTCATGAAACTAGTCCGGAACCTGTCGCATCACGCGCCGAACAAACCCTTGTTTGTGGTACGTACTATCATAATCTTTCATTATTAGGCAGAAGTATTTAGGCAAGCCGGTGGGAGTCGGCTTGTATGAACCCTGTGCCACTGATTCTTACATTAGTAATAGATATTAATCTATTTCTCAGCTCTTCACCATTAAACCACTGAACTGGTTGAGATGAAATTTGGTATGGAGATGATTCGTGACCCTGGGAAGAACGTAGGTTAGATTTTATTCCTGAAACTTGCTAAGGTCCAGCGGGATAGCGATAAATAAATTCTTGGCAGACGAAGTCGTGGGCAAAAGGTAATACATGCCTACATATAAAATAGTATTGGTAATATTTTCTTGTGTTGTTTAGTGCTTTGGAAAGCATGCTTTCGACATCCTTTCTCACAAGTGCAATGTTTTTTAGGAATTTGTAGGGGACATAGCGGGAGCGGTGACGAGCAACGACGCGGGCGAAGAGTTCGTAATCGAGTGCATCGGCACGTTGAGCAATATCCTCGATTTTAACACCAGCATCGACATCTATGCCGTCGTTGAGCGGTACAACCTCATCCCGTGCATCATGAACATCTTGGATCCTGGTAAGAATGTCTTGAATCACTTATGTGTTACAAAATTTGAACTTTTGATAGAATGTTCAGATTATGTTTAAATATTGTGTAAATGTAATATGATGAAGAGGTAATAATTCAAAATGTGGTTGGGTTGGTTTGATTGGACACCCATGTAAATATTTTAGGGAATGTTTGATTGTGCTTAACATATTATGTTTTCATACATTGATGATGTTCAATTTAAAGTGTACCGCATCAAAGGCACCGCTACACTTTGGTGAAAACCTTTACAGGGGCATTCATTTTTACTAACCCAATAACCTCCTGAAATAATCTGAAAGAATTTGAAGACATCCTGTTAAAATAGCTAAAACTCCTATGTAAAAGAGAAAAAATGAAATGACTGTGCCACTATCTTTCTGCCATATTTTTGATGCTTCAACATGGCAATCAACAATTTCATACCTGCGTAAAATTTTAGCACATAGTTCATCGTCATCATCATCTCTGGCCTCAGCCTATACGTCCCACTGCTGGGCAAATACTTCTCCTCAGAATGAGTGGGCTTGGGCCGTAGTTCCCACGCAGGCCCAATGCGTATTAGGAACTTCACACACACCATTAAGCAAATTCGTCACCATTAAGCTTGTTTGTGCAGGTTTCCTCATGATGTTCGTCTGCTAAATTTGAAATGTAATTGTGCACATGAATTTTGATAAACTCCGAGGTGCAATCCCAGATTTGAACCTACGATCCTTTGTCTGAGAGGGCATAGGCCAAACGGCCAAACCAGGCCACCACGGCTGTAGGTACAGTTGAGTTCATAAACTTGTGAGCAAAAATTTTATCAAAACTATCTGAAGACTATTGTTAACGGCGTAGAATCGTGTTCAGAAATTTTTAATCAAAGGACTCCGGACCTAAAGGTGCGCTTACACGGGCAAGAAAAATTGTTCAATTCGATTGCGACATGACAAAATATCAAGCAATTTACGGTAACGGCAAGAAACGTCAATTTGGCAAAATATTTAGCAACTAGAATATTGAACGATATGGAGCAATTCCAAGAAACTAGGCAATACTTTCATATACGAGCAATTCAGTTGACAGGATATAAACAAGAGCAGACACTACAAGTACTTGTAGTGTACAATGGAAAGATAAAAAAGAAGCGAAATTTTAAATTTATTTTACTCCAACCGTGCATTATAAATACACATAGGTACATCTACCGAGTGTGGTCTGTAACACGAGCAAATAATTAAAACATAGGTCATACTTGTCGAACTTCACACACGACAAAGGTCTTTGAAATTTATAACTTTATCAAAATCTCAGGATATTTAACTGAAACCACATTTTCCATACTTTAGGTCCGGGGTCCTTTTTGCTCACAAGTTTATGAACTCAACTGTACCTACAGCTCACTACAGCTACGTGATGTGTAGGTAGTCGTCATACTCTAAATATTGGCTGAATGGTTTGTTGTTGGCCTACAATGAGGGCTATCGTTTTTTGTGTTTCTAGATGGCGCCACTGTTGCGTGAGGTTTTAAATGTGGCTTTCAAAGTTTGTTAATATGGGCGTGAAAACAAATTTTAGAATAAAATCATATTTAATACACCTTAAAACCATACCATAAAAATATCGAGCAACCACAGTGTTGCGTAGTCCCGTTTTGTTCGGAAAAAAGGGAGGACAAAAGTTTCCGAAAGACAAAAATGTCTCAAAACACAGACATTCATTGCCCCGTAACGCATAATTGCCATAATTAATTTCAGGTAATGCAAAATATTCATACAATTATTTTAATTATAAATAAACCCGTGCAGCTCACCCAAAAACTATGAGGTTTGACATTTCGGAGACCTCACGCTACAATTAGCGCCTCTAGCGTCGAATTCATTCGCGGTAGCCCTCATTGTTTCCACGTCAGCAGTCACTGTGACACAGGCGGTCTGTTGCAGAGAGCAACAAAGACCCGGAACTGGTGTTGGAGGGCGTGGTGCTGGCGGGCGCGCTGGCGGGCTGCGCGCGCGCGGCGCTGGCGCTGGCGCGCGCGGCCGCGCCCGACGCGCTGGTGGCCGCGCTGCGCGCGCGCCAGGCCGACGACGACCACGTGCTGCAGACCGTCGTCGCCTTCAGGCAGCTGCTGGCGCACCCCGCCGCCGCGGAGTACCTGGTCACGCGCACAGGTACACACACATGTCTTTTATTAAAAATTTCATCTCTACTTAATATTATAAATATAAGGATCAACATAGAATACCTTTTATTCCGGTAGAGGGCGCCACCGCGCGACAACCTAGATCCTAGATCCTAGATAGATAAGCTAGTTTTCTATAAAGCCTTTTGCCGTCAGTAATTTTTGTTGTCTGCACAGTCAACGAAATTGAGTCAAGTACCAGGGTCGATCATTTTCTTAACCAATTTCGCTATGATTTCTTTGGCAGATGTATCGGATGTCAACATAACATTAGAGCACAAAGGTTCCATCCTGATTCAGTTTAAAATTCAGTACAACAAGAGCATAAAACGAGCCATTTTACCCGAGACGTTCATATAGCCACCCGAGCCGGCACGGCCAGGGTGGATAGACACGTCGAGGGGAAAATGGGTTTAATGCTCGAGTTTTAAACTCTGCTTCTCACTTAGATTTTGAGGAAATGAAATAAGAGTGGAAACAATTGTTCGTTTTCTATGCACCTTTTATTTTTCATGCATTATTATAGAATTATATTTTTAAGTTGTATTGATTTATTTTGATTGATTTTTAGTTTTAAATAAATTAGATTTTTTTTTGAAAATATATGTAGAAATTTTTTGTTTGTGGCTGACGTGGCTGCTGACACCTGATTACCTAGGTCTTAGAAGAAGATTTTACTTTATGCACTAGTGCATAAAAAGTCATTTTATGTCGCCTAGGTCCAGCATAAACATGAACTTTAGGAGCATGAGAAGTGAAAATTTCTTTTTCTATAAAGCCTTTTGCTGTCTGTACTTTTTGTTGACTGCACAGTCGAGGAAACTGAATCACGTACCAGGGTCGAAAGTTTTCTTAACCAATTTCGCTATGATTTCTTTGGCAGATGTATGGGATGTCAACATAACATTAGAGCACAAAGGTTCCACCCTGATTCAGTTTAAAAGGAAAGTTTTGCACTTTTTCGGGTTATATATAATCAAATATCACGCGCAACAACGCAATACCTGCGCAATACCTATAATTAAAAGTATTTTAAATACAAATTCCTGAAAATAATTTTTTCCTGGATTTTTAAATCTTTGCGTAACCCTCCCTTCACTAAAAATATGGTTTTTTGCTATTGTCAAAGTCATCTGTTCAGTGGCGGCCATTTTGTGACTTCGCAGGGAGATAAAGGAGGGTCTACGGTCCTCTAACTTTAGCAGAGCCTTGATCGACTGATTAGCGCTAACAGACGTTTTATGAATTATGTTTTTTAGCATCGGGCGTTAAAGGAGCTAACTTTTTATGAATAGGGCTGTTAGTGTTTAGTTTGGTAACTAAGGGACCCCATACATTATTGTATTATTATTAATAATAATAATATTTTTTTGTAATATTTTCTTTAGTTGTATACTGTAGTTTTTAAGTATTTTATTTGTAATTATTTTATTATGAAAAAATGACTTTCTGCCAAGTTTCTTGCGGCTCATTCTTTTTTGCAATGATGGCCTTTCTGAAACCGCTGGTAGTTTAAAAAAATGCGTGTAAAGGTGCCCATTGTGGCCTATTTACTGAATAAATGATTTTAATTTGAGCAATGATAATTCTCAACCTACATTTTTTATTTACAGAAGCACCGGCGTATCTCATCGATCTTATGCAAGATAAGAACGTTGAGATTCGAAAGATGTGCGACGCCTGCCTGGATATTATATCTCAAATGCCGAACGACTGGGCGGCAAGAATCAAGGTAACTGGTGCTGTTTATTTGGTCGATATGTGACTTGAATAAAAAATTACATACAACGCCGCAGGTACTAGCGGCAAGGTTTCGCTCGGTTCTTGCCGCTAGTACCTTTTTCGTATTTGATACCTTTTTATTCGTTGTTTGTCATTCGTCTGTCACTGGATTGAAAATATGTAGGTTGCCACTTTCCAGTCTGCTGCTTGATTCGTCAATTTTTTTTTTTTATTCGACTGGAAGGCAAACGAGCAAGTGGGTCTCCTGGTGGTAAGAGATCACCACTGCCCATAAACATCTGCAACACCAGGGGTATTGCAGATGCGTTGCCAACCTAGAGGCCTAAGTTGGAATACCTCAAGTGCCAGTAATTTCACCGGCTGTCTTACTCTCCTCGCCGAAACACAACAGTGCAAACACTGCCGCTTCACGGCAGGATTAGCAAGCAAGATGGTGGTAGCAATCCGGGCGGACCTTGCATAAGGTCCTACCACCTGCAAATAGTAGGATAATGGAAAACTGTGAGGTGGCTACACCTATTAAGTTTTTGCTTTTTTACTTCTTTGAATCCATTTCTTTTCTATTTAAAAATTACACTTAAATTAAGTAGTTTCCAAAAAAATGTGTGGTATTGTTTAAATAAATCTGTGATATTTATAAAAAAATAAAATAGCCAAAATTCAAAATAATTAAGAAGCTACCCTTTGAATCAGTAATCAGGCCTATAGGGGGCGGTAAGCGCCCAGAAAAAATCTTCACTGGCTTCTTTAGGCGAGACTAATGTGTTATTGAGGTTTTAAGGTAAAAAAAATTAGGAGCGCTACAAAATAACTGGTTTTTAAAGTGGGCTTTGGACGAAATAAGTTTGAGAACCAAACAGAGGTTTTTAAGTCAACGCAATCAAAAGAGACAGTCATTAAAATGGTGTTTCCATGCAAATTGCCGTAGCTGAAAAAACCTATAGGGTACTTCCGGTAGTCCTAGAAACTTTTTTTTAGCACAACCACACATTTTTTATGTCCATTTTTTTATGGCAGTAACCATCTAACATTATCCCGCACTGCGCTTCTCATGAATTATCATCAACGTAAGATAATACAAATAAATTTAAGTGGAGGGTCGCCTAATATTTTTGAAACCAAGGGGGACGGCGTCCTGAAAAAGTTTGAATAACACTGCGTTAAGCTAATGTGTTATGTGGCAAGGTCGAGCGGTTCCGCTGCCATAACGGGCAGTGGCTGTCTGTGGTGGAGAGCCTGGGCGCGGAGGGTGGCGCCGGCGCCGGCGACGCGCCCGACGACCTGCCGCCGTACCTGTCGGCCGAGTACCTCACCACACACCGCCTCGCCACCTCTGGTACGTGTACAATACAATAAAAATACTATGGCTCTTTATTGAACACCGGCACATAGTAAGCAGTACAGAAATCACAGGTATATAGAGATTTATTTTTGCGTAGATACGTTTTTCTTTCCATAGAGCAGCCACACAACTTGCGTGCGTGTCGCGTTAATTTGTTTGTGTGCGTTTAAAAACCACGGTGTGCAAATGCCCTGATGAGAATTGGGAAATTGATACCATAAAACGACCCAAACTAAAGTAGTAAACTTAATAGTACCTACCTAATGATTTAATGAAAAAATTATGTACCTCAGACAGTTAGCCAATCAGTTGTGTACTTGTATAAAAAATAAAAGAAAAAATTACTGAGAATCTTTTTTCCCAGTTGTCCGCAGTGCGAACATATGGAAATACGAATTCCCACTTCGCACTCGCCGCGGCAATAACTACACAATAGTGAGCATGTATTTTTTCCACTGTTCGCACTGTGAACATTTAATGGAATTATTCCCAGTAGCTCGTGTATAAAGAATGGGGTGTGGACAACTAGGAATAGCCCCATAATGCGATTAGTCGATTCTGCACGTCAACGTTCTGTGCGTCTTAATGACATACATAACAGCACACTAAGCGGCTCATTCCAACCTAACTTTATTAACACATAAAATGATTGTAGATTTGACATATTATGTGACTATATTTAGCTACTAAGACTAATTTAAATACTACTTATGTAATAACTTGCTTTTTTTTCAGACTCCCAAATATCTCTTAACGACGATTCGGATAGCCTGTCGGGTGAAGTGGATATCAATCGCGCTAACGGCAGGTCAGTATTATCGATGTAGTTGGGATTAGAATAAGATTGACCACATAAAACGTCGTTTTTAAATTAATACATGAAATGACATCGTCAAAGGCAAAGTCTGCAGGCACAACGACCAGATGGTTACCGTACAAAGGCCAACCGATAATGTCTTTTTCAACCTCGACATTGGCGGAATCATCGATAGTTTCGATGGAGCTATATTTTTTCTAAAAATTGAATTGACCAGATGGTTCGACTTCAGCCGACTCACTTCATCGAGAATCGTCTTCAGCTCAACTGCTCCTTGCAGTCCTTGTGCATTTGTGTTCAACCGCAACAGGGCTGCTCTCATTCAACCAATAAGGGCCTCCATACACAGACTGCTTAGAGCAATTCGGAGCAACTGCACGAGAGCAGTCGTGTCGCAGTTGGAGTCGACTTCAACCCAACACTCCATGCAGTCAACAACAAGTGCATGTGTTCAATCACAACAGGATTACTCCTGTCAAGTCTGTAACGGACGTGAAAAGTGGGGCGCGGAGAGGGAAAAAGCGAGCCGTTGGAGTGAACCGCTGCGAGCTGTTCTTCCTCTGTGTATTTTATGTACGAAGTTAAGGACTTGTTTCACCACATAAAATATTAAAAAAATATCAGAGAATAGTGATGTATATGAGTTTTTTTTTTGCAGAAGTACGGCAGATAATCGTACGGATGAGTTGTATGGGACTACCGAGTTGTTGACTGAGAAGGCTACCGAAAACGACGCAATATACAAAAATGATCTCAAAGTATTTTCTTAAGCTGTTGATATTTATAGATACAAAATACATGCAGCAGCTGTAATAAATAATGTAAGATATTATATAGCACATTAATCTCGCGTTGTTTAGCTGCTTTTGATCATACATAATAGGGCATATTAGGCAAAGCTCTGCGCAGGGGGCGACACTAGCGCAAACCCATCATAACTTTATATTTTGTCGCCATGACAGATCATGACCAAGGAGTATTAGTACCTATAGAAATCATGATAATATTTATTTTTATTAATAATAAAATATCATGATATTTCACATCAATAGTAACGATAGAGCTATATTTAAAAAAAAATTGAAATAATACGATATTATGGCATTTAAGGTATACTCAAGAAACTGTTTAAGGTTTTGTGCTAGTGTTGCACTCTGACGGGAGAAAGTTTCATTAATATACCCTATTGCCAAGCATACATTTGTATTTGCAAAACTAAAAATAATAAAAATAATGTGGCTTAAAGAAATTACTTATTTTTAAAGCTATATTTAAAAAAAAATTGAAATAATACGATATTATGGCATTTAAGGTATACTCAAGAAACTGTTTAAGGTTTTGTGCTAGTGTTGCACTCTGACGGGAGAAAGTTTCATTAATATACCCTATTGCCAAGCATACATTTGTATTTGCAAAACTATAGTTATTTGTTATGCAAGGCTGGAAAGTGACTGTTTGGCGCGAGTGCATATATTGAAACCCGAGCAAGCGAAGGATTCTAGGATTGAACCACGAGCGAAGCGAGTGGTTCAAATGAAGAATCCTGAGCACAGTCGAGGGTTTCAAAGGCACGAGACGCTAAACAACTTTACAGCCGAGCGAAACACACAATTTTTCACCTCACTACAGCGAGAAAATGGTAAATGGAATAAAAACTGTGAGCAGTTACTAATAAGTCGGTTTTATTATTCACTTATCAAACAGCAAAGGATTGCATGGCATAAGTATTAAGGTGTACTAAAAATTAAAAGTAAAATCACAAAATGAATGTTTAGTACTTAATAAGAATAAAATAACAGATTAATTAACAGATTTAAATATTACTTCAACAAATGTATGACGAATTTTCTTTGTGAACACATCAATATTCAACGCTTTCTTCCTCAACCTCGTATATCTACCCGAATTGTATACAACAAATAAACACTCTATCGTACTTAACATAAAGATGATTCTATAGCAATTTTGTGGGAAGATACGAGGTTGTGAAAGTAAGCGGTCGATGTATTTTCAAGAGGGCAGCCGTTCACGATAACGTTCGAATTTCAAAAACTCTTTCCAGCCTAGAGGATAAAAAGCCACTTTCCACGCAGATTTCGAAGGATAAAGAAAGCATTTTCGAGCTAGTGAGGTGAAAAAAATAATGTGGCTTAAAGAAATTACTTATTTTTAAAACTATTTTTTTGTTACGTTGTGATACATATTAATAAACCTTTAGACTAATTTATTTTATTTATTTAGTACATTCTGTTTTGAATTGGTAGTTTGCATTATACGAGCATCATGAAAAAAAAAAGTTTTTGTGCTAATTTGGCCACGCAAAGCAAGCCCAAAGGCGCACATACTGGAGAACCTAGAAAAATTTAGTAAAGGCACATCTCGAGATTGGGATAGTTATAATATAAACCAGAAAATTCGCTGTGTGATGTGTGTTATGTGCGCGAAAAGCGAATACATTTATTCCGCAGAGTTGGGGCTAGGGGATAGAGGGATAATATTTAGAAACCAAGTTCCAGTGGATATTAAGATCGTCCTTGTAACTGCTGTACCTAAATCAAATTAAATACCTACCGACGACCTAAAAAAGAGCTATATAAACCTTTCTACTTTTACACCATTGTTACCAAAGTAAGTTAGAGCAGATCAAACCGATGTGATGGTACTCTCTTGTTATTTTAACCTTCTAGGTACTCCACATAAATAAATGGTAAGCTAAGGGAATGAGCGTGGCAGAAAACAACGACCTTATTTGTTACCTTTCCACGATTCTAAAATTTTAAATTCAGCACTGACCTGTTGTGGCATTTCAAATTCAAACTTAAGCCCCGGATCGTTTTTATTAGGTATAGCTTTTATACGCGGCTTCGCCCGCGTGGAATTTGGTTATCGCGCGCTGTTCCCTCTGTGCATTTTTCCGGGATAAGAAATAGCCTATGTCACTCTCTGGCCCATAAACTATCTCTATGCCAAAAATCACGTCGCTTCATCGCTCCGTTTCGACATGAAAGACGGACATACAAACACACACACTTTCGCATTTATAATATTAGTATGGATTTTGGTACTTATCATACAAAGCTCTTTAAAATATGACGTCCTCGCTGTTACCAGAGAACTTTTTGTCTTTCTGGCATAAAAATGTCCTATTTGTTAATCTAGGTTTGAAACTAATCGTGTGCCGAATTTATATTTGGTTGCATGAATTAGATACTTTTGTCTTCGTTCGGAAGAAAAAAGAAAAAACTGACTGTCGTCGTCTGTCTGCTGTCACTGTCAAATGCCAAATAAAAAAAACTGGATTTGATCTGAAATTTTTATTGTTCCTTGAGCTGTTTAAGCAATTAAATTGACACATTTTTAATTTACCTTAAAGCTATTTACAATGAGTTTGAATAGCAGGTTGTCCCCATTACTTAAAAAAATCCCATCTAAAAGCGTAAATCCGCTGCTACGCCGCTTCGTTTGCATTGATAAAACGGAAGACGTGCAAACTCACACAGGCCAAGTAATAAAAATTGATTTATTGTTACAAAATAACATTTTTAATTTTATTATAATACGTAATATCTTAATGTGCTACAATCACGGGAGTTAATTTGACCAAAAATGAGTTATTATATAACAGTTTTGACTCTGAAATTTTCACAACATACTCTGGTCATTAATACTGTTTCAGTCATAACGCTTAAATTTTTCTACAAATACTATAGTAAACTTTACAGAAATGGGACTCTGATGACTACAGAATGGTGAGGTTCACTAATGCTCCAAAACAAGTGAATCACAGCTGGGCTGCAAATCTGATAGCCTCAGTCCCACCAAAGCAAGTGACTAAAAGAGTAGTATGGTGTGACGGTGGCAGTGGCCCTGAAGGACACCCAAGAGTTTACATTAATTTGGTAAGTCATTTGATGTATGCTTTGCAATCTTGAAGAGTGTAGTCAGTTGGTACAAATAAAGAACTCTGCCTTCAACTACTCCTTGTCTAAATATAGTTAGAAAAAATCATAAGTTTGTATACAGGATGTCCACTACAAATAATAAAAATCCCAGACATTTCCTGAGCACATTTCTAAATTTCCCTGACCAATCTTGTACATCTCAAAGCAGGTTATATGACACATGATTTTTTTAACTGCCCAAGATGCTAAGCTAGACCTGATAATGGGAATTCACTGCACACTGAACATGCTCACTTTTTGTTGACTGTTTTATGGTACCACTCTATAACACACCACCCAGAACTGGACCGATGGGTGTCAAAATATCAGGCTAAGTATTGGGAAATCACAAATTTTTTCCCTGACTTTTGGATTTTAGCAAATTTCCCTGACCACCCTGAGCTTCCTAGAGCTTCATTGATTTTCCAGAAGGTGGAAACCCTGTTATACCAAATACTAGTTGATTTTCATATTTATTGTCTTCAATATGGAGCTTAATAAAAGATAGAATTCCATTTTCTGAGTCTATTTATTATTGGCTTGTCTACATTGGTCACATGTTACCAATGTTTAGCAGTGATAGTATGTAAATACTAACATTTCTTTACTCAACATATTTCAGGAGAAGCCTGGTGATCACTCCTGTGGTTACTGCGGACTGCGCTTTGAAAAAACAAACAACCACTAAAAATTGCTCTGCAAATGAGACATGGTAGAAAATTTACACAGAAACTTATTTCTCGTCACTAGTGTGTAGCTTTTCTTTGTTATTAGATTAAAATTAAATCACAGCATGGTGGAATAAAGAACTTTATTTACATAACTAAGTGTTTCAGTGTACATTTTAGGACAAGTACCAGTTCAACCGAGCTTTGCTTGGGCTAAAACTCTATAAATAAGCGTTTTCCCAGAGATTAAGTTAGATTGATTGTCATTCCCGAAAACCCCCACATGTCAAATTTCATTGAAATTGAAATCATTGGAGCAGTTTCTGAGATCCCCAAAAAATATATACAAGAATTGCTTGGTTAACCAAGCAATAAAAGGTAAAGGTGGTTTAAAGGTGTTAATTACATTAGGACAATTTAATTAGCATTCAACAAAATTAAATGTTCTTAACTTCAAGTTCATGGTACCAACCATTGCCACCAGCTACCAACAAGTTGTGGAACATTATTTGTTTGATGCTATATGCTATTGCATTATTAGAGCTCAAATAATCAATAAATCTAATTGGTAGCAATAGTTGACATCTTTTTAATATCAATGTCATATCATAACTATGATTACTTACAACATTTAGATTATGGTGTACTATGTGCCCCTGATTGCATTACAACTGAAACCAATATATATTTACCTGTCTAGCAGTTTAGCCAAGTATTTCCAATGTACAATAAATTTTATTATACCATTTTGAATAATAACAAAAGTGCTAAAGAAATGTCTATTGTAGATAAGGATATTGAATGCAAGAGTTTACAGAACAATAATATTATTAATTTTGGAAATAATTCAATATTATGAATACATTTCATTTTCTTTCATTATAATACTGTTCAGATGTAGTGCATAATGGTTTTGCCATATTTTATTGTTGGAAAAGTTTGTATTTATAATGCTTTCATAATTAGCTTAGTACCCATCCTACAGTTTTGACAGTTGACATTAAATAATAAAGTTCCATATTATATTAATTGATATCAAACTGTCAGTCATTTTATACAATTATTGATTGACAATTGAGGTGTGTGATTGGGATCTGACTTTTCCTGATGGGAATATATTATTCACTATATCTGTAACAATTTTAACAAAACTAATACCTATGAATATATTTATATGTATTATAAATAATGTAATAAGCCAAAAACAAGGTTTGACATATTATTTGTTACTAGATGCTAAATTCTCATTTTGTAGTTGCTGTCTAATATCAATATTGGACTGCAGTAGTTCCTTTAACTTCTGATGAATGTCATCATTTTTCTGTTCAAGGAAATCCAATGCTGTATTTAGCTCATCCAATTTTGAATCAAGCATATCATATTCTGAAAGTACAAGAAAAAAGTATTTAGTTATAATATAAATATTATAAAATAAAAATACAGCCAGCATGTAACTTATATAAATTAATTTGAACACACAAAGGAGACCAACTATACATTCTGAAGGTGTAGGATTATGAAATAAATTATTACACAAATACTGCAAATTATATACATGTAATTGCCCTCGACCTTATCATCATTTCATGTTTAAATCAGTTTTTTGTTTGCCTTATTAGAATCATTTTAATTTGAAATTTAGAGCATGTACAAAGCTCTGAAGGTAAAGAATATATAATCAAGTACAATTAACTGTGCAAATAAACTGTTAAAATAAATTGTTAGCAAAAGACCTATTTTTGCACAATTACATTAATACTTCAAAATAATGTGTAATTAAGGTGCTGTTTCACCATCCATTGATTAGTCTTAACTGAGGGTTAAATGTGATGCTGTCTCTATTTGTTTTGTTTGAATAGATGGTGACGGCATCACATTTAACAATCAGTTAAAGACTAACCAATGGATGATGAAACAGCCCCTAAATATCCATACTTCTATTAGATATTATACATTAATATAACAATAATTTAAGTATTTATTTTTCTCCACCACCAAGTTACAATGTATCAAACATATTTAATAAATTTAAGTTTTTACATTATTATAAAGATGTAGAATAAATGTGTGTACTTATGGAGACAGTATAAAATCCTGGGAAGGATGTAGGATAGTTTTTATCCCAAAAAATATTTAATATCAAACAAAACTAGAGACTTCACCTTCAATTATATTTTCATCAGTACTTTCTTCAGTGATGATTTCAGAACCAGTATCACTTTTTTCTTGATTAGGTTTGGTGTTATCTTGGCCAGCCATGATTGATATTGTTTGATTCGTCAAATTTAAACAATTACAATATCATTAATTATTTATTTAAACAAAGCTGTAAGAAAAAGAAAACAATTCGTGATCGTGTCCCTCTGTCGGCGTAGTTAGCTGTCAAAAGTAATAGCCAAGATAGAGTCGTATCAAGTGACTATTCATAGACGCTCGCTTCGCATTTTAAAGGCACGTTTAAACGCTAGCTACATAGAAGGAAAATATGTTTATAAAACAAATACTTCAAACATTTAGCTTAATAAAATTCTACGAATCTCAATGCATATTGTGAGCGCCTGTGACAAGGTTTTTCGATTTCTATTTTGTGCTCGCCGGTCTACGTAAAAGCAGGGCTTCAAATACCGTGGGTGAGGGTGGGTGACACTCTTTCCCGGCCCAGATAACACCGACTTGGAAATTCCGGCCCTGTTTTTTGTGTACACGCCCATAGAAACTGACAGGACCTTCTATGGGCGTGAAGTGAACATGAAAAACAGGGTCGGTATTTCCATGTCGGTATTATCCGGGCCGGGAAAGAAAGAGTGTCACCCACGGTATTTGAAAAGGTAAGTACCATTTCATTTGGTTAAATGTAGACCGGCGAGCACAAAATAGAAATCGAAAAACCTTGTCACAGGCGCGCGCAATATGCGTTGAGATTCGTAGAATTAAGCTAAATGTTTGAAGTATTTGTTTTATAAACATATTTTCCTTATATGTAGCTAGCGTTTGGTGACACTCTTTCTGGCCCGGATAACACCGATATGGAAATACCGACTCTGTTTTTCGTGTATATAAAAAACAGGGCTGGTATTTCCAAGTCGGTGTTATCCGGGCCGAGAAAGAGTGTCACCCCATATCCATGGTCACCCCACTTGTTATTCAAATACAAATACATTTCAAATATAGATTATTACAGATACTGAAAATGGAGGTATCAATTGAGTAATAACCATAGAAAATGTATGTATGTATGTAAACTCTAAAACAAGTAAAACAAACACAATTGATAAAAATGAAATACTTATATGTACAAAGCCGAACTTATCCATTTAAGGGATCTCTACCAGTCAACCTTTGAGTAATAATACACGTTACATTTGCAGTGTTACCATATTATTCTCTGCAGAGTTATGGCGTATGTGTACACGAAAAACAGGGTCGGTATTTCCATGTCGGTATTATCTGGGCCGGGAAAGAGTGTCACCCCTGACAAGTGTTGAGTGATGACGTTTCTTTGAAGCAGTAAAAACATCGATTTGTAAAAAAATAGGAAGTAATATCCCAGGAACAAATCAGTTTGTTTTTAATTATTGTCATCTTCTATTTATTTTTCAACAATGTAAGTTCACCTTTAACTATGCCTGTTTCAGTTTCATAAGTGTAACTTCAGTAATTATGTTTGTTTTACTAAATCAATCATCGTGACAAGCCTTGTATACGCCTTATTGTTCTTTCTATTGTGTTAGTATTTTCAGTATTTTTTCACCGTTAAAGTAGCATTTTTGAGTCGATATAATATAATTAGGGTTGTTCTCAGAGTTAAAACTTCATTATTATTTTCCTTTATAAACTTTTGATAACACTAGTCGCACTATGCACGTATAAATTATAGTTTTTTGACACATCCACCTTTCAGATCTGTGTTCAGTGCAGCAAGATGACATCTGGACCGTATAATTACTCGTACATATTTAAATACATAATCATTGGTGATATGGGAGTTGGTAAATCATGTTTGCTGCATCAGTTTACTGAAAAAAAATGTAAGCAAATTTGTTTAAAAAAATGAACAGGACATTGTTATATCTGAAATACTTTATTAATATCTGTTGTGTTTTAGTCATGGCTGACTGTCCTCATACTATTGGTGTGGAGTTTGGAACTCGAATAATAGAAGTAGCAGGACAGAAGATTAAATTGCAAATATGGGACACTGCTGGTCAAGAAAGATTCAGAGCAGTCACACGTTCATACTACAGAGGAGCTGCAGGTGCACTGATGGTATATGATATAACCAGAAGGCAAGAAATTTATTTATTTATACATATTTTTGTTCATTTATTTAACCCCCGACGCAAAAGAGGGGTGTTATAATGTACTATGTCTGCATGTAACATGATAACAATCTATTTTTTTTCCTTGCAGATCCACTTATAATCATTTAAGCAGCTGGTTAACTGACACTCGTAACTTGACTAACCCCAGCACTGTGATATTCTTAATTGGCAATAAGTCTGATTTGGACGGCCAACGAGATGTAACATATGAGGAAGCTAAACAATTTGCTGATGAAAATGGATTAATGTTTGTGGAAGCAAGTGCCAAAACGTTAGTAGTAACTTATTTTTTGTAACATTATAACAATATCAATACATGTCTTAGGCTTGACCTTCCAGTATTATAAGAACTTTTCACGACACTGATTGAAAATGTGGCCAGAGGCTGTGCAAGGCGTGGGCCACTGCCCACAGCCTCGCAGTCTAAGGGGCCTTGCACCTCAAGTGGTTCTTATTTTTGTGCACATTTAAAAATTTGTCATCTGATATGTGGTGTGCCATCACAGGGCCTCCCAAAATTGGTCTTGCCCATGCCAAATTGAGATCCTGCGCCGCCATTGTATGTGGCCATTGATAACCTAAATCCAGCACTAAAACTGCCTATATATGCACCTATGGTAACTCATTTATGGCTCACAAAACACAATGGCAATATTTTCCGGCATGCTGAATAAATTTTGTTTAATTTTATTTTTGCACAATGCATCCAATATAGGTACTTACTGACAAAATCATCAGACTGTGAAAGATGTAAACTCAATGTTGTTTGTTTTTAGTGGCCAAAATGTGGAGGAAGCATTTCTGGAGACAGCTAAGAAGATATATCAAAGTATTCAGGATGGTAGACTGGATTTAAATGCAGCAGAATCAGGAGTCCAGCACAAGCCTGCTTCGCCGGGCCGCCCTCTGGCGTCGCCGCCCGCCGCGCACGACAATTGCGCTTGCTAACCTCCCTGTCTGCATTAGCTGGTAACATGAATATGGCTGACAGGTGCCTGTGAACCTCTCCTCACACATTAGTGCGCACTAATGCTTTTGGGATATCATACTTCAATCAATAAGTTTACTAGAATATTTAAAATAATTATGTATTTAAGATCTTAAGTAAGAGTATTACTGAGTCCTTTTCTGTTTTTGACTTTACTTACATTCCAATTCAAACACTGGGTTATGGTACATTAATATGGAAAAAAACTTTCACAATTTTCTCTATTACAAAGATGTCAGAAGGTTGTGGTTTGATAATGTTAAAATAATGCCACAGCTAATTTATAATTTAATCAGCCATTTACTTAAAAGATTGTGTGGTGTGTTGTATGTATTCTGTATTAATTTATTCAACTTACCTATGGACAGATTTAAGATATATATATAGTAGTCAAACATAGAATTTATTATATTTTTATTTTCGTTTTAACTTATTGTTGACACAATTATTAGTCATACATATATATTTTATCTGATCCTATCATGACATTTTTTCTGGTGACCTGGGTTAGTTTAGAGGGCACAAGTTTTTATTTTTTATTATAAAATCTACAATTTTAGCATATTTTAGGGTCGATATTTCAACGGAATGATAAAGAGAGGTTTTACACTCGTAAGCTTTTGAATCCGCCCTCGTAAGACACTCTCGAGTATCAGAAAGGCTTACTTTTTTATCAAAGTGAATGTAGCACTGCCTTATCTATTGTTTATAACCACTGAGTCACCAAATTCAATATCAGATTAGAATTAAAATGAACAAAGCCATTGAAAGTTACAAACTAAGAAAAGGCGTAAAATGTTCACAAATAGATTTTACTAAATTTAGCAAATAAAATGCAGTTAGTGTCATTGTAGTTGACCAGTACTTAGCATAATATTGAAATGAAAATTATAGATAATGCCTAATTCAGCGTTCTAGCTGCTCCCAACTTGATTGATTTGTATAGGTATCTGTGTATGTGCTGAAAGATAAGCTGCTAAGCTGTAGATTTGAAAGATAGGGAGGGCCGAGGTTTTAAGACAGTTGGTTGCGAATGAAAAGCTAAAGGGCAAAAGGAATCATTTTAAATTGAAGGGTTAAGATTTATTCAATTTGGTTTGTTCTGTATAATCTACACTTGTATTCTTTACACCAAAATGTTATAATCAATTGTTTTTTTTTATTGATAAATATTAATAGTATAGGTAATGCATATTACATGTAACTAACAAGTTAAATAAATATTATTTGTACAGTGTACATTTTAGTGTTTTATTTTCTTCTGACCTATTCTGTTTTATTTTGTTCTTTTTAGGGTTCGGTACCTCAAAAGGAAAAAACGGAACAGTTGTCCTAGAAACTTGAAATTTGGTGTGAAAGTTGGTATTATAACAACCAACTAGAAAAGTCCACGCATTTTTTTACGAAACTTCTGGTATCATTTACGAGACTGTCAAAGTTGTCATATTGTCATTCTAGCCCGCCTTACCTAAACCATTTTGATACTTTGCTATAATTATTTATTTATCAGCATTAACGGGAACGCGTCATTAATTTTTATGATCAAATGCTTCCTGTTGTCTTCTTCTGTCACATACACAAGTTCTTTGGCTCTTCCTCAGACGTAAAGTCAATCGGAGTTAAGTCGAGCCATTGAATAGGCCCATCTCTCCCAATCCATGCGTTTGGGAAGGCTATCATCTGGTACTTAAATTCATGCCTGTATTCCCAAATGGGGTAGGCAGAGAACACGAAACGTTACCGTTTCGGAGCCACTTTTAACAATTTCAGGTTTAGTTTGACAAAAAAAAAATAGGCATAAATTAAAAATCTGGAATTTTAGGAAATAATCAGTAAAAATGCAGTGAGATATGAGTATAAACATATTTAATTAATTAAAAATAAAGTTACACAGAAATATAAACCAAAACAACGAAAAAGAAAACTAATTAATAGGTACTTGCTTAGTTACCTATATTAAAAAAATCCAGCACCATAGGAATATATTGTAAGCGGAGTATTCACTTTATGCTTAAATCTATAATATTAACTAAGTATCTAGTTATATAATAAAATGGTATCAGTTCTTTTTATAGGCAATACAACATGATTTTTTTTTTTGTAAATATATTATAATTGGGCCCTGATTACAATCACAATTAACTAAACATTAAAATTAGACTAGATATAGTTAGTAGAAAAATTGTATACTTCTCTCAAAGGAAATTATTTTATCCCCATTAACCTTATCCTCAGGGTGACAAATTACAGTTTGGCCTGTGTACTCTGTAGAAGCACGTCATGCATGTCTTGTAAGGCCTGTTCCAAGGCGGCTCGGTACTTGTCACAGCTAGTATCCGGGTGTTCTTGGAATGCAGAAGTGGCAAAGTTCACATCATTGTCCCGAGGGTTATAGCATGTCGCGTAGCCGTTGGGTACTAGCGGTCCGTAGCACATGAACCCGTCGCATTTGCAAGCCACCTGAAATATTACATCACCGCTATTTAAAAAGCTTTCACATATCTGGACACATAGAAGTTCTCACAAGCACATAACCACAAACGTGAATCAAACCCTAAATCGGTGGAGTTGTAGGTACCAGTCCTACACAACTTTAGGGGGCTCAGCACGCGAAGTTTTGTTGCAGGTATACAGCAAATCCTTTGCATCTTTTTTCGAACCAGATTACAAACACAGATGGAGAATTATTAAACAAACACCATACAGAAGGAGATTTAATCGCGGAAACGGCATTGGATTGATCAATTCCCAGGAAATCTGATCCCCATTAGTATATGGAAAAAGCGTCTTTAGTTGAGTTTTCTCAAACATGATATGAAATATTGACGTTGTGTTACAATAGCCCGGGAAGTATCGCGCTGCAAGCTCTGTGGCTCGGCCTCGGCTGCCTGCGCGCGGTTACTCTAGCGGCCTGCAAAGAGATTTCATACAACTTTGCAGGCCGCTGGCCGGCAATGCGACCGTCTCTTGTTTGAACGCGAGCTGCGGCTCGCGCCAGCAGACAAGCACAACAGGCCGACCAGACTAGCGTCCCGCCAGCTTGATTTCTTGTTTTGTTATTTTATTTTACGTCATGTTTGAGAAAAGCACTATACTCGCATCCCTATCCGACCTCGCTACGCTCGGCCATTTATATCTGCTTGGTCGGCAACTCCCTACTTTCCGGCCTCTACAGTAATGTACTATTATCTATATAGGAACTCTCTACTGGATTCCCATGTCTGCTTGTTATATACCTGACTGGTGGAAAGCCGCATATGCGCACTTCTAACGTAACCGGGATCTGAGTATAATTTATGTATGTCGATGCCGTTTTCCAGTGCAATCAGCTTTAATCCAAGAAGATGACGATCAACGCCAAGACCTTGCAATGCCTGAAAAAAAAAGTACAATTAGACCAATAGACCTTTCAAATTGAAGGATAGGCGCGCAGTAACAGATCGGCATCGCCTTGTCTGATCAATGAGGGTTACTTCACAGGCGAAATATCGCTAGATGGCGTTAGTATCGTGAGGTCATATTGTGACAATGCCGTTACAATACTGAAAAGCATTATATAAAATAAAGTGTAGTTTTAATTATATAAAAAATAATGAACTAAAGTCGAATTGATTCCGTGCTACATTTATGCAATAAACTTAACACTGTTTGTAAAAATAAACATTAAAGTTATGCCACATACCTGTACTGTATAGTCCTTGTGAGCATTTATTGCCTTTTGCATTGCGGCTTTTTTCTCTTTGGGTGTACTTTGAGAACTTAGCATTGTCTGTGCAAAGTCTATCGATTCTATGGAGCATGATCTGATCGTTTCGGTTCGACCGCCGGCGTACATGCGCGTTGCTGCCGACTCGTAGTGCGCTCCAGGTGTCTTATGTAATCTTAAAATCATTTAGAAAATGAAATTGATGAAGTTTATTTACTGAGATATTAGCTGACAGAAAACTACTGAATTATTAAGCAAGCAAAAAAAGTGCAAGTAAGCGCTTGCAATAGTTATGTTGATGGTTTAACATATTGGTAGCTATAATTATTTACTTGATCGACTTACTACAAACAAATACAAACCTGTAAAACGCATACTGCATAGCCATCTGTAAATAACTGTCTGGGCTTAACTTCTGTGACTTGATGAAATTCTTCCCGTATCTCTCGAAAGTAAAGCAATTCAATTCCAGATTTTGAACTAATCTGAAAAAAATAAAAATAGTACATTACGGCAGAGTCCGCGAAATAGGGGATTGCCGGCCGATTAGTTATAGATACGAGGCCGACAAGACAATCCCTGTTCGTGGACGACGCTTGTATAATGCTTTTCTCAAATAAATCCAAGGAAATAATACCATGTCACTTGATGATGAACTCATATCGGAAAACGAATTAATGTTTATTAACGGTTTTTAAAGAAAATAAAAGTGTGTAACGAATAATTATTGGATTCAAGACATTAACTTATCCAGGGTGTCCCAAGAAGTAGTGATATACTAAAGCCGGGAGATAGAGGACCTAGAGGGCTATCTGAATCACCCCCATGTATGTTCCGCGATTTTTCGTATTTTCGGAGTTATGACTTTTTTTTTAATTTTTCACCTATCGCCGAGTACGATGAAATTTTTATTTATGGTGACGTGAATTATTGCGGTAGATGCTTGATTTTTTTTGTGTGCTAAGCTGATAGATAGGCCAATTCAGTATGGTAACATTTACTATCGTTAGGTCTTTGAATGGAATAAAAAAAAATTAAATGCCAAGAAAGATAAAATTACCCAGTATGTTCACAATTTCAAGGGCCCTTAAAAAAATAAAATCACATAAAAAAAAATACCGTTTGGCTTTTAAAAACTGGCTCTATCTATCAGGTAGCTACTCTGAAAATTTCATTTTATTATTCATTTGGAATTGAAATAAAAAATACAAAAAGATTCCAAAAAACCAATCATAATTTGATTGCTTAATAGCGACATCTCTTGTCCGGGTGAACGGTTAGTTCCGAAGGAGATATTGAAGGCTTCTCGTTGAGAGTTAGACAATATAGATGGCGCTAGGTAACTGCTTAAGTTACAAAGTAAAGTAAAAACAAGCTGAGATATGTGATGCATAGGGAAATTCGTGTCTGTGCCGTTGACCAGCAGTGGTGTAGCGGTATAGCACGCGGCACGGAATGCCGAGGACCTGGGTTCGATTCCCAGTGTTGGTCTTATTTTTCTGGTTTTTCTGTGCATCTATGTTTCGGTTTGTATTTTCAATTTAGGTTTCACGGGATGACCGTAAAAGTATTTGAATTGAAATAAAAGATACAAAAAGATTCCAAAAAAACAATCATAATTTGATTGCTTAATAGCGACATCTCTTGTCCGGGTGAACGGTTAGTTCCGAAGGAGATATTGAAGGCTTCTCGTTGAGAGTTAGACAATATAGATGGCGCTAGGTAACTGCTTAAGTTACAAAGTAAAGTAAAAACAAGCTGAGATATGTGATGCATAGGGAAATTCGTGTCTGTGCCGTTGACCAGCAGTGGTGTAGCGGTACAGCACGCGGCACGGAATGCCGAGGACCTGGGTTCGATTCCCAGTGTTGGTCTTATTTTTCTGGTTTTTCTGTGCTATTATGTTTCGGTTTGTATTTTCAATTTAGGTTTGACGGGATGACCGTAAAAGTAAAAATTTGGAATTGAAATAAAAAATACAAAAAGATTCCAAAAAACCAATCATATTCATAAGGCTTCAATCAAAAAATTGAACTCTAAATGTGGTAAGTGCAACATTTTATTACATTACGATCAATGCAAACGAAGTAAAACCAATTACAAGGTGTTTAATTACAAGAAATTTTCAAAATGGCCCCCCCTGTTGCTCAATGCAAGTGCGACATCGGTTTAGATTTTAGTGGGGGAAAGGTTTTAATGAATATTTGCAAACAAATCACAGAACCGAAAAATCGTTTTAGCAACTTTCCAATGGTGTGCCGAAAGTTTCTCGACGAGGGCTACGGCATAGATGTCGCTAGTGTCGCTGCTTAATACAGGTCTGGTATAGCACGCGGCACGGAATGCCGAGGACTTGGGTTCGATTCCCTGCGCTGGTCTTATTTTTCTGGTTTTTCTGAGCATCTATATTTCAGTTTGTATTTTCAATTTAATTCCCTTTTATCCATACTAATATTATAAATGCGAAAGTGTGTTTGTGTGTTTGTATGTTAGTGTGTTTGTATGTTTGTCCCTCTTTCACGCCGTAACGGAGCGACGGATCGACGTGATTTTTGGCATAGAGATAGTTTATGGGCCCGAGAGTGCCATAGGCTACTTTTTATCCCGAAAAATGCACAGTTCCCGAGGGAACAGCGCGCGATAACCGAATACCACGCGGGCGGAGCCGCGGGCAAAAGCTAGTATACTTAATATAACAGACGTTTTGTAATTTTGCAGTTATATGTTTATCCGAATGTTTGTTTGTTTCTTTAAAAGCCTTCAGGACTTAGTATCGATTTGATCTTATCTATTGCTTTTTTTTACATTGAAGTGAAAGTGCCAGATCAAAGCCAAGTTCAAATATTTGGAATTCAGTGAGTGGATCCGGCACTGTCCTCAGTATTAAAAAGAAAACACCTCAGCACCTCAAACACCCATTAAATAACCTAGACTCATTCCTATCCAATATGGGTCCCGACTGTCAAATTCGCTATATCCCGTATTTAAATATATACTATTTGTTTTAGTTTAGGTCAATTACTTTTTACGCATTTTCCCTTCAGTTCAGATCAACTAGATTTGTTTTATTCTTTTTAGTTTATGATAAGAGTATTTTTATGCAGTCGGGTTTTTTGATTTTTTTTATTTATTATCGCATCAATGCATATAACGATGGACTTCCCGGTTCATTTTTACAATATTAATGAGAACATTTCCGAGCAAGTTGGAGAAAAGGAATTTTGCTGTTGCACGACAATGCCCCAGTGCACACTGCTCGCACAACAAAGCTGGCCATGTCCAAAGATGGCTTCGAAGAAATCAATCACCCTTCTTACAGCCCAGACCTGGCCTATTGCGACTATTTTCTGTTCAGACTCCTGAAGAAAGGTTTGGAGGGGACGCAGATTTTTGACGGATGAAGTCTGCGGTTAACGAGTATTTTGACGATAAACCGTAAAAAAAATTATGGTTTAATGTTCTTATTTGAAAAATGTAACAAGTGCACTTCTCTCGCAGGGGATTAAATAGAAAAATAAAAAAAAAAACACCGTCACTAGTCTTTTCTATCTTAGTTAGGGTAGATTACTTTTCAGCTGCCATTCGTACTTCTGCAGTGTGTGTACCTATGTACCAGTATATGGAAAATTTACAGTTACCTAATTCTTGTAAACTTACTTATCCAAGCTTCCCTTGGCAGTTCTGATCATGTCGGCCACTTCGGTGTTCACATTAAAATTCATTAGTTTTGGTGGTTTAGGGCTGGAAGAAGGACTTCTTCCTGCGGCTTTGTCTTGATCTCTGAAATTAAAGTAAAAAATATGTAAGTTAATAATTGATTTAATCAGACGTAACTTTGCGAAAGACCATTTCATTTTAACGAACTAAAACAAGTGTCCATGGAATCTATAAACAAAGCAAACTGCTTGTATGTATTGTTCGGGGTACTCCAAAGATAATGAAACTACTGAATCAAGTTCTAATTATAAAATTGTAAAGCAAAATATTAGCCAAATAGTAACGGCCTGGAGAAAACTCGCTATCACTAGGGAGTGTCAGTGTAGGGTTTCAGCACGCGCTCCGGATTGGCGGAGATCCAATTTTGATTCCTGGCTCCTACCATTTTTTTAATGGTTTTTTCAAATGTGTTTCAATTACAGTATATTCAAGGAAATCAAAAAACAAACATTATTCCCGGTTAACACATGGTACTTTTTATCCAAAGAAAATGCATAGTTCCTACGGGATGCAGACGAAGTTGCTAACGACAGCTAGGATAAGTAAATAATAATAGCCAAACCTATGATATAAATACAAGATATATAAATAAATCTTACATGAAATTAATGAGGAAATCTGTTAACACCGCTATTGGCTGCCCTTCCGCTGGAGAGTGCTCATAGGTCAACCCAGTCACGCCATCTGCGCCAACGACGAACTGAAATATGAGATTGGTATATTAATTTGACTGACATACTACACTAAATCACAAAGTCAGGATTAATAAAAGTATTGTACGAGAAACATTCTTTTCATCACAATAAGAGCCACCTATTTTTGTTTGACATAACCATAAGTTCATGTACCCAAATGGTTGTCTGGAAGAGATCGCTTTTAAGCGATAAGACCGCCTATTGTCTACCCTGAATATGAGTGTGAATATATAAGTTTTTTGTACTGATTTGTGGTATGCAATAAAGAATATTTGTATTTGTATTGTATTTGTATCTGTGCGCTCTGTGGCTGTAAAGATTTAAAAAACCAGCAGTATTACTATTGTTTCTATCTAGTGTTATTGTCATGCTCATGCCTGATCCAATACTGAACATCATATAAATTATTAAAGTTGACAACATCGTCTACCTGTACAGTCTTGTCAAACCAGCGATTTCCTCCATTGCAATTGGAGCCACCTCCATGGATGGTCTGAGCGGCAGCTATGTTCTGGCGGGCGTTTTTGTCAGCTGCCTTCCATAATCCAACAGGTGCGTCTAAACAGAGTACTACTAGACTCGACTGTACATCAGATAACGATTCCTTATTCTGATTATCTAAAAAGATAAACATGAAATGTTTAAATCAGGGCTGCATTTAAAGTACAAATAACCCCATAGGGACTTGTCATTGTCAACCCGAAAGAGGGTTTGAATTGTATGCTTGTACATTATTATTGTTCATTCCGCGTTTGCAATTACAAGTTAATATTATTATTATTTTAATTACACCCTAAATTAGTCAAATAATTGGGATCTTTCTGGTAGTCACCTAATAGCTATTTATCTTATATGTAGAACGAGAAGTAACAAATTCCATGACAACGAGAATATGGATGAAGGTGAAAAAGACAATATATTATGCATAGCATAATTTTAACTCAAATTTTTGCTATACCTTTAATTAGCATATTATAAGCTTTCGACCAAGCATTCCTGTTTTCAGAAGTAAGAATACCAATGCCTGTTTGTGCTGGAGTTTTGGACATGTCTATTACTTTATGTAACTGCTGTACAATTTGGTCTTCATTTAGAATTACATTATCATCACCCCAAAGATCGACGTGGAAAATCTGTAACGGTAAGACATAATATTTAAGTATGAGCAGTTCAAATTATTCTATATTTATCTAGAATAATATTAAATTTTCAAGTTTTTGCTGTTATCCTGCAAAGACCAGACTTATACTTAGAAACTAACTGTTGCCCGCGACTCCATCCGTGTAGAAGAATGAAAAATAGTTAACATCCTATTCTTAGGACCTACAAAATATGTATACACAAAAAAATCATGAAAATCGGTCATGCCGTTTTGGAGGAGTTTGGTCACAAACACTGTAACACAAGAATTTTATATATTTATTAGATAGTAAGAAACACAACTTTAGTAAAAGCACACTAATTGATTGAAGATTGCCAATGGTTATAGGAAAAATTCTAGTGCTGTATTATGCACATGTTATGACAGTATTTAACAATGGGCACAAATAGAATGAACTTGTCAGAAGGGAAGGTGAACTTCATGCAATTGTGCTGAGACATAACTACCACCCAAAAAACCATGAAAATAATTTTCTACCAGTCTGAAGTCGGTGCCTCAGCATGAGCCAGCAAGAGTTGACCTATAGTCGCCTACCTACCTATGCACTACATGTTGGGCTTCAATCACTCCTGCTGGCTCGTGCTGAGGCATAGACTTCAGACTGGTAGAAAATTATTTTCATGTTTTTTTTTAGTCAGTGGCAGTGGACATCTTTTGGCTGACATGATGACCTTGTATCCAGATCATACAAGAAGTATGTAACAGGGATAGCACATGATGTCCCAGCTGGACTGTTCTCGAATTGTGTGGACCGATTCACTGAGAGTTTATAAGCCAGGTGAGGTTGCAGCTGAGTCAGATCCTAATAAGATACCAAATGAAAAATATCAAAAAGAAAATCAAAGTGATGTATAGCGAAAGTGAAGTGTTGTGGGTGATTTCACTTAAAGATTGGAGTGATCCTTTTTTGTTCAACAAAATTAGTTTACAATTAACTGCTATTTTTAATACCCTATGACTTAAATATAACAATATTTTTTGCAGTAATTTTTAATATATTTTACTTACATGGTTGTTATGGATGATAGTAACATGTTTGCTGGAACTATTGTACGATAACTTATCCCTTTTTTCCCCAGGAATTCTACATGTCCCAAAGATTTTCTTATACTGTTGCATATCTAAAGGATTTTTACCCATCATTTCAACTGGAATTTTGTCACTGAAAAATCACATATCAAGTTATTATCACAAGTAGGAACTGAATTATACAATAGGCACCTTGGTTGGAAATGACCTATGTTGGTGTGAAATTTCAAGAGCACTATTTATTATAAGGCCGCTGGGTAGACGTCCATTGTTTTCACCAGACAACAGACCATTTTTTTTGGCCATCTTAGTGTTATACCTATGGTTTGCAATGAATGTGTGTACACACACTGGACACTTGTCCGGCAACAAAGTCATAAAACACTGCAAAAAATGGTCCGTTTTCCGGTGAAAACCATGGATGTCTACAAGCAGCCTCAGTCACAATAATAAAATGTCTTACTTGTCAATTAAGGACTTGTAGTCAAGTGCAGCCAGAAGAGTTTTAGCTGCATACTTCAATTGATCCACTTGACTGTTAAATTTACGAAATGGAAACACAAGTCCAGGACTAGAGTACACTACAACAGGATCCCTGTACTCCAAATAAGCAGTATTTAGCCACCATTCTTCAAGCCAGTTAGTATGTTGCTGTGCTCTTTTCTCTAACAATCCCTGTAATTTTAGTAAGGGTATTGGTGCTCTGTCATTTAAACTGAATAAAATTTAACAGAACAAAAAATAATGAGCTAAATACCTGTAATTTTTGACCAACACCATCGACTGAACCAAACTCTTTGGCAAGGTTGCAGGTTATAGCAAATTCGTCATTATTCAGATGGGGTTTTACAGTCTTCAGATATTTATTTAGAGTGTCACTCAGCTTTGGTACAGGCAACCTTGGAAGATTTTGAGTGCTGTTTGCAGTCTTAGCTGAGGTGTAATGGCATGACAGTTGCAGTGAGGTGATGTAAGGCTCCAAAAGGAAACCATTGTGTCCACACTAAAACATTATCAACAGTCATCTAAAAATTTGACAAAGGCGGAATTTCAATATCTTTTAAAAATGAAACTAAATGTCAATTCTACTTACAACTTTATGAACTCCGCGGATCATTGTGTAGACCTGCTACTAAAACAATAAGCATAAAAAATTAACACAACACTGTAGGCCCAATCCTGAACTATACAGGGCATAACATTTGTGAAGTGGACTTTATACTGTGCAATTGATAAAAAAAGAGAAGATAATCTTTACTTTGATCCTACAAACGTAGCTATGTTATCTAAGACAAGATATTGTTATTAAATTTAATGGTTTTGTTTCCGGAACTTTAACAGCTGGTTAGTTAAGTAATGTGCGTACATACATTTTAAATAATCGGCACGGCACTCTATTATTAGGCCTTTCCATTGGAAACAGAAAATCTAGTATTATTAATAAGAGTTACTGTAAATAAGCTTACTAGAAATTGTGGCAGCCTCACTGAATTTTTCGTATTGGACGTCTGCTGCAATCAACTACAAGATTCGAGTGTAAGTAAATGTAAAATTAAATTGGGTAACTTTCAAATAAAACTTGTTTTGTTTCTGTCCTGCCTGACATTCATTTGATTGACAGCAGGGCTACTACGAAACTTGAAGCTCGTAACGTACCGTCCCTCTCGCTCTCGTATTAAATAATAGTATAAGCTTCGATCAACAATAAGTGTCAGAAGGGCTACTCCGAAACACAAAATTCGAAGTTCGTATCGTACTATCCCTCTCACTCTCGTATTAAATAACATAAGCGTAGGCGGGACGGTACGATACGAACTTCGATTTTCGAATTTCGTGGTAGCCTTGCTGAGGTAAATAGCTAGCTACTATTCTTTTAATCTGTGGTCAGAGGGATCGCACGACACGAACTTCGAGTTTCGTAGTAGCCACGGTAGTAGCCCTGCAAGGCTACCACGAAATTCGAAAATCGAAGTTCGTATCGTACCGTCCCGCCTACGCTTATGTTATTTAATACGACAGTGAGAGGGATGGTACGAGACGAACTTCGAATTTTGTGTTTCGGAGTAGCCCTGCTGTGTTGGAAGCGTTGGAGGGCATCGGCATCGGTGAATACGTAGCGTATTTTTTTTAGCCGGTTTTATTTAGGGTTACTAGATTCAAAATTAGATTAGAACCTAAATTAGAACTATAGGGCTACTACAAAATTCGAAAATCGAAGTACATAAAGAGTTATTGTATTGTATTGTACATATCGTACCGCCCCTCTCAGTCTATAAAATAAAAAAAAATACAGCAAGCCAGAATTACGACTTTCAAAACAAAGTAGACTTTTATTTATAAACTAGCTTATGCCCGCGACTTCATCTGCGTGGATCTAGGTTATCGCGCGGTGGCGTCCTCTACCGGAATAAAAGGTATCCTATGTTGATCCTTGGAATTCAAACTACTACTAAAGAAAATATAACCAGTACGTTTTGAACTTCTGACTACCGCATACCTATATACCAAATTTCATCAAAATCGGTACAGTGGTTTAGACGTGAAAGCACGGAATAGAAAAAACTAGCGTGAAAGCGTAACAGACAGACAGACAAGAGTTACTTTCGCATTTGTAATATTAATATATTATGGAAGTAGGGATTATATTAATCGTAGTCCTTCCCGGTAAAGCAGCACATTGTGCTTGTTGATAGGTTAAAATTAAGAAAGAACTATAACTGACACAATACAACTTATTTGTGTCGTTCTGTGCCTGAAGGAAAGTAAGGTTACCAGACTTACCAGTTTCCGCTTCAAAAACTACAGAAAAAAGCCTAATTAATTAATATGGCACAACTATTACCGGGTTCCGTGTATTTGCGTGGGCTATGAAATGGCCATACCATGTATTACACACATATTGATTACATCATTTCTAGCATTATATGCCATTTAAATGCTAGGACTATTATAGACTCTGCACAATAATTTTATTTATTTATAAATATTTTATCCTTCCCTAATAACACAACTATTGATTTTTGTTGGGAATAACAATATCACTCTGTCATACATCTTTTCTACTATCCAATATTAACCTGCACATTTGAAACGATTGTCAACATCCCTACAATAATGGGTGAATAAAATTACAGGCTTGTGTAGAAATTATATTTATATAAAAGAGAAAATTAGGTGTTTTCAATTCAGTTTATCATTTCACTAGGAAGCCAGGTAAAGTATATAACTTACAATATTATAATAAAAATACAAATTATGTATTACATGGAATGAAAACTAAATGCATGTACTGAGTTGTTGTACAAATACGAAATGTCACTTCTTTTTTTCACAGAGTACAGTATGGTTGCAGTGGCGTAGCTTGGGGTGGACGGAGTGGGCACTCGCCCATGGCCTCGCACTTAAAAGGGCCTCGCAAGGCCTCTTTAAGTGCAATGCGACCATAGAATAGGGGCCTCACTGATACGACTTCGCCCACATCTACATTAGTTCACGCTACGCCACTGTACAGTTGTCTTTGAAACAATGATGTAATGCATATAGCTTATACTTACGAATTTGTTGTTAAAAATTCTTATGATAGACTATAATGTAAACTTGCTCAATGTCATAAACTACATAGTAATTATGTAATTGACATGGAAATACATCTATTCAAACATCATCAATAGTGGGCAGCCAGAATGCCATATTAGTACATGCCGATGCTAACATCATAAACTTAGGATTAAATTGAACACACTGTATAGGAGCTGGATGATCACCATTAAGGACGCAGACTTTGTATCCAGTATCAGCATTCCAGACATGAACCCTTCCATCGGTGGAGCCACTGAATATGTACTGTGAGTCAGGACTAAAAGATGCCTCAATTGGTATACCTTTGTTATTAAGATGGCCTGTGAATGTTTGTAGTGGAGTACCATGATATGCATCTACTAATCTAATTATTGACCCATTCGTGCTTATCAGCATTGTTTTCCCATCACGTGAGAATTTTAATCCTGTCCAATCACATTCTTTCTCTTGATTTAGTTTGAATGTTACAAAAGGGCCTTTATCAAATGACCGCAGATCATACAGCTTAATACTCTCAGAGTTAACTCCAGCTGCAAATATTAAGCCTTCAGGGTCATATGCAGCTACAGGTCGCCCAGACAAATGCATTAATCCTTGGCAGTTTGGTGAGCGGAGATCCCACAAGCGTAGTGTTTTGTCTAGAGATCCAGATAAAAACGTATCTTCCACTGGTGATAAACATAATGTCACAACCTTCTTTGTATGCCCTGGGAAGTATCTGATGTATTTATTGTCGTGGAGCGAGAGATATCTGATTGTATCGTCAACTTTAGTAGAACTGTGGATTGCAGTATTTTTAGCATGTGTGAAGTGTATTAGATCAACACCATATTTTTTACTGTTTACTGTTATCATCTGGGTGCCTTTTTCACAGTCGTATATAACTATCTGATCATCTTCACTACACGATATTAAAGTTTCTCCACTTGGTGAAAAATCTATACTGTTTATTTTGTCTGTATTTTCCCTGAACACCTTGGCGACCTTAAAACTTCGAACCACTTGATCAACTAATTTCATCATCATTTGGAATATCGTTTTCTAGCAAGAAATTGTTTTAAAAGTTAGTAATTACTACGAATGCTTCTGTCGTATTTCAGTTTTGAGAAGTCAATACAATTTTAGTAGCATTTTTGCGAGCTGCACGCCATTTTTTTGATTGACACTTTTGTGAAAACCGTAGACAATACTACACAGAGTATATTACATAAATGCGAAAAGCCACAGAATTGCTTCATTAAACATTTAAGGAATCATTTATTTCTCATATAGGTTAATTTCATGAAGAAATTCAGAATAGCCAACAGTACAAAACAATTTTGTCGTTTTTAGTCTATGAAACTTATTTTATCAATATGGCCGAAGGATATATTGTATTGTATAGTTCAATCCGGGCACATAAGTAAAAAAAAAAACATTTGGGAATCAAAATGGACGGAGTGTAATGGCGTTCGTAATTGTTACATAGTGGTGCAAGTATTACTGCAGTTTTAAGAGTTGAATCTCATTTAATACGCTAGAAAACTATTGCTGGCGTTGCTGTTATAGTATTACAAAGTAGTTGACAATATTCAATAGGCATTTTAATTGATCCCCGTTTCTTAGAATATGGTATCCATTTTGTGATCACTGATCAACCTTGTTGTGTGGCGTTTTCGGTAAGTAATAGCTACGTTAACTATATTATTTTATCAAAATTGTTTGGTTTGGTTATTAATGATTGTCTAATGCTATACTATATTATAATGAGGACATAGGTTGCAAGATACCGACTGTTGTACGTACATCGTACTATATACGTATAAACTACAGCTTTCCTTACCTTTGTTACCTTTCTAATGCGCTCATTTCGAGAACTTTGTAAAATAATTTTATATATATATCAGAAGAAAAGTGTAAATTAATTTACTCAATTCGATGATAATGTTACACTAAATTTTTTATAAATTGTATTTTTTTTATTCGTGATGCCTTTTTGAAATAAATAGTTAATTCATACATACTGTAATAATTTGGAACTTGCAATTTGCAACCTGTTATTTATTTATAGAAAATGTTACTACCATTACTATTCTCATACAAGTTTTTCTATTACAAGTTCCAGGTTACTTAATTTATCTTTTTGTGAAATGTACTATTTATTGTAAAGTATACGTATTTTCTGATTGAGATGAAAAACGGGATTCATCACTTCATCAACACAAAATAATGCTATCTGCCTGAAGGAAAAAGTTATATCGCTCTATGTTAATCTTATTCATAAGCGTATAGCTTTTCCCCTTAGTCAAATAAGCTGAAGCCACTATAGAAGAATTCAAGATCTTCCTTTGGACAAATCAAGATTGACCGTAGCAGTGCCTAGTTTTATTATTTTAATCCTGTTATCTAACTCAGTTTGGGGGCAAGTGCTGGGGCAGTTTTGATAATCTGAATTGATAAAAAATGAAGTTGATTTACTCACTAACATATCAAAAGATCTGATTCATACTAAACAAAGCTCTGTTATAGTGATTTTTTAAATTATTATGAAATGATTTTTTTTTTATTGTTGTAAATTAATAAGTGAATTGTATTCTGTTTTTGGGAAATGACAAACAATAAATTAACAATATTTTTTCCAAATTATATGAAGTCAAACTATACAAAAATGTTTTATGATTTAAAAAAATACTACTTTTTTTCTTCATTTCTTCACAAAAGAATAATTTTATTCTGACAAATAACTGTTTATAAGTAAACATGAATTAGCTAATTTTGTGACACAACATCACTATTTTAGCTTGCCCCCAAACAGCATTAGATAAAAGGGTTTAATTATTATATACTGGCTTAAATAAAATTAGCTTGACTTTATTTTCACACTTCATTGGTTAATGTTGGTAAAAAAATACATGAAAAGTGATCTATGTGAAATTTAGATCTTTTATAAATTGTATGTTCAAACTGCCTTAAAAATATGTTTTCTTATATTTTTATTAAAAGGCGAACTTACCACTTATTGCAAGACTGGCAGTGCACCAACCCTGCCACTGGTGCTGTACATACTCATGAGCTGAAATAATCACTTAACTTCAAGTGAACCTCATGCCCTTTTATTAACATATATATACATATTAAAAAAAATATTGTTAATTCAAATAAATGTTGTCTTGTTTCTTAATGTTTTGTAGTACTACACCCAATGAGCTTCTACATACTAGAGCAGCAACGTCTTACAAAAGATTCTCAGATTTGTGTCGCCACTTCATGGTTCGAAAGACGTAGCTTTGAAACCTATACATTATGTCAAAGTTAACTATATTTGTCTCGTTTCTTCCACTAATCAACTAATTACCGTTGAAGTGAGACAGTAATACTGCTGCCATGAAAATGGACAGAGTTGCCAGTGGTGAGAAATAATTTTCTAAAAATGAATAAATGTATTTAATTGTTTTGGTGTGATTAATGTTGTATATTGTGAACAGAATTTAATAAAATTTTCAGTCTATACTATTATAAAACTGTAACGGAGTGTACACATACACGGTACATTGAGAATATTCAGAAAAAGTAGTAAACAGATTTTGATTTGAATAAATTACAGTTTTTAGGGTTCCGGAGCCAAAATGGCAAAAACAAAACCCTTATAGTTTCGCCATGTCTGTCCGTCTGTCTGTCTGTCTGTCCGTCCGTCCGTATGTCACAGGCATTTTACTCGAAAACTACAAGAGTATAATATATCAATGAAATTTGGAGTACAGATGTCTTGTCAAAGCCGCTATTTAGTTTTGTAGTTAAATTACAAAAATAAATATTTATAGGGGGGCACTCCATACACATGTAACAGAAGATAAAATATTTTTTTTAACTCGCATCAACGTGAGGCACATATTTCGACAGCTCTTTTGAAATAGTAAGATTTCTCAAAAACTTTTTTGATTAAGTGAAGATTTCCGGAAATAATCGCTCCCAAAGTAGCAAAAATTGTGTCCTCTACCCCCTTCTATCTGTAAACCCTTTGTCCAAAAATATGCAAAAAATATGGGAAGGTAACGCTTAATAAATATTTTCAACGGAAATTGATTTGAACATGATCGGATATACCGTTTTCGAGTTATTTCCGAAAAACTGCGCTTCTCAACAAAAGGACGTAAGTGCAGTGAAGATACGCTCTTTTTCTGGTAATAGATTTTAAGACTGTAGTAGTGTTTTAATTGTGTTATAATGCACAGCGATTTTTTTCGTAATTGCTACGGAACCCTATTTTGGGCGTGTCCGACACGCTCTTGGCTGGTTGTTTATTTAAAAAGCTAGTAAATAATAAATATCTAAGATATTCAAAAGGTATGTAGATAGAAATAAAAAAGCTTTCAAGCATTGATAATCCCTGAGCAAAGCCGCGGACGGACGGACAGACAGACAGTCAGCCAGATAGACAGAGAGACATGGCGAAACTATAAGGGTTCCGTTTTTGCCATTTTGGCTCCGGAACCCTAAAAAGATCATTCTAAGTGAACTTAATACTATTTTAAGATGTGATGATGAACTAAAATTAAATAGTGTAATAAAATCTATTTCTCGTAATGATTGAGCATATTACAGTCTGCCGAAATTTTAGTACTGAAACACACAGGTATTACTGGTACTCAATTCCGTCATTCATTCTTTCATTAACTAAACCCCCAAAAAAGCGGAAAAATTAAAATCGTTTTTCTGGTAACACTGATGGCAAAAATAATGCACGATGTATTTATTTCATTTTCTGGTGTAATTTTAGTCAATATGATCAAAATTATACAAACTTAGGTGTGAAAAGTGATGCCAGTGGCTTTACTAAGGTTTTCGGACCGTGAAACACAACTTTTAACGGCACATTTCGCCATTTTGTAAAACTATCGGATACGTCACGCTCACTTAATGTCAAGCAGGCAACTGAAGTCAGATATGCCTGCAGGCATATTCGAAGTGGCTCCGCGTCGCTGCCGTAAACTGCCAATCTAGTGACATATAACATCATTGACTACACCTAAATTTAAGATATTATTTGTTTTATACCTTTTAGCAAATTAATAGGTACTTTGCCAGGTAAAAGTTGTATGGATATATATTGAATATGTTTTATGATTTCTTTGATCAAAATGAAATAAAAAAAAGCAAATTCCTTATTGCAAAATAGGATACCTTATTACCTGGATACCTTCAAAAGGCGAGGGTTTCGTCTATTGCAAGGCTTGCAATGCAACACACCCGCAGTCCTAATAATACTATAAGTGTTCATGGGTGGTGGTGATCTCTTACCATCAGGTGACCCCGCCTGCTCGTTTGCCAGCTGTTTGATTTAAAAAAATGGATCCAGACCTAGTTTGTTAGTAATAATACATAAGTGTTATTTTTAAGGATATACAATCTTTTTTTCTACTATTCTGTATTTTTCCAAGGTGTTATACCTACCTAAGTGTACCTGCTTCTTTCTTTTAGCATTAGAAAGAAGGTAAGCAATCTTTGATGTCTTTTTATTGAAAAACACTTGAAAAGTAAGTCACAGCAAATAATAATATGTAAGAATTAGCAAGGGCATCATCATTTACATGATTTTGGTATTGTAAGTAATAGCTACTGTTTTTTTAAAAAACGTTTTTCAATTAAAATACTCATCAAGATTGTTTACCCTTTTTCTAATGCTAAAAAAAATAAAACTAAGTATAATAAATAAGGGCTCTTCTGTTACTGTCAGCCTTGTTGGAGGATTCTGGGTACCTTAATTTTTAAACTAGCATTTGCAGGATCACTCTGAATCGAATTTATAAATCATTCCTTAGTGTATTGTATTAGGTATCTATGTGCAAAATTTCAAGTCTCTAGGTCCAGTGGTTTGGGCTGTGCGTTATATATCAGTCAGACAGTCAGGACTTTGAATTTTATATATATAGATGGAATCTAACAATGATCTTTTACTTAAACAGGTGATAGTGTTGCTTAAACTGAACAACATTTTCCAAGGAACATAGGTCGAAAAACGTTTTTTTTTTTTTGCCTTTTCATAGTAAGTCAAGTAATACATTTTGTATGGGAGTCTGAATTTTTTTTTTTGACTTGTGTTCCTTGGAGAAAGTTGTTCAGTGTACTCAACACTATCACCTGTCAAAGTAAAAGATCATCGTTAGATTCCATACTGTATATAGGTATGTAAACTATGCCAACAAAACAAAAATTTTTTAGAGTATCTCATAGACGTAAAGTGGGGGTGATTTTTTTTCTCATCCAATCTTAGTGTGGGGTATCGTTCGATAGGTCTTTTAAAACCATTAGGGGTTTGCTAAAACGATTTTTCGATTTAGTGATATGTTTGCAAAATATTCAACTTTGAAGTGCAAATTTTCATTAAAATCGAGCGTCCCTTCCCCCCCCCCCCCTCTAAAATCTAAACCGGTGAGTGGAAAGAATTGAAAAAAATCAGGTTTGTAGTAAGTATATTGAACTTTAAACATGAAACTATCGTGAGACTCACTCATATTAAATGATATGGTAACGGATAACTCACGCCTTAAATCGAGTTTAGCTCGACGTGTTTCGGGGCAGAGCGGTGGCGCGTAGTGCGCGTGTTGCGGCAGCCGCCGCTTCGCGTGCTCCTTAGAAGAAGGGTTTCGAACAAACCCGAAACATGTCAAACTCGATTTAACACACATTATGATTAAATCGTGGCGGCCGGCCTCTACCGGAATAAAAGGTATCCTATGTTGATCCTTAGGGTTCAAAGTCAAAGTCGAAATCTCTATTCAATTTAGGCTATAACAAGCACTTATGAACGTCAAAAAATCTACCACCGGTTCGGAAAAACCTCTGTTGAGAAGAATCCGGCAAGAAACTGAACGAGGTTTTTTTTAAACAGATTCACAATATTTATAAATGATATCTATGTACTATACATTACAAGTATTTAACACAATTTTATTTTTAACACAGTAGGTTCGCTATTTGAAGGGATCATTACAAACTACCTACATACCAAATTTCATCCAAATCGGTTCAGTGGTTTCGACGTGAAAGCGTAACAGACAGACAGACAGAGTTACTTTCGCATTTATAATATTAGTAAGGATACCTGAACTTGGAATATTCTGTACAAAATACGAAATCCTTAGAAAAATATTAGGTGCTTACTTAATTTTTTCGTAATGGTTACGGAACCCTATTTCGGGCGTGTCCGATACGCTCTTGGCCGGTTTTTTGGTCGTGTACGCACGCCACTACTATACTGAGCACCAAAAAATCTGGCCCTCAAATGTATGCAGTAGGTAATAAGTAAGTAAATAATTTTGTATGTAGAATGGGCAAAATTTTGTGCCGCTGGCTGAGTATATTTACTACTGGCATCTTTGCTTCTTTGTAGGATTAAAAAGAAAACAAAAGAGACTTGACAAGGTTTAGACCAAACACTGCCCGGAAATGAAAATACCTCTAGCAAGTTCCTTTTGTTACCTACTGTCTATTAGAAAAACCGGCCAAGAGCGTGTCGGACACGCCTCAAGTAGGGTTCCGTAGCCATTACGAATAAATTAAGTAATATTTTTGTAAGGTTTTCGTATTTTGTACGGAATATTGCAAATTTAGGTAAAAACAAAACAAATCACTGAATCTAAAAATCGCTTTACCAACCCCCTAATGGTTTTAAAATACCTATCCGACGATACTCTACAAGATTGGATGAGAAAAAAAATCACTCCCACTTTACATCTATTAGAGGTACTCAATTTTTTTTTAATTTTTTATTGTACCATTTTGTCAGCATAGTTTACTTACATATATATTCGTGCAAAATTACAGCTTTCTAGTATTGGTAATCCCTGAGCAAAGCCGCAGACGGACGACAGACAGACAGACATGGCGAAACTATAAGGGTTCCGTTTTTGCCATTTTTTCTACGGAACCCAAAAAATTAAATTGATAATCCAAAAAAATATGTTGGTAATGAATAAGCTAATTATAATAGTGAAATTAAAATTTATGAAAAATTACATGACAACCAAATAGTTCCAAGCATTTGTTAAAATTTCCCATTTGTTTTTTTTTTTGCTAATGTCTAATGTTGTATAGGCTTTTTTTTTTTTTTTTGCCCGTGCGAAATCGGGGCGGGCCGTTAGTCTTGCATTAACTTAGTTATCATACGGTCGCGGGTGAACAAAGAAATTATTTTAGTTCATTAGTTTCCTTTTTTTTTTTCAGACTAAAATGGGCACATCAGATAATGATAGTACTCTTCAAAGTCAAATTATTTTAATTCACTCTTAAAAGAGTGATGGACTCATACAATTTATTTGGTGACGATGGAAGCGGTATGTTGGAAGGACTTACTGATCTTGGTGGAACAGACAGCTTTGCTGGTAGCTCAAATTCGGGGGTAACGGGAGAAAATAAGGATTCTGCAGAAAATAGGTAAGTGTTACTATGGATGAATTAGCTGGTTTGGTTTTACTGTAATGAACAACATTATTTGATACATCAATATTATTCATTTAACACGTTCATGGACATAAGACTATAGCTTTAGGTATCTGTTATAAGAATTATTAGACCTGCCAATTCTGGCTGGTTCTGTATACAATCCATGATAATATTAGAATTATTTGTGTTTCTTAAATGTTTCATTAGTATGTACTATAATAATTTAACATTTTCTCAGTTACAGACAAACATATAGTCAAGGGAGTGTAGGTCAGGAGAGTTCAATTCAGAAACTGGCTTCATTTGGTGGAGGAAGTGGTGGGGGGCTCAGCAGCAGTGCACAGCCAGTGCCGAATCCTGGTGCAGCGCCTCCTGCTCCGGAGTACCATGACTATGGAGGTTATCCTCCGCGGCCGCGGATGCCGCAACCGCCTCACGCTTCGCTGCACCCCACACACCATGTGCATCCGTCACATTCATACCCAGGTTACCACCCTGGGCCTGACCCTATCTATGGCATGCCTGAACATCCAGGTCTGATATACAAACAACCTGTTTAATTTTGATGTTATAATTATCCGCAAGATCATTTATTAATTGGAATTCTTTGCAGAGATTTATATTATTTACTTATCATGTTTTTTTTATAGGAATCGGGGATATGGGAGTGTGGTCGAGTGCACCAGGCCCCAACAGATATGCGCCAATTACGCCAGCCTATAGACATTCCTATGAACATCAGCAAAAAATGCACCAGTACTCTCCACAGCAGGTAAATTACTAAGAAAAAACTTCTGCGTCCTGACTTGGTTAGACATACAACTTTATAAGTATAACATGTAAGGTAAACGTACGAGTGCTCGACACGCTAATTCCAAATAGCCGATACCCTGCTGTCCTCTCTATTGCTAATGACATAAGATTAAAGATGCCATCTACTGGGACAGAAACTAGCACTCACGTTTACCTTAATTTACATTCGCCTTTAATAAATGTTTTTTTGACAGGCTTCTACTATAGGAGGGATACAAGCCCAAAATGGCGCTTACTTAGCGAGACAACCCCATTTTTCACAATCTACATCACAACAAGTTTATGGACAACAGCAGGTGAAACATTCTTTCCATTTGAATTCTGTGAGTCAGAGCGTTTTTTTATTTGGTAAATTGTGCACTGGCGTCTTTTTCTGTAATGTGTAAGCTTCATTCTTCTTTCACAAGTTTCACTCTTTATTGGCATATGCCTGGCATGGGTTGTAATACTTCCAACACACTTTTATTAGCTTGACTAACTTTTATGTATGAACTATCTCACAGGACTCTTTCGAATAAAAAAATATTTTTTTAAATAAATAAGAAAGAAAAAGAAAAATTCCGATTTTCCCGTTCCCCTAATAATTTTCGGAAAATTCTCTCTCAACGCTCCCCTACACTCCCCAAAGAAACCACTTGCCAAATTTCAGCTTTCTACGACCAGTAAAACGAAAAATCCCGTTTTTTCCGTTCCCTTGGGAATTTTCTAAAGTCCTCTCTCAATGCACTCCCCAAGCAATCTATATGCCGATTTTCAGCTTTTTGCATCCGTTAAGCGAAAAATCCCGTTTTTCCCGCTCCTGTCATAATTTCGGGAAATCCTTTTGTAGTGCTCCCCTACACCTCCCCAAAGGAACCTAAATGCTAAATTACAATTTTCTACGACCAGTAAAATGAAGATTCCATCCCGTTGAACTAAATATAAATCTCGTTTTTTCCTCATTCCGTGGGAATTTCCAAAAATCCTTAAAATATTTTTTTACTATTATAATTACCTACTTCTGTGCTAAATTTGAAGAGTCTAGAAATTATTGTTCATGGGATTCCGTTAAACTGAATATATAAATCCCGTTTTTTCCTTATCCCGTGAGAATTTCCAAAAATCCTGAAATTCATATTTTACTTATTGTAATACCTATTTTTTTATCAAATTTGAAGTCTAGTTATTATAGTTACTGAGATAGGGTCACTCAGAATCGAATATATAAATCCCGATTTTTCCCGTTCCCGTGGGAATTTTCAAAAATCCTTCCTTAGTGGGTGCCTACATTGTATAAGGTATCTATGTGCAAAATTTCAAGTCTCTAGGTTCAGTGGTTTGGGCTGTGCGTTGATATATCAGTCAGTCAGTCAGTCAGGACTTTGAATTTTATATATATAGATATAATTGTGATGTAAATAAAAAAAAAAATTAACTCAACTTTTTTCACTAACATAATAATATTGACTACATAATAGAATTTTCGTAAAAAAAAAATGAACAGACTTCAAGAAATAGTATTTTATGCAACTGTTGTATAAGTGAGGTCTTAAAATGCGAACTCGGCCTGGGTAACGATATGAGCCGCACGCGAATATCGCTATGAAAGACGTCACGAGCGTTTTGAGACCAAGTTATGCTACGTTGTGTACAATACTTTTTCTACGACTACTTTTAAATCATCATAATATGTGACGATCCATCAGAAAAGGGTCCTTGTGGCAGTTTCTAGTTACGGAGATATTGACGTTTTTGTAAAATCCTTCGAAATTTTTTTTTGTTTTAAGAAAAATAGTAACATTTACGGATAGACGTGTATTTGTAGCTTGGTTTCACTAGTGTACGTTAAGTATTCCTATATTAAAATTGGGTTCAAAACTTAGTAGAAAAGGGTCCTTATGGCAGGGCACATACAATAATTTTTCAAGCTTTTGATAAAATTGTTTAATTTACTTGCAACTTTTGCTTTTAAGTAAGTTTAAGTTATATAGGTACACTTACAAAATGTGCCTTGGTACCTAATATCAAAAAAATACCCAACTTAGGTAGTGAAACTGAAGTATTTATACGTGCTGGCAACTTTATTCCAAATATCATAATCAGGGAGCGGAATTTTCATAGAAAAAATCAAATGTCAAAAGAGATTGACCATTGTGTTTTATCGACTGTCGATGTTTAATTGTCAGTTAGCATGATATGTTTTAGGTGATGAAATTAGACCTGTAATGGGGTAGGCCTTTGTCCTGCAGCAGGACACTATAGGCTACCAAAAAAATAGACCTGTGTGTTTGTTACATTTTAAACAAAACCGAAACGGAAATGTTGAACAGTGTAACTGACAATAGACTAACCTTCATTCAAAATAATATAACCCAAATCTATATCTACTAATTTATTATATTTTCTTCATCTTGTCTATAATAACAAAGAATTATCATTATTTTCTCTACAGTGTCACCATTTAAACTAAGAGAAGTACGAGAATAATTTAAAATTAAGAGAAATTAACCATTTTCGTTAACACGGGAACCTAATAAAATAATCCGTACGAAAACTCAAGCGATGTCAAATGTGACGTGACATAATTTATTTTATAAAGAGATGCAAGTGCCTTATCAAAGAGGTCAAATGTTACAGAATAATGTTAATAGTACGCAAGCCAGCAACAGGTTTTCGTTACCAATTTCCTCTCAAGCAATAACTTATGAAATGCTTCGAGAGAGTAGTGCCGTGAAGCCTCGTGAACGTCAGCTGCCGCTCGGAGGGTGGGTTGGGCTGTGGTACCCGCCCAAACTTGTAATAAAAAAAATGTTTTCAATCATTTCCTCCCGTCTGAAAATTTGCCAAACGACAGTTTAGACAATTATTTTACGTTTCAAAAAAGTCAGCTGGCCTTACCGTGGTGGATTATGCGTCAGCTGGTCACACAAACATCTTATTATTAGAACGCCTGCCATTTTTGCTATAGCAAATGTGAATGAACTGCTCAAGGCTAGTACGTTATTGTAGGCGACTGGCGGTCAAACCTCGGTCAAGATGTTTGTGTGACCAGCTGACGCATAATCCACCACGGTAAGGCCAGCTGACTTTTTTGAAACGTAAAATAATTGTCTAAATTGTCGTTTGGCAAATTTTCAGACGGGAGGAAATGATTGAAAACAATTTTTTTTTACATGTTTGGGCGGCTACCACAGCCCAACTCACCCTCGGAGCGGCAGCTGACGCTTACAAGGATTCACTGCACGACTATCTCTAAGCATTCTGTACGTTATCGTTTGAGAGGAAATGACTGACAAAATATCTGCCTGGCTTGTAGACTATAACAGTCGGTAACATGCGAAAAATCGATAACTGGAATAGTCGATGAAATACAATGGTCAATCCCTCTTGACATTTGATTTTTGCTATGAGAATTCCGCTCCTTGATCATAATCCTTCTTCTTATGATAATTGGGATTTGAAATATATACGCCTCGACTTGGAACCTCTTCAACAAAAACAAGAACCACAAGCAAAGTTCTGTCGCCCAGTTATTAAATACGTACTATGAACTGCTTAAACTTTTTTAGCTTATATCATAATTTGTGCAGAACCCCCAGTGCTATATACTCCGATTCGCACATCACTGGTTTCTTGAAAACAAGTTACAGACGTGTGTACTAATATCAAGTCTTTTGTTTTATGTTACAGAATTACCCAAATTACACACAGATGCATCCACCATCAGCGTCTAGAATTAGTCAGCATCCTTCTTATCACCAGCAAATGGAAGTAAATCCTCATCAATATGGACTACCTCTTAGTCAACAAAATCATGGAGCAGTACCGCAACATCAGCCTCATCAGAACATGTCCAGTCACTCAAGTGGGATAGCTCCAGGCATTCAAGGCCACCCGAATGTCCACCTTCATCACGGCGGAGCGCCGCCTCTGCATCACGTGGCGCGCCAACCCCCGGGACCACCATCCTCCGCGGCTCCATCTCACCCTGTTCCATCACAAATGCCATATGCTTCTCCCCACCATTCCATATCTATGAATTACCAATCACATCAAGCTCAGCATCCTCTGGATGTTAATGTTACTAATCAGTACAATCCTCCCAAACCTCCTCCAGGCATGGAGTCAGGTGGCCCTCAATACAGACCTCCATTTCCTCAATTATCTCCACAAATGTCACCAAGAGCACAAATGTCTCCACGTCAACAACAACAACCACAACTTTCTCCACGTCCTGTAATGTCTCCAGTCAAAGGCCCGAGCGCGTCACCTCATAGCTCTAGAAACTTAGTTCATTCACCGAGTGCAACTGGGCCTCCTCCGTCATCGGCTTCTTTTACATCTCAGAATACTCTTCAAGCTCTAGAACAAATGGTTCTACCGGCTGGTTCAGAATACGCTTACCAACGAAACCCAGCTTCTCCAGCTGTTCCTCATGTAGTTTCATCGCCTTCACAATGGAATCAGAATAAAATGCCGCAGCCTATAAATAACGTAGTGCCCCTCGAAAGCGGAGATCAACCCGTCAAATCTGGTGATTCATTGCCAACACAGTCATCAATTCTAACGGAATTGTCGAAAAATGTACCCAAAAGTACCAGTAATATAGAAAATAAAGATTTGGAAAAGAAAACCGCTCTTACTCAAAGTTCGTCAGAAGGTGATAATTCGCCACATATATTTATGCCACCACTTAACGTGAGTAAAGAAAACACTACAATAAACACGTCAAACAGCGGACACAATCTACCTCCTAACCTTGTGAATCCGCCTTGTGTGTCTGAAACACCAGAGACACACGAAAAGCAGCCGCTTGTTCATCAGCCTACCGATAATAAAGCAGAACCTGTAATAATCGCAAAACAAGATGAAAAGGAAGACTCTATTCCTTCTTCATTCGATAAGGAACTAAAATTAGAAGCAAGTCCAAAACCAGTGGAAACTAACCTGAAGAAAAGTAACGAGCAAATGACGAGTCAAAATTCCTCACTGCCATCTCCTGTGACAGGTGCAAGTAATAAACCTGTTGAACATCAACAGATATCTTCACAGCCACCTAGTTTGACAAATGTTATGAGCCATCCTCCAAATTTGACTACTTCTACCAATCAGTATGAAAATCTACCTCCGCTTAACATAAATAGATCGCAAGGATTTCCAGCAAGCAATCTTCCAAATGTTTCTGGCAGTTTACAAAATATATTGCCACAAGGTATTTCACCTAATCTACCCGCGAGCATTTCTACCAGCTTACAAAGTAATACATCCCATAATATTCCTACCAACTATCAAAGTAGGCCTACAGCGCTACCTGGGCCACCGACATCATCCAATGCACAAAGCAGTGCCACTCCGAACCATTCAATGCAACATGTCAATTTGACTTCGAACACAATGTCACCTAGCTTGCCATCTCATAACGCGCCGGTTAATTTGCCTTGTATGCCACCTGCTCATCCAAATATAACAGGAAACGTACAACCGAACCTGCAAGGTGCTCCCAATAATATTACTAACGTTCCATCAAACGTATCACCGAATATTACCAATGTTCAAGTAGGTTTACCGATGGGAGTCCAAAATATGCATCCAAGTATGAGTCAGAACCTAGGACCAAATATGCAACAACCTAATCAACCTAACATGATGGCCAGCATGCCTCATGGTGTTAATCCAAATATGATGATGCTGGGAGGTAACCCTATGCCTCCTCACAATTTACCTGGAATGTACCCATCTAGCCACCACCAAGAACGTACTTCACTACAGCAACAAATCCAGGAAATATATTGCTTACCGCCTTCAACTGAAAATCAAGAAAAAGTGAGATGCCTTCAGGAAAGATTAGCTTTCTTGCAACAACACGAGACAAATGACAAATGCAACGGTGGCCCAAATTGTGCTGTACAAAATCCCGTATACGGATCGAAAATGGTCGAAAGCCCACAAGTCACTAGCACAACGGGTCGAGGAAGAGGTAAAGGACCGCCCAAACCAAGAAAACCCAGAGCAAAGAAAGAAAAACTAGTTACTCAACCCCTAGATCAATTGCCAGTGTCTGAAGACTGCGTAACAGCTGGTACTGGTCTAAAAAACAATTCTGAATTGGATATTGATTTAAATGAAGATGTTACGAATTTAGATAGCAGTGCAATTTCAATTGATGATACTAACGGTGCAAAAGTAAAGAAGCAGAGAGGTCCACGTAAAAATAAAGAAAGGAAACCGCGAGCACCTAAAGAGCCAAAACCTGAAGTGGGTGAAAAGCCTCCAAAAGAGCGCAAAAAACGACAACCTAAGGATCCTAATGCTCCTAAAAGACGCAGAAATGCTAAAAAAGATGGTTCAGAAATTCTGGCTGATACTACTACTAATTATGAATTATTGGACAAAGATCCTAATGATAGTAAATCGATGGACGCGTCGATGAACCAAAGTTTTATGAGCGTTGAATCTCTTAAAACTCCACAGGTATTACCTGATTTATCAAATGTTGATGATAGTAATGTCACTGACTTTGACGATATACCAGTCTCAAAAATTGCTATTAAAGACTTACTTGAAGAAGCTGAAGCGAAACGAGATTTGGCTGACAAAGATGACGATCCAGATGCATTTAATCCGAAAAAGAGGTCAAGTAAGAAACGTCCTTCCGCTGGTGGAAGTTGTAAAAAGATTGCCCTTAAGAGAACTCCTGGAGGAAGAAGGAAGAAAAGAGGTGGATTGATACCCGATTCTGATGGTGAGCCTGACGATTTAATGTCAACACCTCCTCCGTCCCCACCCCCTGAAGGCGATGATAGCTTAAAACGCAGATCGGCGAGAAACACACAACGGAAAAAATACACTGACGATGTGATGCTGCGTTTATCTGATGATGAATGCATACTGATGCCAAATCCCAAGCAAGATAAAGAATTTAAATCAGAAGAATTACACGCTGATACCAAAGATAGTAGCAGACCAGACGGTACGCCTAAGCCGAACTTCATGTATGTAAATACAACGGAGGAAGATGCTATGATTGTTCAACATGTCCTTGCTTGTCGTATGGGAAAAAGGGAACTGAAAAATGAGCCGCCGCCGCCACCGCCTAAGGTTGAATCTACGCTCAAAGTAGAACCTGTAGATAAAGAAATTACAACCAAAACTGAATTACCAGATGAAAACGAAACAAACGAGACTAAGGAGAATCCAAAGGTTAAAGAACCTGATGCAACAGATTCTGATGAAAGTAAAGTGAAAGAAGAACCTGTGACTGAACCTGAAACAGTTCAAAATGATCCTAAACCGGATTTTCCAAAACCAGAAACGGATAAACAAGCTATTGAAACAAAGAACGGGAAACCCATAATGGTTGATGTCGAAGAATACTTTGTGAAGTATAGAAATTTCTCTTACTTACATTGTGAATGGAAAACAGAAGAAGAATTATATAAAGGTGACAAACGAATATTTTCTAAAATAAAACGATTCAAGCAAAAACAAGCCCAGCAATTGAACATATTTGAGCTTCTTGACGAAGAACCCTTTAACCCAGATTATGTTGAAGTCGAAAGGATTTTAGATATGACTGAGAGTCATGATCCTGGAAATAATACAGTCATGAAACATTATTTAGTAAAGTGGAAAAGTTTACAGTATGAAGATAGTACATGGGAATTGGAAGAAGATGTCGATGTCGATAAAATTAAGCAATATAAAATTTTCAGTGAAATTCCTCCTAAAGAAAAATGGAAGTTTAAAAAGAGACCATCTGCTGATAATTGGGTCCAGTTAAAAGAGTCTCCTCTGTACAAAGGAGGTAATACTTTAAGAAATTACCAACTTGAAGGACTCAATTGGTTATTATTTTCGTGGCACAATAATCGTAATTGCATTTTGGCGGATGAAATGGGACTGGGAAAAACCATTCAGAGTTTAACATTCGTCAATTCTGTTTGGGAATACGGCATAAGAGGCCCTTTTTTGATTATTGCTCCATTATCTACCATTCCGAATTGGCAAAGAGAATTTGAAGGCTGGACGGATATGAATGTTATCGTTTACCACGGATCTCAACATAGCAAGAGTATGTTACAAGAGTATGAATATTACTTTAAAAATGAGAAAGGTGAACCAATAACGGAAATAACAAAATTCAATGTTTTAATCACCACGTTTGAAATAATAGTTACAGATTTTCAAGAGCTAAAAAACTTCAATTGGAGGATTTGTGTCATAGATGAAGCCCATAGATTAAAAAATAGAAACTGCAAGCTATTGGAAGGGTTAAGACAACTTCATTTAGAACACAGAGTTCTATTGTCGGGTACTCCATTGCAGAATAACGTTAATGAATTATTTTCTCTTCTGAATTTCTTAGAACCCTCGCAATTTGCTAGTAATGATGCGTTTTTGAACGAATTTGGACAGCTGAAAACTGAATCAGAAGTATTAAAGCTACAAGCTCTTTTAAAGCCTATGATGCTACGAAGATTAAAAGAAGATGTTGAAAAAACACTTGCACCTAAAGAAGAGACAATTATCGAAGTAGAATTAACTAATATACAAAAAAAATACTACCGAGCTATTTTAGAGAGAAATTTCAGTTTCTTACAAAAAGGTACCGCTTCTGCGGCGAATATTCCGAATTTAATGAATACCATGATGGAACTTAGAAAATGCTGCATTCATCCTTATTTATTGAATGGTGCCGAAGATCAAATACAATTTGATTATAAACAAACTTATGGAGAAGATGACGAAGCTTATTACAAAGCACTTATTCAGTCGTCAGGTAAAATGGTTTTGGTTGACAAATTGCTTCCGAAATTGAAGGCAGGCGGTCATCGTGTTTTGATCTTCAGCCAAATGGTAAGATGTCTTAATATATTAGAAGATTACCTTGTCTTCAGACGTTATCCTTATGAGCGAATTGATGGAAGAATTCGAGGAAACTTGCGTCAAGAAGCCATTGATCGGTTTTCTAAGCCGGATTCGGATAGATTTGTATTTTTGCTTTGCACAAAAGCTGGAGGGCTTGGTATCAACTTGACAGCAGCTGATACTGTGATAATTTATGATAGTGATTGGAATCCACAAAATGATTTACAAGCTCAGGCTCGATGCCATCGAATTGGGCAACAAAAAATGGTAAAGATCTATAGATTGCTTTGCCGTAATACGTATGAGAGGGAGATGTTCGATAAAGCATCTATGAAGCTTGGATTGGATAGAGCCATTTTACAAAGTATGAATACTACCCAAGGAAAAGAAACAGGGTTAAAGCAACTGTCTAAAAAGGAAATAGAGGATCTTCTTAAGAAAGGTGCTTATGGTGCAGTGATGGATGAAGACAATGCCGGAGATAAGTTCTGTGAAGAAGATATTGAAATGATTTTAGCGCGTAGAACTCAAGTCATTCAAATGGAATCTGAAAAGGGGTCCACATTTTCTAAAGCTAGCTTTGCTGCTACTGATCAACGATCTGACATTGACATTAGGGACCCAGACTTCTGGAATAAATGGGCTAAAAAAGCCGAAATCGATACAACTGAGAAAAAGGAAGATGAAGATTTGATAGTAACAGAACCGAGAAAACGAACAGTCATCAAAAGATATGGACATGATGATGGTCCAATGGAAATGTCCGATATGGAAGTGACGCCAGATTCCGACGAAGATGAAGAAGGTAAGTCTTTACAAACTAATCAAAATACTACTTCCTGTATACATGCTATTTTTCTTGCTTTTAATACTTGAAACATTTGTGGAGAAATTTTAATTTTAATTAAATCTCTATGAGTATTACCACACGCTTGGACTTACCACGACGGCGTCGAAGTAATTTTGGCAATATCGTCGTGATTAAGTCCCGGTTATGGTTTAATTAGAAGTAGAAATCGAGAAAGTTTAAAACATTACGTTTCAATGATGATTTTTCACCAATTATGTCAATATTTTATTTTCATTTCAAAGGTATAAGTTTAAGAAGTAAAAGGAAGAAAGAAAAACTGGGCAGAAAGGGTAGAAGATATGCAAGTGATGATTACATACCTCGACATGAAGGTTTACCTGTTGATGAAGAGGTTAACTATGGATCATGGACAAGATCCGAATGTTTCAAGATAGAGAGAGGGTTACTCACATTTGGGTAAGTTTCTTTTTTATTTAACAAATATACAAAAGAAATTTTTAACAAAGTAAAACCGACTCAAAAAAAAATAGCAAAAAATGGAAGAGACTACAAAAACCTTGAAAATATTTTTCTAGTAAGTGTACTAGCTCGAAGTCGGTGCCTCAGCATGAGCTAGCAGGAGTGGAACAGTAGTCGTCTACCTCACTTACACACTACGGTTTTAATCCCTCCTGCTGGCTCGTGGTGACTGGTGAGTCACCATCTATCTAAATCAATCTAATCAAGCAAAAACCCTTCGATAGTCATCTGTAGTTTTAAAGTCAAGTCACAAGTGTCATAATATAACAAAAATCATGATCCAAAAAATGGTTAAGGCTATTGTAATGGTATTTACTTGAAAAATATTTGAAAGGGTTTTTAGTTGGTTCCATTTTTTGTTATTTTTTTATTTATTTGGAGTTGGTTGAGGTAACTTTTTTATTAAAAATTTTCTTTATTTTTCTAATATCTTAAATCTATATATATAAAAATCAATTGCTGTTCGTTAGTCTCGCTAAAACTCGAGAACGGCTGGACCGATTTGGCTAATTTTTGTTTTAAATTATTTGTGGAAGTCCAGGGAAGGTTTAAAAGGTGAGTAAATATAAAAAAAAGGGGGCGGTACGAAGTTTGCCGGGTCAGCTAGTATATTTATAAAAAAAATACAAACATTGGAACATAGAACGTCCTCCTTTTTAACCTTCGACGCAAAAAGAGGGGACGCAAAAAAAAGTTATAAGTTTGACCGCTACGTGTCTGTGTATCTGTGTGTCTATCTGTGGCACCGTAGCTCTTAAACGAGTGGACCGATTTGAATGCGGTTTTTTATTAGAAAACAGGTTTTCTAACGATGTTTCTTGAAATGTTTCACCAAAATCAGTTCAGCCGTTTCTGAGATATTGAACTTTGAAGTGACAAAGTCGGGGGTTTTCCAACTTTTTGTTGGTTAGATTAGGTTAGTTATTTGAAGTCTGTTAAAAAACAGTAATTTGACGATAAATATATCTTTTATTTAACGTCTAAACTGAGAATACTGTATAAAAAAAATCCTTTACAGGTGGGCCAGATGGGATGAGACCATTGACAAAAACCAGTTTAGAAAAGGTTGGACTCTTCCTGTTATTGAAGATTGCGCCCGCATAATTGTAAGTTTTATTTAATTTATTTTTTATGAGACTGGAAGGCAAACGAGCAAGTGGGTCTCCTGGTGGTAAGAGATCACCACCGCCCATAAATATCTGCAACACCAGGGGTATTGCAGATGCGTTGCCAACCTAGAGGCCTAAGTTGGAATACCTCAAGTGCTAGCAATTTCACCGGCTGTCTTACTCTCCGAGCCGAAACACAACAGTGCAAGCACTGCTGCTTTACGGCAAGATTAGCGAGCAAGATGGTGGTAGCAATCCGGGCGGACCTTGCACAAGGTCCTACCACCTGCAATTAATTAATTTAATTAATTACTACCTGTTGCCCTTGACTCTGTCTGTGAAGAATTCATTGAACGCTATCCTGCGGGAAGTATGAAATCTTTCGAGATGAAAACAATCTTATGTCCTTTCTAGGGTCTTAAACTATCTTCATACCAAATTTCATCGAAGTCGGCTCTTCAGTTTAAGTGTGAAGAGGTGACAAACAGACAGAGTTACGTTCGGATTTATTATTATAAATCCATACTAATATTTTAGTAAGGATAGATTCTGTCTCAACTCGACGACTAACTGATCAAAATGATGACTTGCCATGCTAATACCGAGAAAGTTTTAGACTTTCGCTGAGTTCAATTTGCACTTCTGACCACATTCTCATTAGGATCTTTGTTGTATGTAAAATATCGATTCCTTATAAAATAGTTTCAATTTTTTAGGTGTTGTACTGCTTAAGACATTATAAAGGAGACGAGAAAATAAGGAATTTCATATGGGATTTAATTGAACCATGTGAAAATGGTGAAGTAACAATATCTCGAAACCACAGTGGCTTACATAATCCTGTGCCACGAGGTAGGAATGCCAAAAAGAAAAATAGACCGAAGGATTTACCAAAACCTAATGACATTCCAAGGTGGGAAGACCCCAACCATTGGAGTTCAATTGAAAAGTATGACTGTGAAGCATATCTAGAGTCAAGTTACAAGAAACACTTATTTAGACACGCAAATAAGTAAGTATCTTCCTTCAGTCTTCTTTATTCAGTGCCATTACATTACTCAGCGGCACAAAATTTGGCCCACTCTACATACAAAATGGTGTATTCCTGCTTAGATTTAAGGGCCAATATTTTTTGCCGCTCAGTAAGTATTTTAAACTTCATTGGATATGATTTGGTACAACCTATTAACACCTCCATCATTATGTTATTTATTAGAATATCATATTATCAATCAGTGAAACAAAATATAGTTGAATAGTCAATAAACAATGTAGGAAAGTCAAAGTAGTGTAGTAGAAAAGCAACTCGCATCTAACTCGGCCGCGACGCGCGCTGTTTATGATGGGTTTCAAATTTCTAAAGGAACCCGTACCCGTTACTGTCCAGGAAGTAAATTTCATACAATAAAATAAATAAAAAAAAAATTGCAATTTATTACGTAATATTTTGAGTGGAGTATTTTGCTGTCATGTGAATCAGTAATTTTGATGTGAATTCGGATTTTTTTGGATAAAAAAGGTCTTTTTTTGATGCGAATAAAAAAAAAATACTTATATAATTCAAATATTCATACTTACTTCCTGGACACTAGCAGCTGGTCTCCAGGATGCGTTACTTTCTACGACGTTTTTGATGACGTAGTGGCAACATTTCATTTATACCATTGAGAAAAATATAATTTATAATTTGTAGTGTCACTTTCCGACTCTGATGAATTAATAATAAGTTCGTTTTTACTTCTCTCATGCTCTTAAAATGTTTCTTTAGTATCTGCATATTGGGACTAAAGCTCCTTTTAGTTATTCTCTAGGCATTAAAGTTTTTTTTTTTATTTACGTTGGAGATTCGTAAACAGCCAACCAGCACGGTGTTTGTAAATGGAGGATTTTTAGGCGTGGAAATAACCTCAAAATGACAACTGCAAAGATATTATGAAAAAAAAAATTCGTTAAACAATTAATGTTTACTTTGATTACTAATATGAATCTATTCAATTATATTAAGGATTAAATCATTTTATTTGCATAGTCCAATTAGTTTTTAAATAGTTTTCAATTTTGAAACTGTTGGCTAAATTTGGCAGCTTTTAGTGTTACTTCATAAACAATCAAAGAAAAGAAAGAAACCGTGCAACAAATTATTTTTGCTATTTGAATTTTAAACGGACGGCCTGCCCATTAGTCGTGCGCGCGTTTTTAAAAAGTAATAAGAATTGTAATTTTGAACAAAAATTGTTTTTTTTTCCTCGCATTCAAAGTGGAAAGTAGAGTGTTCAACGCGAGACTGAACAACTATAATGTCACTCGAACTATAGCCACCCTCGCTCTGGCCGGGTGGCTAAACATCTCGTGTCATTACGGCTTGTTTTAGTCCCTTGTTGAACAATCTACTATTCTTTTACCGCTTTTATTTTTACCGATAACCCTCACCTCTAGCAATTAGGGCCTATTGAAACAATATTGTATAGGTGTTCATTAAAGAAAGTAAGTTAATATAACACAGTGCCTACGCATTAACTTAATTTGGAAGCTAATTTGAATCCAAATATTCGAAGAATCAGCAGTTTTAACGTGATTTTATTTTTTCAAGCTGTTGGAAAAAATAAAAAAAAATGTTACCGCATTACAAAGTTATATAATTTATCATGTGTCATTTGAATCATGTTAGAACAAATGGAGTAAAGTTAAACTTGCGCTGGTCTTTTTTTCTTGACTGACACATAGACATTACAATAAGAAAGAAAGAAAGAAAATACATTTATTTAACGCCATAAAATAAACATAGAAACAAACAAAGAACAAATAAAGACATACATGACGCTAAATAGGTCACCACTCAGCATAATGCCACGGCAAGCCGTGGCGCTGATTTTCAGTGAGGACCTTATCTAAAAACTAACTTAAAAATAAAATAAAAAAAGATTAAATTGTATGTAATACTGAAATGACATTGCAATTTAAAACATGTACATATTTTCAGAGTTTTACTGAGGGTCCGGATGATGTATTACATCAAACATGAAGTTATTGGCGACTATGCTACACAGATCGACGCTGGAGTACATGCAAGGTAACATTTCTGACAGTGAAAAAGTTCTACTAATACAGTCAATACCGTATGTAGCGACACCGCACATACGGGGGTATTTAATACATCTACGCGGCCAAAATTATTTTCGTGCAGATTCTACTTCTAAATACTATCAATAATTAATACACTCTCGGGCCCATAAACTAGCTCTATGCCAAAAATCACGTCGATTCGTCGCTCCGTTACGGCGTGAAAGCGGACAAACACCCAAACACATTTTCGCATTTATAGTATTAGTATGGAATTATTAGAAAAAATAATATTATTCTTCTTGGTGTAACGTCGCTTTTGTCGATGGTCGGCGATTTTGTTATTTCTGATTAAGATTTTAATTCTTCTAAAATACGTCCCCTTTTAGCATACTCAGGACACCATTACATTAACTTCATGTACGCAGTGGTACAATTTTTTTAAAAGTAAATTGGTACTAAGAAGTGGTAAAAAGTACCCTTTGAGTATATTTTTAAAATATTTGTTATGGTACATTCAAGACACGCCCAAAGTTACAAAAATATGTATAACTACACGACTTTAGCATAGAGATAATTTATGGGCCCGAGAGTGACATAGGCTACTTTTTATCCCGGAAAAATGCATAGTTCCCGAGGGAACAGCGCGCGATAACCGAATACCACGCGAGCGGAGCCGCGGGCAAAAGCTAGTAATTGTTATAAATCATGAGTGACGGATTCATGTTGACTAACGAAGTACACATATTTATGAGCTTTATGGTGTTTCTAAATTTATGATTTAATCACTGAAGACATATTATTGCACATGTGTAGAATACATACTTATCTTTCAAACAATGTATACATGTTAATGCACATTTAGATGTTCCCGAATCTATGATCTTAATGATGATTCCATTTTTTGAGACTGGGATCTATGCGTTTGACTGTACCATCATTTAACACTTCAACATCAAGATCAAGAAGACTCAATCGTGGGCGTGGCCGGTGTAGAGCTAGAAGCTACAAAGATGGCGGTGTTTTGTTGCAGCGCGTTGGGCATGCGCGTGCCGCGCGGCGTGGACAGCGCGCCGCCGCGCGTGTGGTGGGACGCGGAGTGCGACGTGTCGCTGCTGGTGGGCACCTACGTGCACGGCTACGAGAACTACCTCGCCATGCGCTCCGACCCGCAGCTCTGCTACGTCGACAAGCTCGGCCCGCCCGACGACGCCGAGTGCACCGACATCAAGTTTGTATTATTACGGTTCCGAAACCGAAACGTCATAATTATTGTGACTAGTGATGTATGAGTACACTGTCACTTTTAAATCAGCTGTACTTTTAAAACAGTTCCGAGAATGCATTTTCGAATTAATTGGGTGTTTTTTTTTATCTTTCGTATCTTGTTTTACTAGCTGCTCGTTTTGCAGCTAATCATTTTTCTCTATTCTGATCTATGGTAAGTTTTCTGTATCGAAGTTCATTATAGTACATTGTGTCTAAAGGGCGGTAAATAAGGAATTACGAACGAGAGTCTATTAGAAGCCCGAAGTCGAAGACGAGGGCTTTAATGAGTCGATGTTCGTAATTCTAGTACCGCCCGTGCGACATACAATGTTTTTCATTACATTTGTGAGTAAAATTTTATATTTGTAAAAGAGAAAATATAATTCTTCCAAATAGTTTTTTACGATACCTCAGGCTAGGCTGCGGTCTTGGCAGCGCCGCCCTCTCAGTGGCGTGCGTGTGTTCAATTTACCGACCTTGGGCTTCATGACAAGAAAATTAGTACGGGCAATGACTCATTTACCGACCATGGGTTTCACGACAAGCACATTAAGGTCGAGGGATTTATTTGGGGGGTTGCAACTGCAACTAAGGTAGCTTGCATGTTACGACACTGTTTACGAGCAAGTGTGATGAAAATTAAGTTTAAAGTATAGCGAGCGGTGTCTCTGAACTGCGTCATATTTGTTTAGAAGTGAAGAAAGAAAGGTGCGCGGCAGTGCAGTGGGCGACGAAGATTGCACGGACGAGGTTTCTAGTGGCGCGGGCGCGACGTCGCCGGCCGCGTCGCCGCGCGCCGACGACGACGGCGCTGGGCACCAGTGGCCGTCCATGCAAGACCTCAACACGCGTCTGCGCCGTCTCATCACTGCCTACCAGCGCAACTACAAGCGCGAAGAGCTCAAGATGCAGCAAAAAGCTAAGGTGAGAACAAAGCCACTTTGTAACCTGACCGTAGAAATGACCATGTATCTACGAGGTTTTTACCTCTTTGTTCACCTGTTTATTAGAGCTGTTATCCGCAACTTTGTTTGCGTCCCGGGAAAATTGCATTTTCCCTTGATAAGAAGTAACCTGAGTATTTCTACTAGAGATAATGAAATCTCATCCTCGAAATTCATGAAATGACAATTTGAGTTCCAGCTGACGTCTTTTAAGTGTATTCTATTTTATGTTCCAAATTACTATTAGCTTTTTTGAGAAGTTTCCAATTTGCGCTGACCTATTCTCAGAGGGCTGTGTCCAGCTCACGTGCCTCCACAGAACGTTAGAAGGTGGCAATGTTGAAGGTGTAACCGTGTTTAGATGGAGCGTCGCGAGCGTATGGAACAGCTGGCTCGAGACGAGGTGTCCGCGTGGCGCTGGTCTCGCGCGGACGAGGAAGCATTCCGCCGCACCGTGGCGTCGTACGGCGTGGAGTTCGACCCCGCCACCAAGAGCCTGCGCTGGGGCCGCTTCCGCGCGCTAGCTCGCCTCGACGCGAAGGGCGACGACGCGCTCACAGACTACCTCAAGGCGTTCATGGCGATGTGCAAGCGCCAGTGCGGCCTCTCCGTCGGCGAGGCCGAGCTGCCCACGCGCGCCGACCTCAAGGCCGAGCCCATCGGCGAGGAGCGCGCTATCGCCACACTGGAAAGGTAGCATTGCAAGACTGAACCAATTCAGAGTATTTATAGTACATTACTGCCGAGGCCGGGAAAAAGCAATTCCTTGATGAGTAGAATAAATTCGAATGCACAATAGTACATTACTGTAGAGGCCGGGAAGTAGGGGGTTGCCGGCCAAGCAGATGACCGACAACGACGACGCTTAGTTAAAATAAATATTACTAGGTAGTTCTACTAAATTAACTTAGGCTAATTTTGCGGGAAATCAGCATACTCCCCGCGGGATAGGGATAAACTAATTCTTCGCAAATGTAGTCGCGGGCAAGCTAGGTAGTAGTCCATAATTATTTTTTACTTTTTAGCTGTCGCTTTTGGCGGCGTTTTTTTTTCGTTGGCGTTTTTTTATTGTTCGATATTAAAATTGTGCTTGAACTCGAAATATGTATTAAAAAAAAAACAATGAATCTGTTTCAGACTTTTTTATATTAGTACGCCGTTTATTTTTAAATTAAATCTCAGTCTAGGAATTAAAAAAAATGGTAGAATGAATTTCGAATATTTGGCTGTGTGGATTGACTTATCGTAGTCAAAATGTGCATTAAAAAGTTAAAAAAAAAAACAGAGCTTGACTATGTTTCATTTATGAACAGTTCTGTAACTTACGGTAAATGTAACGGGTAGTTTAGTTGACAATAGTCCAGATAGCCTAGTGATTAATGATTTTGACTGTAAAACTAAATGTCCTTGTTTCGAATCCTGGCAATAACGGACATTTTCATAATAAACATCACATAAACATAAGCTTTGTTTAGTTTTAGACGAGATTATTTTGAGTAAACGGTTGTACAATCCGTGAGCTTTTAGAAAAACCTTCGGGTTTCGGGGGAAATCGGGAGGATTCGTTAGTAGAAAATGACAATTGTCTTTTTGACTTAGTAGCAATCCAGCACGCGGAGAGTGCACTCGTTGTGTTTTCATTGATTTATATAGAGCAGTTAAAACCATCACTAACTTATTTAATCAGTTAATTATTTTTCGAAAATTGATTACCATGGGGAGTCAACTTAAACAGGGTATTTCTGTCAATAGCCAATCACGGAAATTGTTTATAATGTAATTTAAATATTTTTTTTAAGAAGCTGAATGATTCAAGAAAAGAGTTGATTGTAAATATTTTAATAAGGTTCGAGACCGAGTCATACAAGCAACGGGGATTTTGAAAAATACATTAAAAAATATTAAACGAAGCAGACCAAAAAAATTCATTTGACATACCCAAGAGAAGTAAACACGGTATAACAACTCTATACACTTCCAAACAAAATCACTGTGTTAAGTCGGGGTGTTCTCTATTTAAATTAACGATGGAAGAATTCGAAAATGCTGATTTTGTTTTCTTTGTATCATGACAAAAAGTCATATTGTATTAATATTAGAAAAACATAAACAAGCTTAATGTAATCACAATAAGGTTTATTTTGTACTGATGGTTATTCTTTACATAACTTTTTACGGTAACTTCAAAAGTTTTGCAAGTTGATAACAGAACAGAACCGCGTATCACGATCGCGTGTCATCGTCAATATCCGAAGTATGCTTCTAAAATACGAAGGTTTTTTTAAGATCTCACGGAGTGTACGATATTAATATTAGTATTTTTTAAAAACCCGTTTGTCAGGATCGATTTGCTGCGAGTGCTGCGCGAGGAAGTGGCGCCGCACGGCGCGCTGGACGCGCGGCTGGCGCTGTGCGAGCGCTCGCCCGACGCGCCGCCCTGGTGGCAGCCCGCGCGCCACGACAAGCTGCTCGTGCTCGGCGTCTGCAAGTTAGTACCGTACCATTACACCTATCAATCAGTACAGTTGTACACGAAAAATCACAATCTATTCCCGTTTTTAACCAACTTCATAAAAGGAGGAGGTTATCAATTCGGTTGTATTTTTTGTTATTTGTTACCTCAGAACTCCTTCATTTATAAACCGATTTTAATTTTGTTTTGTCGTTCGCACAGGAATACCTCCAATTAGGTCCCTTAAGCACAAAATCAAGATCATCTGATGATTAGATCCTAAGGAAATCGAGGGATCTCTTCAAATATTGTAGGGACACCTATGGTAATTTGGATATATTTAGTAGTGACTCGGGCATTTGCTCTTGAAAATCATAATTTGGTGAAGTGGAACTAATGATAAAGTGAAGACCATAGTTGACCACCGTAGTTACTACTCAATTCAATACAAAGTTTTTAATTGTAATTACTTTTAAACGGTAGCTAAGCAATTTATGCTCGTCGTAATGCATATCGAGGGTTGCGTGGTCAAACCCGATAAGTCGAAATAATTGACTGTTGAAAAAATAACACTTTATGTAGTAGTTTAAATTCGATTATTTTATTGAATTGTTAGATCGAGTTATTGGGTTTGACCAGGGAACCCTCGATATGGTGAAATGGAATGGGTGGTGAAGCACCACGATTCTTCAATAATGAACATCAGACAAAGCAAGTAAAATGTGATGAGGGTTTCAAAGGTATGAGATGCTAAACAACTTTACAGTCGAGTGGCACACAATTTTTCACCTCACGACAGCAAGTAAAATAGTAGTTAGATGGAAGAAATCAGTTTCAGGTTACGGTAGCTAGCTTTTGCCACTGGTTTTTTCTAAATCGCAGAATTCTCATCCCCTGGAAATATCTCAAAATACATTCACGTTCTTGTCTCCATAACCACTTGACAGTCCGGGCCGCGCGACCAATATGCCTCCAACCGTCCGGGTTTTTTTCTACTTGCAAAGTAAACAAAATTATGATTTCATCTTATTACTCCTTTTATTCATCGTCTGTGATCGTTAATGATGATTCATTGTTGCAACTTCACTAAAAATGTTTAGAACCCCTTCTTCTGTGACCTTGTAGAGTCCAATGTTATCCTGAATGGACTATGGTGCGAAAAAAAACTACAATAGTTCCTTCAGACGAACAGCCAAAGGAACTACCGCGAATAATCCCAAAAAAATAAAATAATCTTGAATTTCGTTAGCAAACGTTCAGCTATCAAAGATTAAAAAATATATTTTCTAATATTACTTTCATTTGCAGGCATGGATTGGGTGACACATACCACAAATTGTTCTGTGACCCGAAATTACCATTCGCTGATTGCGCCAGCAAGTGGTACAATAGCAGCAAGAGTGGGACGAAGAAGATTGAGGAGACACAAAAGATGTCTTCAGACGAGGAGGAACACAACTCGGAAGGTTCCGGCTGCGAGACGCGGATGTCGCTCCGACGCAGCAAACGAACGTCCGCGGCGTGCGAGCGCGACGACGATGACACCGATGCGCTCTCCGAACTGGAGACGCTCGCCAAGCTCGGCCGCGTCGACGAGGCGCTCTCCCCAGACATGTGGTTCACAGAGCGAGCGCTCGAGACCCGCTTACATCACATCGCGCACGCAGTACAAAACTGCGAGTGGCCCTCCGCCCCCGCCAAGCCCGGCGATGCCGCCCTCCGAGCCGAGCTGCAAGACGACCGCAAACAGACGCAGAAACGACACATCGCCATCGACGTGGAAACTGACCGCGCGAAACTGCACGCGCTGCTGTCCTCGCCGCAGGCAGCGCATTCGGGCGGACGGGACCAGCCGCGCGAGCGCGACGATGCGTCCAGCGACTCGGGCTCGCGGCGCTCCACGCCCGCGCCGCCGCCGGCCCACCAGCGCGTGGCGCCGTCGCCCGCCCCGCCCGCCGCCACACCCGTGGACCTGTCCGCGCCGCTCGACCTTAGCGAGGCCCACGACTTCAGCCTCGGCCGGCGCACACCGCTTGCCGCCGACCCGGCACCCTCGTCCTCCTCCAGGAGTAGACTCGACGACACGCTCACCAAATTAATGAAGAGGAAAAATGTGGTAAGTGTTAATGTCAAACTAATAATGAAATCTGATGATATCAAGAAATTTATTACTGATACATAAACATAACTCACGAGTTCAGTTCAGTCAGAACAGTATATGTTTATAGGCTTTCATAACAAAATTAAATATTTCTCTTTCAGCCCGCACCAGAACAAATAATAGGAAAGGAAAAGAAGAGGAAGAAACTCGATGAAATAGTTTTAGGTTTATCTGCTGCTAAGGTTAAAAGTCCGAGTAGTTCGACCACGGAGCCACTGGCACGCGGGCGAGGCTCGTCGATCCTGCCCGATGTAACTGTCACGCCGGCTGCTCCGCCTTCTTCCGCTACGCCTCCCTCTCAGAAACCGTTTTCTGTCACCGTCACCAATGTTCCATCGCCTCAAACGAGCTCTAAAGATTTGTCCTCATTTTTACAACAATCTCTGGAGCACAGTAGTAAAGGTCAAAAAGTTCCATCATCTTCGGCGACAATGAAGACTTACTCACATGAAGCGAAAGTGAATAAATGGCTCGCAGAGCAGGCCAGCGTGGAGCCGCGTCGGCGTGGGACGAGCAGCGCGGCGCCACGGCTGGCGCCCGACGAACACGTGCCCGTCGTGCATCGCGTCACCGGAAAACGTATCGTCGGCCACAAGGCACCACAGCTCAAACATCTCGCGCAGTGGATAGCTGAGAACCCTATGTACGACATTGACTCCAAGTGGACAGAGGGCATTAAAGAACATGTCAAACTACCGCAGGACGTGCGCACACAGAGACATTCGCCTATGCAACCAGGTAGTTCGATGACCGAACGGAAGAAAGGCCGACCTCCTACTCTCGATACTTCTACTGCCAATGTTTTGTCGACTGGGTCTCATCTTAATCAAAACGTAGCTGGCCTTAATCCGGCTCTCCTAGCTAGTTTATCGAGTCTGAGCGCATTCGATCCAAAAACCCTTGCCGCTACGCTCTCAAACTTAACAGGGTTCGATCCAAAGCTACTGAATACCTTTGATCCTAAATTGCTGTCAAGTCTGAGCAGTTTTGATCCCAAGAATAATCCACTGCTAAGCTCTTTTGGTAGTATGCCAAATTTATTGGGCAACATTACCGGTGGAAATATTTTTGCTAACTTAGCTGGTTTAGGACTGCCCGGATTTTCGTCCTTAGATATGAATAGTCTCACAGGTGCAGCTGCAGCTGCTGGAGCTGACACTAAATCTAAATCACGAAAGTCAACAGATGGAGGAAGTACATCTAGCTCAAAAAATGCAAATTCACAATTCCCTTTCGTTTTCCCTAATCCCAATATGTTATACCCACAACTGGGATTGAGTGGTTTGAATCCGTTCGGTATGCACTCTGGCATATCGTCCGCTTACGACGCGCTCGGATTGCTAAGTAATAACTTGGCAGCGAGTTCTGGGTCTTCCACAATGCATAGTTCCAGCCACGGTTCCGGACGAGCCAGTTCAACAAAAACTACCACTCCTAGATCATCAACTGTAGTAACGAGTTCCTCGACATCGCGTCAACAAAAAGTTTCAGATCGCCAGCAATCAAGTCAATTACCTCAAATACTTTTACCACCAGATCCATATCTCTTAGAGTCACTCTCTAAACAGTCCCTAAGTTACGATGCTATGCTTAAAGCAGATAAAAGGGCCAGAGAGAGCGAGAGCCACGAACCTATGGCGACTGACTTATCTAGAACTGACAAAAAGAAACTTCCTTACGACACATTAAGGTCGCAGATGCCACCAGAGTTTGCAGCGGTGCAAGAAAAACTATTAAAAGGCGATAAAAAAGACATTGACATAAGTAAAATGTTGCTGGAACAAATGGCTTCCGGTGCGCTAAGCGCCAGTCTAGTCAGCTCAGCAGATGCGAAAAAAGTTAAAGAAATGGAAAAAGATGCGTATGAAAAGCTTAGCAAAAGTTCATCTGAATATCTCGCAAGAGCTCTGTCTTCTGAGGAATCAGCTGTACCATTATCAATGAAAAGAACACATGATGAAATGAGTAATGAACCTGAAAATTTGGCACTACAGAGTGCCGAAATAAATCCTGCTAAAAAAATAAAAGAAACTGTTCCTGCAGAATGTATCTCTGCTATTGACAAACAACAGGATCATGCTACTGGGGAAATGGATCTAGAAGACTTGATAGCTCCATCAACTGTCATCAAAACAGGAGTTAAAGCAAGTGACTTTGAGAAAAATATTCCCAAACCGACTGTGGAACCTGCAAATGTTGACAAAGACGAGAAATCTCCTAAAGCCGTATCGTATCATGACGAACCTATGATACAGAGAGGAGCAGAAAACGCCCATGGCGCAGAAGGCGGCAATAGTATGATGGAAGAAGAAAGTAAAGAGAGTGGTGCAGTAGAGGAGCCCTGCGGTGCTGATGATACGTCGCCTAATGATGGTGGCCGAAGAGGTAATCGAAAGAAAGGCCGTAAGTCGTCGGACGAAGCAGTTGCTACCGGTCCTAGACGCGAGTTGCGCTCGAGCGTTGGGAGGTCATCAACAGAGTCGAATACAAATCATTGAGAAACCATCTTAACTGGAAATTATAATTACATCAAACATCACATTATTTATTAGTGGGCAGCCATGAGGCTCGTCTGCAAAGTATGATCTAGATGTGCTAAGTTGCAACTCTGTTTAACATGTTATTTCTGTTATATGTGGAGAGTACTCGGAACATTCTCATTTCTTATTCACAAAATATTCTGACACACATAAATATAATGTTTAGGTTAGATGTAAGAATACTTTTCTTGTTATAATGTAATGAATGTCGCTGGAAAGTAGTACAGAACTATTTGCTTAAGTATGTACCGCCGAGAACAAATTAAAAATTTATAGTCATTACATTACACAAATTACTGCATCAAGTGCTGCGTAATACGTACAAAATTATTGACAACAGTGCCTATATTATTTATTCATTCTGAATATTTAATGGATTCGATTTGTGGCATTCGAAAATGGCGGATGTAGTCAATATATAATTTTGCTATTTCTGTTTTTTTGGCTGGTTGAAGTATAATTTTGATAGTGTTTTATGCGGCGATTAAGCTTAACAGTGAACAGTGACCATAAAATTTATTGCTCTCGTGTCTGACATTTTTTAATGTGCAAGTTGTCTCCACGTGGTTTCTGGAATTTTACTATCAAGTTGCAAAAACTACGGCTACCGAACAACGTCCCTCTCAAAGAGAGTACTTTGACACTGGCGAAATTGTCCTAATAAGGACAGAAAGCCATTTTTTAAAAGAGAAGAAGAATATTTAATGGTAAACAGACTAATGGTATTCTAAAACGAAATGCTGAAAATAATAATACTAGTTTCTTGCGACATCCGTTCATTATAATAACTTTTTAGAAGACTGGTTACTCCACGTACTATTGCAATTATGCTACATAATTCATACATTTTGTCATAAGAAAGTAGGTACGTTTTATTGTATTTATTAATTTATAATCATACAATAATTTTTATAAAAATAGTTTGTAATACGTTCTTGTCGCAGGTAGACTTGACTAAAAGAATATTTTATCTAAATTATGCTGCAACTATATTCAGTTCAATTGAAACTTTTGATAGAAAATTTCTCCTTTAGCATATTTATGTAAAATTTACAACATTGCTGCTGTTATAATGTTGATATTTTTGTTGTAAAATATCAAGATCTCTTGCAAATAAGCAACACATTTTAGATAATTCGTGGTCGTCATTGGATTGATTTCCCTAATACAACGTATTTTTTACACAACATTATGGATGTTGACTTGACGATGCATTGCAATCACGTTAATTTTATAGTTTAATTATTTTTATAGTTTGTGAGATACGTATCAAGCTATGATGTCCTTGTCTATTTTATTTTAAAAGTAAGTAAACACTGGATGTGATAAAATAATTTATTACATTGTATTCTTTTTATTTTGCATTGCTGTATTGATGAATTGTAATATAGAAATTATGTGACAAATCATAAATAAATATGATACCTGATACCACTAGTTCTTATTATGGCAGCTATCTCATCACCAGCAAGGAACATACTACCGCCCCATCCCATTAGGTCGTCCAGTCTCGGAAATAATTTTGTCTCGGGACGTGCTCGGAACTGAGACGTTAGTACTATTATATATTTTGTGGACGAGACTATCTTCAGTCCCGGGAGTCTCGAGATTTGACGACAAACCCTGGGTGGTCCGAATCTGAAGTCAGTCGTAGTTTCAGAAAAAAACTTATGAATAGTTAATTTTTATCAGAACACTCGTCCTTCCGTAGAGCTCAGTGTTGCCAGGTCTTTTTCCAATATATACCGAACAGTGAGCAAAAAAAAGAACCGACTACAAAAAACCATGAAAATAATTTTCTACCACTGAAGTTGGTGCCTCAAATTTATATAATTTATTGAATCAGGCGTTACTTTGCGGAGGTCCATATCAATGAACTAAAAGAATTTCCTTGCTCACCCGCGACCTTACGATAGCTGAGCCTTATTATAAGTCTATGGCCTATGCAAAATATTCGTGTTTATGCAGCTCATACTGTAAGAACACACAAATTACACAAACCCATCTATCACCACCACCACCACAACAAATAAACTTGACAATAAATAAATAAAAATTAAAAAATCAAGGTAAGTAGCACAGTTAAAATTTATTAATATTTTGTGGGTAGTTTTTGTTTTGTTTGGCAAATTAAAACAGTGGTTGTGGTTTGTTAGTCTAACTGGTAGCATGGTGTACGGTTGTGTCACTCTGAAGATGAGCTCTGGTTGAGTTTGAAACGCGTCAGTGTTTTGTGGTGGTGGTGATAGATGGGTTTGTGTAATTTGTGTGTGTTCTTACAGTGTGGAGGTGGAGGAGCTGCATGAACACGCATATTTTGCATAGGCTCAGCTATCGTAAGGTCGCGGGTGGGCAAGGAAATTCTTTTAGTTAATTTTCCTCAAATTTATTGGTTTTTTTTTCTATTTTTGTGTGAAAATCTTAATGCGGTTCACAGAATACATACTTACCAAGTTTCAACAGTATAGTTCTTATAATTTCGGAAAAAAGTGGCTGTGACATACGGACAGACAGACATGACGAATCCACAAGGGTTCCGTTTTTCGCCATTTGGCTACGGAACCCTAAAAACACGTACTAACTCTTTCTTTCTAAGATGTGTCGGCATATAAAAACAAAGACGGCATGATAATATTTATTTAATTTACACTTGCCAATGGTTTGTCATTACGAGCAAGTGACGTTTCATCGCGATCTTAACCTAAATTTGATTACAAAAATTGTTGACCTAAGCCTGTATTTCAACCCTCACCATTTTATCGATATCGATAAAAAGCGCAAACGTTTAGCATGCTGCACTATTTAAATCTGTTATGTTGGTAGTATTGTTTTTTGGCGTTAAACGGATCTTTGGCTTGGTGTACATTTTGGTAATGGTTTGCCATGCAGACTCAATACAAACTCGATTCCATTCGCTAGTATGGGAGTCCCGCCTCTTAAAACGTAGTGGTTATATTCTCTTTGGTACTTACTATTTCGCTGATCACTACTTGGGCGGTGCAAGAAAGAAGAAAGTGGGAAGTATGTGAACCTACTCTATCTATACCATAGACTTAACGCGAGTATTTTGTATAAGTACTAAGTTGACCGGCCCAGCAAGGCTACCACGAAATACGAAAATCGAAGTTCGATCGTACCGTCCCGCCTACGCTTATGTCATTTAATACGAGAGTGAGAGGGATGGTACGATACGAACTACAAATTTTGTGTTTCGGAGTAGCCCTTCTGTACTACAGGGTTACTACGAAATTCTAAACTCGAAGTTCGTATCTTACCGTTTCTCTCGGTCTCGTATTAAACAGTATAAGTGTCAGAGGGACGGCACGACACGAACTTCGAGTTTCTAGTTTCGTGGTAGCCCTGCTGTACTGTGCAGAAGGGCTACTCCGAAACACGAAATTCGAAGTTCGTATTGTGCCGTCCCTCTCACTCTTGTATTAAATAACATAAGCGTAGGCGGGACGGTACGATACGAACTTCGATTTTCGAATTTCGTGGTAGCCTTGCTGACATTGACGGGTGACACTCTTTCTCGGCCCGGATAATACCGACTTGGAAATACCGACATTGTTTTTCGTGTACACGCCCATAGAAGCTCCTGTCAGTTTCTATGGAAAAAAAAAACTTTTATTGGTACAAATGAAATAAAAAATATCCTAAAAATAGCTTAACTAAACTTACCTACATAAAATAAAAACAAGAACAAATTATCTAAAGAGTACCCCTTAGGCAAGGCCCCGAAGATGCTGGCATCGTTTCCTCTTTGAATAGCTAGGCTAATTATTAGTCCGAGGAAGTTACCAGCCCTTCGGTCCCTTGTGACGTCTACTAATCTTTTTGAAATTTGGGCGTATACATACACAAAAAACAGGGCCGGTATTTCTATGTCGGTGTTATCAGGGCCAGGAAAGAGTGTCTGTCACCCACATTGACTTGACTGACAGAAAACAATAAACGACACGTAGCGAAAAATTAAGTGATGTTAAAAGTATCTAATTATACTGAAGAAATTACTTATCAAAATCGTCAAAGCTAGTCTTCTGTGTGTGCAACGAATAGTGGCGAAAAGTCAGTGCTGAAATAATGTTACCCATTCTGCATTAAGACAGAGCTACAACAATTTGTACAAGGCAATTGCTGAAATGGATACAAGAGCAGCTAAATTAGCGTTAGCTCGGAAAAAGGTACAGTAATAGATTAGTGGTTTAGTAAATTACTTTGGGGATAATGATAGTAATCACGACATGTTCACCCTATGTACCCTAAAGCTGTGTTAAAAATAAAATTGTGTTAAATACTTGTAATGTATAGTATATAGATATCATTTATAAATATTGTGAATCTGTTTAAAAAAAAATACCTCGTTAAGTTTCTTGCCGGATTCTTCTCCAGAGGGGTTTTTCCGAACTGGTGGTAGATTTTTTGACGTTCATAAGTGCTTAGTTATAGCCTAAATTGAATAAAGAGATTTTGACTTTGAAAAGCCCTAAACTGTAAAACAGTTGCAATGCACAAACATTAAGCTATGTCACCCAAAAGAATATTGGGGCAATGTTGATTTTCATTGGTAAAACAAAAACATTTACTAATAAACATAATTTTTTCTAAAATTCCTTTGTCCCTGTAGCATTTTTTTTTGTTTAAAATAATTTTTTGTTGTGTCTTACATAATATGTAAGACACATTATAGACAATAAATAACTTCACAATCATTGTTAAAGGTCAAATTGTAAAATTTACAAAATTTACGAATGATATTGACATGAGACATAAGAGAGACATCTCATAAAAACTCACTTTTTTAACCTTCTTTAGGGTCATTGTTCATCCAACATTACCCCTTATATTTTGTTTTCTAGATTAATTACAAATATTACACTCTCCCTTTTACTGAAACCATGGCTCTGGATGTAAAGGCCTGTCTAAAGAACCTGTAAATCAGCATTGCTTCTTCTGAAAGTGGTTGACTTAGAATTACATTTCTGATCACATTCCAAAAGAAAATGAATAAGGTCTTCAGTTTTATTAATACCTGTACACAAAGGCGATTCTACAACTCTCATCAAATTAAAAAAACAGTTTAGTGGAATGTGACTAGTCCGGACATGAAAAACCCACACAACAAGAACCCTGGGGAGGCTGGAATTATCAAACCAGGGTACTTTGAAGATTTTACTCTCTATGGTGCCATACCAAATGCATTTAGTGATGGATTCAATATTGAACATTTCCTGCCATTTTGCAAAAGACTTCTCCCTGGCTAACTGCATTAGCTCAGCACAATTACGGCACTACACCCCTTCCCTGCACTGTCTCGATCACACATGGGCTGGTCTGAATGTGCTGTCTTGCCACTCGGCCGTCACGTCGCAGCGCGCGCCATTTTTGAAGTGAACGACTGTCCTAATTTCAAAACATGTGTATAGGTAAAAAACTTAAGTAAAGGACCTGTTGTATGTAGTAGTAACTTGTCCATATACATATACAAATTGACGTTCCAAATTCGCAAAATGACTTAAGCTCCATATCAATTCTGTGCACCACTACAAAAAACAGGTCCTTTACTTAAGTTTTTTACCTATAAACAGTTACTTGCTTACATCACTGTCTCGGCAGAGAAACATTTTACTGTCTCGCCCGTTTGCTCAGTATGTATGTGTGATCAAGGCATTAAATATATGTACATGGATATGAGTCGCGCTTGCGCTACTGCAGCACGACAAAACGCCTATATGTGAAAGTGCTCTTATACTATTTAACTGTGTATATATATTTTTGTTTTATTTTATAACCTCCCGCGGCATCATACAACAAAATATGACATCGAAATTGAAAACTTAATGTCTCATAGATAAAGTTCAATTTATTTTTTTGTAAAATTTTAATGATACAGAGAAAATGACACTATTACTCTTCCAAAAGATATAAGTTCTATTGCTAACAATATGTACCAGTATTATCACTTTGAATGGAGGTTAAATTTATTTTTACTAGAATAATACAGATCATGTTCTTGGCGCATGGTGCTTAAGTCACTCTGAGTAAATTTTTAAAATAGTTTTGCTCTCTTGGGATTAAACACATGTTGTAAAAGCTATGACCCACTTCCACCCCTAGTGAGGCTATTTAGAGTTTGAGAGAATGAGGAGTGACAAATTAATCAATTCAATACATTTTTTTTAGCTAAAAGATCATCAAGTCAAGAAAGGGGTTCTTAAAGAAGGAAATGGTAATGAGTATCATGAAGATGATGGACAAAACATTAAAGATTCACATATTTGTGAAAATCCTATTGTAACAGATGCATCCATAAGGCCTGACGATGATAATATTGTAAAGCAAACTATAGATATGACTGATCAAAATCAAAACTACAACAATTGCCAGCCGTTAAGTCCAGAAGTAAATGTAACAGAGCTCCTTGTTTCCAGTAAAAGAAACCTTGAGTTAACAGTTAACCAGCTGCAATTAAAATTATCACAGGCAGAAAGTGATTATGCTGCAGCCTTAAACAGCCATAACTTGTCCAAACAACAATTAAGCAGCTTAGAGAAAAATCTTAAAAATATAAATGATAAATATATGGTTATGGCTGAAGAGGTTCAATCAAAGGATAGAGTTATAGAGAACCTCCATGCACAAAAATCTTCATTGTTAGATGAAAATAGTAACTTGCAAGATCAATTGGAGTTCACTAAAACTGTACTCACAGCAAAAGAAACTGAGAATGATTCACTTCACAGTCAACTGTATAAACTTCAAGAACAGCTTGATGCCACCCAATTACATTTACAGCAAATAACCAATGGGTCAGCTGACTGTATAACACCTAACAATGGAACCCAGGATGGACATCTGACTGTTGCTTTGCAACAAAAAATATTGGCTCTTGAACAACAGATCAAGGTTTTGCAGAAAGAACGTGATCAAATAAGTTCACACTATGAACACTATGTTGGCGACTTGAATAATCAGCTCAAGTCCGCTTTAGTTAAGAATGAAGAATTAGTAAGAGAAGTTCAAGATTTAACAAATCGAGAGATGGGTCTTATTGAGCAAATCAGTGATATGGAAATTCGATTACAGAATTATCAAAAATTTAAAGAATCTGTGAATAGTCAAGCCTTGTCTAATGACAATATTAATGAGTTACAACATAGTCATGCACAAACTATGGTAATTGCTATTTGTAATGTTTACATGTCATGTATATTTGAGATAGGCTAAGGCAACTACTTTAATTGTTAATTGATACCACACGAAACTGTTCTTTGGAATTCAGATCTAATATTTTGAGTTATGTCTACTGGAGCTGCATTTACACAGTGTTGAAAAAAAATCATTATTCAAAAGAAGTACAATTTTTCGAATTTTAGTGGTTATTGTTTACATTAAATTCATAAAGATTACACTTTGACATTAAAATAAACTGTTTACTATAAAATAATCTGAGTTTATTTTACAGGATATGCTGAAAGAGTTAAGTAATAAATATGAAAAGCTTCAGAAAGAATTTACTGACAGTGAAGCAAAAGTAAGAGAGTTAAGTCAAGTAAGAGAAAAAAAATGCACACATGATGAAATAAGTATCACTAAATTGTCTGCTGACATAACAAGTGATAAAATTGCTGCACAGAGAGCAACAGAGCAAAATATGAAGTTGAAAACAGACATTCAAGAACTAGAAGCAGCTTTTGTGAAATTGGTAAGAACTACCTTATTTTAATTAAGGCTATAGCCGTGTAAGGGAACAAAAATTGCCCCTGACTTTATTGCCATTTAATGTAACTTATATTATATATTAGTCATGCATAATGCTAGTTATTAATATGCCTAGTTTTACCCCGTAATTATTGAGTTTCCGGTAGGAAGCCCGCGTTGCTCTAAGAGATTTCTGGAAATTCACTTCAAGTTTATTTTTATAACGTTTTAAACTTTCGTGATTCTCACTCATAGACAAAATACCACCTACGGAACTTATCACGCTAACACACACAAGTAATATTTACCTCGACATTTCGGCAACATTGCAGTCGCCGTGGTCACGAGTAGACTGAAGTGTCAGGTGTCAAGTCCGCATAGCAGCGCGAGTTCTTTGAACTACCCGCACTTGATCACTAATAGTACCGGCACTCGTATCACGAACTACCCGCACTTGGTCATTTTTATTTGTGACCCTATCACACCGACACACAACACTAACAACGTCCGATCGGCCCTCCGACGCCGAAACTTTTTAATAACAGGATTCCACGAAGATGAAAGCTTATACCCATCGTCCCGGCTGAAATTTTCATTCTTGAGTAGAAATGACGTTCCGTGGACAGGATTTTGGGATTGTGAAGCTCAATCCAGTGGTTTGGTCCTGACTCCAACAAATGCTCGGCTATGGCTGACTTGTTTATCTGGCGATTTTTAACAGCTGCAATATGTTCCTTGACCCTCTCAGCTATTGTTCTTTTCGTCTGTCCGATATATGAACTACCACAACTACAATCAACCCTATAAACACCCGGTGTTTGGAAGGGAACGACATCCTTGGGTGTCCTAATATGCCTCGCGACTTTGGACAAAGGCGTGTACACTACCTTGATGGAATACTTGCCTAAAACGGCTCCAACTTTGTAAGTCACTCCTTTCACATAAGGCATATATGCAGACAGTCTAGCTACATCAGGATATTTGGTTCTACGTTTCCTTCTGGGCTGCCATTTATTCACCACATATCCGTTACGCCTTAGTACCTCCTGAACATGTCTCAACTCGTTTTCAACAAATTCAGTCACACAAATCAAATGCCCTATTTTGTACTGAACTCGCAACAGATTGGAGATGTTTGGGATGATGGTGAGACGATGCGTTCAAATACCTATCTGTGTGCGTCGGCTTCCTGTAGACAGTATGTGCCAAAGAACTATCCGCTCTCGCCATTACCTTCACATCAAGGAAAGATAATGAATGTCCCTCTTCCAACTCATAAGTAAAACTAATCTTCGTATGAATGGAATTGAGATATGCCAGAAACTGTTCCACTTCAGGTTTCCCACCTTTCATAACGCAGAAAACATTGTCGACGTACCGCTTCCATAATCTAACATTCCACGCTTGTAGATCTATTAACGTCTCAAAATGTTCCATCCAGATATTGCCCATCACCGGAGCCACGGGACTACCCATAGCAACGCTATCAATCTGTAGATTGTGCTGTCCTCGATACAAAAAGTAACAATTAGCCTGTTCGTATTTATTAATTTCTCTGAAATTGGTTGTCTGGAAGAGATCGCTTTTTAGCGATAAGACCGCCTATTGTCTACCTGATTTTTTTTATTTTTGTGATGTCTCTGTACTGTTTTTGGTGATCAATAAAGAATATTTGTATTGTATTGTAACTCCCTTCTAAACAGTTTCTGAGCAATACCATGTAGGACTCTGATATGTCGTTCTCACCTAACTTCCCTCGAATTATCTCATAGCATTCTTTAAGAGGAACATTGATGAAAAGTGAGCCCACATCAAAACTCACCATAACGTCTTCTGGTTCCAACTTCATGCTGCTGAGAATTTCCACAAAATGGCGAGAATCTTTGACGTAAGACGTTTTTCCCACAAGCGGCTGTAACACCGATGCTACGTGTTTCGCCAGGTCGCAAGTAGGAGAAGCAATTTGATTTACAATAGGTCTCAGGGGCACGCCAGTCTTGTGCACCTTCGGCAACCCATACAACCTCGGCGGCTGCACGATCTTCGGCTTGTGAAGGCGTTGAAAATCATCATCGTCAAACATCTTTATAGTCTCTGACTACAGTCCTTATACGACGCGTAACTCTGGCCGTAGTCATCCAACAAATTCCTTATTTTACTCTCGTAATCACTAGAGTCCATCACCACAGTGGCATTACCCTTGTCCGCTTTAAGTACAAAAACTTCCTGGTTCATCCTTATATTACTTAAAGCCAAACGCTTTTCTGCAGTGACATTGCTTTTTGGTAACCTGGCCCTTAAAATAACCGCAAGATCCTGCCTTAGAACATCGGCGTCACTCGAAGTCACTTTATTGAGCATTATTGCTTCCTCCACGCTACTGATTACGGTCTTATAAGGAATTCGTTTCGGTATCAAAGCATAATTCAACCCCTTCGCCAAAACGCTCGTCGTTGCGTCATCCAGAGGAGTGCTAGATAAATTAATTACCGTCTCCGATAATACCGGTCGTGCATTTCCACGATTGCTACTGCTTGCGGTCTCGTTCCTTCCACATCGAACAAGCAACTTCGCAAAGGGTATAACCCTGTAAGGATGGCGAAACTGCCTTTGACGAGAAAGTGGTTTTCCTTTGGCTCGGATAATTGTCTTTACATACGTTGTAATTTGACCAAATTTTAGCCCCAAAATGGGCGTGGTTTTTGAGATAATTAAAAAAAAAGGAAAATCGTTTTTATTTTTTATTTACCAAACTAGTGGCCCGATTTTCACGAAATTTTTATATATTATGTAGAAAATTAAGAGCGTTTTTTTCTAAAAAAAATCCAATTAATTTTATATTTAAGTAAAAAAAAAACATTTTTTTAATATTCATAAATTTTTTTTTTTTACTTGCGAGGTGGCGACACCTACCAATATCAGATATATTATGACCCATTTAATACTCTAATACATATATTTTTTTCAAAAACATTCATTTGGATCATCAGGTTAAAATAAGCGAATTTGTAACATCTCATACATAGCCTTCCCTTTACTACGTACATGGGCGTTTTCAAAAAAAGTTGTTGAAATGACTTTTTTTTAGAAGTGGATGAAATTTGGTATTCCTACTCAGAATCAGGAGCACTTTCAATTATAATAGGAGAAAAAAAATGTGTCAATATTTTTTATTCCATTACGTTACCGTTTTCATACGCGTGTCTGTGGCGGTAGTGTCATGGATAACACAAAATTATATGAAAAACCTGGGACACTTTTTTTTCCTATTGCAATCGAGTGCTCCTGATTCTGATTAGGAATACCAAATTTCATCCACATCTGACAAAAAAGTCATTTCAACATGTTTTTTTTGAAAACGCCCACCTACGTAACATAGGATTCAATAGTAGGGTGGGTTGAAAAAAATTTTTTTTTTATTTTCTTAGCATGGGGGTAGAATTTGTACCTTATGAAAAAAGAAAAATTTTCAAAAAAAAAATTACTTAATATTTGAGGTGGCCCACTCGCTTTTAAAATTAATAATCTATTAAATGAAGTAGTACCAAAAAAATATATATTAAAGGTGTTCTAGAACCTGTAGGGTCTCCCCTCGAAAGCCAATTGGAAATCAAAAGTAAAAAAAAAAAAAATTTCTATTACTTTTGTAATTAATGTAAAAAATCAAAAAATGACTTCTCTTTCTTTTGTATTAAGATGAAAGTTATAAGTAAAAAAAATCACAATCGACAATTTTTAGACGTCTTCCACGATGTTTGACCGAAAAAAAATTTTTTTGTTGGAACTACCTCATTTGATAAATTATTAATTTTAAAAGCGAGTGGGCCACCTCAAAATATTAGATAAAAATTTTTTTTTTTTTAAATTTTTCTTTTTTCTATAAGGTACAAATTCTACCCCCATGCTAAAAAAATAAAAAAAAAATTTTTTTCAACCCACCTTACTATTGAATCCTATGTTACGTAGGTGGGCGTTTTCAAAAAAAAGATGTTGAAATGACTTTTTTGTCAGATGTGGATGAAATTTGGTATTCCTAATCAGAATCAGGAGCACTTTCGATTGCAATGGGAAAAAAAAGTGTCCCAGGTTTTTCATATAATTTTGTGTTATCCATTACACTACCGCCACAGATACGCGTATGAAAACGGTAACGTAATGGAATAAAAAATATTGAGACATTTTTTTTCTCCTATTATAATCGAAAGTGCTCCTGATTCTGAGTAGGAATACCAAATTTCATCCACTTCTAAAAAAAAGTCATTTCAACAACTTTTTTTGAAAACGCCATGTACCTACGTAGTAAAGGGAAGGCTATGTATGAAATGTTACAAATTCGCTTATTTTAACCTGATGATCCAAATGAATGTTTTTGAAAAAAATATATGTATTAGAGTATTAAATGGGTCATAATATATCTGATATTGGTAGGTGTCGCCACCTCGCAAGTAAAAAAAAAAAAAATTATGAATATTAAAAAAATGATTTTTTTTTACTTAAATATAAAATTAATTGGATTTTTTTTTTAGAAAAAAACGCTTTTAATTTTCTACATAATATATAAAAATTTCGTGAAAATCGGGCCTCTAGTTTGGTAAATAAAAAATAAAAACGATTTTCCTTTTTTTTTAATTATCTCAAAAACCACGCCCATTTTGGGGCTAAAATTTGGTCAAATTACAACGTATGTAAAGACAATAATTGTTATTACTATCCGAGCCAAAGGAAAACCACTTTCTCGTCAAGTTTCGCCATCCTTATACCCTTTCTTGTTATGCTTTTCACTACACAACTCAAAACTACGAACCGCCTGCTGATACGTAATCCGATGATCCGATCACACAAATCAAAATCATCGCGGGACAGCGCCGCCACACACTCACTATGCAACCCGTATAACTTGCACTGCACATCGTCCAGGTCTTTGTGATGGTTTCTAATCTGCATTTTTAGTAAACTGGACGAACGCCAGTAACTAAACAAAATTTCACACCTTTCAGTGCATAGGTGTTTCCGTTTTGATGGTGATGCCTGTCTCCTAGGTAAATCACTTAATAAGTTTCCCTAAAACTCAAGTGATCCATTTGATGAAACAAAGTATGATATTTACAAAAATCAATGATCAATGATCAATCTTATTAATAATAATTTCATGTTTAAAATAATTTCAGAGTCAAGATAAATTAGAACTGGTAGAAAAGATAACTGCCGAAAAATATTTGAATAGAGAGCTAACAATTAAATTGGCCGAAATTGAAGAAAAAGCAAAAGATATGAATATAAAGTTAAAAGCAAAAGATGAGGAAATGATAAGATTACAAACTAACAGCCGTGAAATAGAAAAGCAGTTGGAGCTGTTGTCGAAGGGATCAACTTTTGTTGAAGGTGATGAACAATCAACAAATCAGGAGAATAATACTGAACTATTATGCATTCATACACATGAACATAATATTAATGATAAACATGAAAATCATGTTGAAATCGAAACGAAGGAAGCAGATTTTAACTGTGGTGAGGTTTCATCAGACATTTCTAACGATTCAAATATTCCAAAAGAACATGCCATGGTTAAATTACAAGAAAGATTTCTCAAAATAATGGAAGAGGTTGCAGATTTATCAGATGAAAAACACAGACTTGAACACATAATTTTGCAGCTACAAAATGAAACAGATACAATTTGTGAATATGTAGCATTGTATCAACAGCAACGTAGCTTGTTAAAAAAGAGAGATGAAGAGAGAAGTGCTCAGATAAAAATATTCCAAGCTGAATGTGATCGGCTCCGAAAACAGCTTGAAGAGCTAGGTGCGATATTACTGCGATTCGCTGAAGACCCGAAACTATTGTCATATTTCAAAGACGAAGCAAAGCAGGCTGATATGGCCAAGGTTATGGACTTGCTGACCAATTTGAAACGTAATGCATTGATCGATCCTAAGAAGATAAATTTAGACCTTAATAATTTTTACCCCTGCAGTTGTTGTTCTGGTCAACTAATTGATGTGTGATTAAAATGTCATTCTAAAAGATATATAAAAGGTTTTATAATTTTAAAAGATTCACCAACACAACGTTGTATATAAAACAGTTTTATATGGAAACAGCATTGAAACATTGAATTGATTTACGAAAGAAGGTCCAAAAGTTCGTGAAATGAAGTATGTATTAGGAGGAAACATTATTTATTATACAAAGTTTATGTTCAGTTATAGCATTGTCCGTGGTTATAGTGAGACCATTTAAGGTAAAAAAAAAAAAGTACCTCAAGTCTGTCTTTTATTTTTGCCATGTCGCCTTGAAAGGAAATTATTTCGTTATGAATCAGTCATTATGGAACAAATTGAATATCGTGGCCTTGATAAAGTTTCTGTATAGGCAAGGAAAATCTCCGCGAATAGAGATGTCAGCTGTTCACGGGGGTCAATGCCCTAGTCAGTCAATGAGCGGTCAGCCGCTCAATGTACAAGTATATGTAGATCCTAACAACTAGAACTAGGAATGTATTGATACAAAAAAATTAAACACGTCGACATTTATTTTATTTTTTATTTGTATGTATGTAATTTTTCTATGAACGGCATTCATGTTAAAGTTGTATTTGCCTTCGAAAAACAACGCACGCAATCTACGTATTGGTTTATTGAAGAAATACACACAGGGATTAACTATTAAATTGTACCAACATATTAAACCACCACAGAATAGAACACACCACTATCATATCTTATGATAGCTGATGCTTATACACCCTACGAACAAATTATACACCTAATATTTTTGGCAGCCCCGGATCTAAGGGGGGGCAAACCGGGGCACTTGCCTCGGGCGGCAGTTTCGTGGGGGCGCCATATCCTTAAGACCATAAATGAAGAAGAAAAGATGAAAAATGTTACTTATTGGCAGATTTATCAGTTTTCCTCCAAAACTGAAGGGAGGGGGCGCCACCATCAAGGTTTTGCCCCGGTTCGAAAAAATCGTAGATCCGGGGCTAACTTTTGGGTACTATACAGTATTTTCTGTGAGAAGGTTCCGCCGTGGGCCACCTATCATTTATATGGTTTATGTCAATCCAATTTATAATAAAAACCGGCCAAGAGCGTGTCGGACAGGCCCAAACTATTTTGGGCCTGTCCGACACGCTCTTGGCCGGAACCCTATGGTTCCGTAGCCATTACGAAAAAATTAAGTAATATTTTTCTAAGGATTTCGTATTTTATACGGAATCTTCCAAGTTTAGGTATATTTTATACCTTAAGCAAACTTAACCGTTATAGTTTTCCTTGAAAGTTTGATATACTGACTACCATCCTGAATTTATTCAAATTTTTCCACCCACCGGTTTAGATTTTAGAGGGGGGGGGGGGACGCTGAACGAATGAAAATTTGCACTTTAAAGTTGAATATTTCGCAAACAAATTACTGAATCGAAAAATGGTTTAGCAAACTCCTAATGGTTTTAAAATACCTATCCAACGATACCTCACACTATAGGGTTGGATGAGAAAAAAAAAATCACCGCCACTTTACGTCTATGGGAGGTACCCTAAAAAAAATTGTTTTTGAATTTTTAATTGTACTATTTTGTCGGCATAGTTTACCTATATATCCGTGCAAAATTACAGCTTTCTAGTATTGATAGTCTCTGAGCAAAGCCGCGGACGGACAGACAGACAGACAGACATGGCGAAACTATAAGGGTTCCGTTTTTGCCATTTTGGCTCCGGAACCCTAAAAAGGGTCATCGATTTAGAATACCTTAGATGCACTGTCACCTACAAATTCAAGTAGTCAAAAACCGGCCAAGAGCGTGTCGGATACACCCGGGATAGGATTCTGTAGCCATTACGAAAAAATTAAGTCATATTTTTCTAAGGATTTCGTATTTTGTACGGAATATTCCAAGTTTAAGTGTATTTTATACCTTAGGCTGCTATTTACTCTTAAACTACTAATAATTTTCAAGAAAACTGAACCGTTATAGTTTTCCTTGTAAGTTTGATATACTTACTACCATCCTGATTTTTTTCAAATTTTTCCACCCACCGGTTTAGATTTTAGAGGGTGGGGGGGAGGGGCGGACAATCGATTTTAAGGATTTTTTTTTTATATATATAAGAGGGGGCAAACGAGCAGACGGGTCACCTGATGGAGAGCGATCACCGCGATCAATTTGCTCTTTAAAGTTGAATAATTTGCAAACAAATCACTGAATCGAAAAATCGTTTTAGCAACCCCCTAATGATTTCAAAAGACCTATCCAACGATACCCTACACCATTTAAGAATAGGTAAATGAGTTTGAAGGCGAACGAAAATACAATAAGTAGGTATTATGCCATCCTTTTTCAACGTCGTTAATGCATTATTTTTGTTATTTTTAACAGAGCACTTCGGCATGTTGATCCGATAACGAAGCACGGCGCACGTTACTGACAGCCCAACCACAGTATAACAACACAACACAGGGAAAACTTGTTACACTGTGGCGCAACTGGGCTTATAAGGTGGTTAAGCTAAGCACAGTTGTAGCAAGACATATTTTAAGCGTTAGCAGGGTATCTAGGGTAGGTATTCTAAATCGATGTATACCGACTCGTAATTCCTCATACCTACATATATGAAATTCAACATATAAGGAGGAAGAAGAATTCTTAGACTTTTTACAGAGAGTTTGACCATTGTTTATTTTATGAAGGGTGCAAAAAACAAAACGATCAAAAATTTGTTTTAAATTGAACTAAGTATTACTTATACATTTTCGATTTTATATATTCCAACCTTAGATTTAAGATCCCAACTTAGCGTGAGTTGCAGCAAACTATAACCAAAGTCATTTCAAATGGTTATCGTATGGTAAGTAAGTATAATACATACACCACGCTTAAGAGTTCAGAATTTGTGTCAAATAACTTGGGTGACACTATTTCCCGTCCGTACAATACCGACATGGAAATGCCGGCATGATATTTCGTGTACACGCCCATAGAAACTCTTCTCTGTTTGACACCAGTTTGTATGGGCGTGTACACGAAATATCGGGTCGGTATTGTCCGTGCCGGTAAATAGTGTCACCCAAATTAATAACTTTATACATTAATACCTAAGTACATATTTTTAATTTTGACATTTTAACGTTTGGTATTAATTTCATTCGTAATTTAAATTCATATGTACGATAAAAGACATACTGATTTATTTGTTGATTTGAATTAAATTTGAAATAAACTAAACTAAAGTCTGTTTTCGTCACGAAGATGGTTATATATTCAAATAAATAATTTAAATATACCTACTTAGATATAGGAACTAAAAAACTAGGGGAAGGGGGATGGGGCGGTCAGCTCCAATTTCTTCTACGGAACCGAATCTTTTAATAATTGCCTTATTGTCTAATGTACTTCGAACCGCAATTGTTTTCATCACTTCTCTCTGTCACACGGTATGACGAGGGCAGAAATAGTGAATGTATGACGAACGTCAGCGCGTTAGACAATTTACGGCCTCAAGTTCTGTAATATGTCAAGAAATCAAAGCCGGCGCCGGATTGCCACAATCTGTCACCGACCGCCTCAAGCCCCCCGAATTATTTCGCTTTTGAAAATAGTATAACACAATATGATGATCCAAGTTAAATTAACATAATATTCGGAATATCGAGCTCTGTATAGTTAACATAATAGTAACAACATCACAAAATCCTTCCTTATCATAAAATCTTATACAGAAATTATAATGAGCAACTAGCAGTTTTTGGTATTGTTTTCAACTAGGTTACCTATTTTCATTCATATACGACATGACGGCCATCTGTTACTGTTTTCGGCCACATCAAATCCTTACAATCAAAGTGTTTCTGCCACTGCCAGCAGACTGTCAGCTACAGAATAGGTCACTTTAATACACTTTTGTACACTAAAGTAAAGGAACCCGCAAGAGAATACTTATTTTGCACTTTTGCGTATCCGGTCACCGCACTTACGTGCTGCAGGCTGTAATTGAGGTTTAGTCTTAACAAATTTTCGGATGCGTCTATCGGGCGTGGCTCCCTACCGGCCTATCCCTACTAATATTATAAATGCGAAAGTAACTCTGTCTGTCTGTTACGCTTTCACGTCGAAACCACGGAACGTTTTATTCCGGTAGAGGGCGCGCGGTAGGGGCGATATATATATACTGTGCCGGCACTGCTGATATCAATGACAGTCAATGGATCATCGACAGATTATTTAAGTTCGGTACTTCAGCTTTTCGGTGAATGATTGTTCTTTTCTATATACCTAATGACTGTTTTCTTCGATTCTGTATCTGTCCATATCTATTGCAATTCAGATCTAATAAAAAGTACAAAGTAACAACTGACATTAGACGATCATAAATAAACATTATCTTTATTATTACTTAGGTCTATCATTGTGGCCCACTGCTGGGCAAATGCCTATCCTCTTAACCTCTATATATCCCTTTCCAGAGAAATGAAAATAAGATCCAGCCGAGTACAGCGGCACAGTATATATATAAGCTAAAGCAGTATGGAAGCTACGAACAAATCGATCGAAACGAACACACTCACACAGACGCTCTTGCTCGCTAATCTTGCCGTAAAGCAGCAGTGCTTGCATTGTTGTGTATCGGCGTGGAGAGTAAGACAGCCGGTGAAATTACTGGCACTTGAGGTATCCCATCTAGGCCTCTAGGTTGGCAACGCATCTGCAATCCCCCTGGTGTTGCAGATGTCTATGGGCGGTGGTGATCTCTTACCATCAGGAGGCCCAGATGCTCGTTTGCCATCCAGTAGAATGAATAAAATAAAAAAAAGACGCGCGCTCTACACGCGAGTGACGCGTCGAGACGAGCAGTGGCCGCGTTGCGCTGTTTCAATTGCGTGCGCTCCATACAATCCGCGATTAAAACCTATGCCTAGAAAATAATGTGCACTATATAGCTGCTTGAACACGGATTCTTCAAAACCGGGGCTTTTATTTTTTAAACTCCCCGCTGATGTTGAAGGGTAAGAGTGATTTACTATTACTAAATAAAATTTTTTTTTTAAATAAAACATTTGGTTGTTCGAGACCCACTTGCTCGTTTGCCATCCAATCGAATACATTTTTTTTCTATTATACAAAAAATAAGTGGCCAACCCTAACGCTCCTTTGGAACTTAGGTACTTATTTATTTAAAAAAATATGCCTAGCTTCCATACTGCTTTAGCTTATTACCCGACTGCAAGGAGAGGTATTGTATATACCTATATACAGGGTGTCCCAGAAGTACCACGTCACAGTGACACCAGAGGTAGGCCAGCTCAAGACGCACCTAACCAACCTAACATGACCCCAGTAAAAGTTGCACGGTTTTCGAGTTATTACCGAAATAAAGATTTTTGGGGATACTCCCCTTTGTCTTGACATTTTTAGTACCAGCATCGGCTTGAAAAGCTTTTAATAACAGTTTTTTATGTGTATCGAATCTTGAATAGTTACTTCAGAAGTGCAGTGTGTTATTTTGTCAGTAACTTCCCTAAAATGCTGAAAACAACTTCATTAATCTTAATTTAAGTTGTTTCAAAAACATGAATTTCAACTTTAACCATCTGCCATGAAAAAAAATGACTAGAAATGAAACAAATAAATAACGTAAATAAATTAGGCATGTTATGCAGATTTAGAAATGGTATAACACATGAACCTTACTTCAAGAACATTAGGCATTCTTATCACTTTACTGATACCGCAAGCCGTCACTGTTAAGTAAAAACATGTTACATTACTAATTTATTGAATCAGGCGTTACTTTGCCGAGGTCCATATTAATGAACTAAAACAATCAATGCCGCTATGTCTGTCTATCTGTGGCACAGTACCTCTTAAACGAGTGAATCGATTTGAATGCGTTTTTTTTAATTGAAAGCAGGTTTTCTAGCAATTGTTTTTAGACGTTTCTATCAAAATTGGTTCAGCCGTTTTTGAGATATTGAACTTTGAAGTGAAAATATTGGGGGTTGCAAAAACTTTTTATTGGTTAGACCATTAATTGACATTTTTAACCCCCGACGCAAAAAGAGGGATGCTGTAAGTTGTGTATGTGTGTCTGTATGTCTGTGTGTCTGCCTGTGCCACTGTAGCTCTTAAACGCGTAAATCGATTCGAATGCGTTTTTTTATTTGAAAACAGGTTATATCCGGTTCTTTATGATCCAGTCCTAGCCTTGAAAAGGGAGACAAACATTAATATTCAGCCTTCGTGCATTTGGTAAAATAATTGTATCAGATATTAGATGAGCCATCGCTTTACACAGCATTTTTGTACCACTTAGCAGGGACTGCTTCCGGAGTTCCAGTTTTAAGTTGGTTCGATAGGGCTTCGCTAAAGTGATAAGAATGTCTAATGTTCTTGGAGTAAGATACATGTGTGATACCATTTCTAAATCTGCATAACATGCCTAATTTATTTACGATATTTGTTTGTTTCGTGTCTAGTATATTTTTTTCATGGCAGATGGTTAAAGTTGAAATTAATATTTATGAAACAACTTAAATCAAGATTAATGAAGTTGTTTTCAGCATTTTACGGTAGTTACTGACAAAATAAGACACTGCACTTCTGAAGTAACTATTCAGGATTCGATACACATAAAAAACTGTTATTAAGAGCTTTCCAAGCCGATGCTGGTACTAAAAATGTCAAGACAAAGGGGAGTATCCCCAAAAATCTTTATTTCGGTAATAACTCGAAAACCGTGCAACTTTTATTGGGGTCATGTTAGGTTGGTTACGTGCGTCTTGAGCTGGCCTACCTCTGGTGTCACTGTGACGTGGTACTTCTGGGACACCCTGTATTGTGCCGGCGGCGGGTAGACGCGTCCGATAATTTTTGTTGTCAGATTTATATAGAGCATAAAAACAAAAAGTGAGATCGTTTATGATGTATGTGTATGTCAAAGTTTTTTTGCGTCATATGGCTCCTCTACACAATCGGCCATGATGGGCGATTACAGGCGATCACGATTGTGTGGAGGGCTTAATTGTCAACAGTTGGCCATGATCGGCGACGATCGCGCGTAATCGCCATTCTGTCGGTTTTTTGGGCAAACATCAAAGGAAATTGCGGCAATGATTGTGCGCGTGCCCACACGATCGTCCATCATTCAGTTCGAATTACCTTGTTCTGTTTCGATGTATGGTAAGCATCCACCATCTTCTCCGCCTCCACTTCTTTTTCACGATCCGTTTATTAACGATATTTATACGCTAATTACTTAAATAAATAGCCGAAGCTGCTACTGTTTCGGCATCCATCTCGGGCGGCTGACAATTAACAAATGTGCCACGCACGATTGTGTGGGCAGTAGCGCAGGGATAGTGACAATCGTCGCCCATTGTATGATCGCCCATCATGGTCGATTGTGTAGAGGAGCCAATACATAAACTGACAATTAACATTTTTTAACTTTAATTATCTTTATAAAAACGCATCTTAATGTCAAGCAACTTACAAACTGTAGGTACCTACTTTTTAACATTTCAACGAAAATGGATGAATTGGTGATTCTCTTTTCGTCAATTAACAAGTTCCTTGCCTAGACTTTACGCGAACGACATAGATTCATGTCCTTTTTTTCCCCACGGTTGAGTACGGTACGCAACCATCATGGTCCACACACAAACTTTGCGTGTGCCCAATAAAACCCTATTTCTAACCTTCCGCTGTCTGTCCGTCCGTGCGTGCTATTACAGGACTGTATCTTTTTAACCCCGACGCAAAAAGGGGGGTGTTATAAGTTTGAGCGCTATGTGTCTGTGTGTGTGTCTGTCTGGCTGTGGCACCGTAGCTCTTAAACGAGTGGACCGATTTGAATGCGATTTTTTTTATTTGAAAGCAGGTTTTCTAGCGATGGTTCTTAGACATGTTTTATCAAAATCGGTTCAGCGTTTTTGAGATATTGAACTTTGAAGTGACAAAGTCGGGGGGTTTCCAACTTTTGGTTGGTTAGGTTATACTTAATAGGCAGAAACTTGAAATAAATCCAAAATAAATCTATCTGTTCTTTCTTTCAAATTGTCACGGTGCGAGTATTATATTATATACCGTAAACTGTGAATGCTATCATCGCATCATCTGGATCTATTATAGCTACATCACACTGTTGTATTTAGGCTTCCTCTCAGAATGAGGGCTTGAGCTTGTAGTTCCCGGGTGGGAACAGCCAGAAAATAAACTTTTGGTGGTATGGAACCATTTATATCTTGGCCGCTATTAGGATATTGAATCTGTTAGGCATTAAATAAATTTAAGTGAAGTAAACGTGCGTTTTTACACCAGTGAGATCGTTTTTGTACGATACGAAGCTACAGCCTACATCATCATCATTTAGCGTCATGTATGTCTTTTGTTTTATGTTTGTTTATATCTTTGTTTTATGGCGTTAAATAAATGTATTTTCTTTCTTTCTTTCAGCCTGCCTGGTCAGGGAACTTGTTAATTAGGTATACGGCTATTACAATATTTGTAAACACTTAACAACTACAATAGCTTCTAAAGAAAGCCAGACTTTGTCTCAAATTAAAGTTAACTCTGCAACCACATCAGCAGCAGTATTAGTCTAATTGGCATTAACCTTGCGTATTGATACATATTAGATACAGCGCAAGAGTTCATGGTAAGTCAATTTCCTACTTAGTAAAGACATACATTTACACTGCCTTAAGTACTACGACATTCAATATAGACATCAAGCTACTGGAACAAAGTCACAACAGATGAAGATTTTATAATTGTAAACATATTTAATTCACAAGGGAATGAAAATATTTTTTGCTGGAAAACAATTTTTAACGCAATACGTGAGCATTTTGATCAGACTTCAATAGTTCACAGCTTCTCTTCCGCTATTCGAATCAAGCCTGATGATGGCTTTTATTTAATTTTATAATATTATTTCCGCTACCTATTTACAATAACTTTAATCACTTATGCAGGAAGTGCTTTTACATAAAGTAGGCTTTTCCTCTGGTTAAGTGAACCTGAAACGATAGCATCATGTAAGTTATAGTATGTAAGAATAGAAAAATTAGTAGAATATCACCAATATCACCATTAGAGTCGTAAAAAATACTAGAATAGAGGATGGATGTTTGAGATGGGGAAACCAAGCCAGAACTACGTACTACCTACCTATCTAGATATCTAACTTTATGGATTACGACATGAGTAGGTACCTACTTTTGCAGATATTGATAAAACATGTAGTTAGCAATAAACAATAAGTTCGAAGATATGTTCTACAGCAAACTAAACGATTTTTGGGTCCAACTAAGTCCGCGGCCATTGATAGACTGACGGACGTAGCGAAACAATAATCTCCATCCTCTATACATAGGACTAAACTGATTATTAATAATTATATGGAATATTACGCATAACTTTACGCAGGGGGCGACACTAGCATAAAGTGATATTATGGCATCCTATGGACTGTTTTCTGTTTGTGCTAGTGCTGCATTCTGATGGCAGAACATTGCAGTAATATTACCTATTGCCACAGAATAGATACTTAATAGTACAAGTACTATTGCTCTATTATCGGAGTAGGGAAAACTACCTTTGGTCAAAATACATCCTAAGACCATTCTAAAAAATCCAAACACGCCTAGGTTAGGTTCTTACTTGCGAGTTCCAATGCCCGCCTGACTACTCTGTCATCCATCAGGCTTTGGCTACCAGCCTTAGTCAAAATATACCCTAAGACTATTTATTTTAACAAGCTCAAACATAACTAGGTTACATTGTTTTGTCTTGTAGTTCCAATGTTAACTAACTTCTTACTCCATCATCAGATCCACTCAATGATCTCATTATATTATGATATTGTCATTACAACTACGCATAATTACCAAGTTTCGTATCAATACAATCATAAGAAGTGGGTGAAAACCATGTCATATTTCCGTTACATCATATACATCGTTACAAGTAAAGCTTAATATAAGCGTTTTAAAAAATTACTGGTTGTTTTTTACGTATTCATCTTCCTGTTCAGTACAAGTCATACTTACCTCAATTAAAATCATTTAATCCTCCTTTTTTGTTGCCTCTGAGACCGAAACTCTTCGTGGCTGCAAACAAAAACAACGTTATAATTTATAAATTTATGCACGTTATATATTACACATGTTTCAATATGGTTTCAATCAAGAAATAACGTCTGATTTTGACAAAGATTTTTCAGCTGAATAATAAATATTTAAATCAAGTGTATTTTGGTGAAAAAGTGATTAGACATCTAGGTAGTTAAAAGACACGAATTCTAGATACATGTGTTATTGATTCGATCCAGTGGATGTTTATACACGAATTTTGATGAAATCGGTTTGTTTACACTTTTAATAAATTGTACGAGTATAGGCAATTAACGTATAGTGGCTCTAGTGCCCACCCCAGGATGTTGGACTACCAATTCGAAAATCTATAATACTGACATCTTTACACTCAAATCTAATCCAGGCCCTCCTGAAAAATAATCACTTTTAAGTTACGAAACAACAAATTGTTTCCTATATCCTGGCAGAAACTTTATTTAAAATATTCGTTTCTCAACTGCATGTAGGGTTTGAAACTTGACCAAATATAGCGGCAGGTATTTAGCGACATAATTAAGTTTTTTGATATCCGTTAACTTCGGTAGACGACACAGTTCACTGATATGAACTACCTACCTGATAACTAACTTTTTCGCAAAATTGAAAAAAAAAAATTTTTTTCGAAAAATCTGTTTCCTTTCATATAACTTCATCTAAGTATTGTAACTATATCTAACATAAGCAGAGGGTCATGGGTTCAAACCCCGGCTCGCACCTCTGAGTTTTTCGAAATTCATGTGCGTAATTACATTTGAAATTTACCACGAGCTTTGCGGTGAAGGAAAACATCGTGAAGAAACCTGCACAAATCTGAGAAACAATTCAATGGTGCGTGTGAAGTACCCAATCCGCACTGGGCCCTCGTGGGAACTATGGCCCAAGCCCTCTCATTCTGAGAGGAGGCCTGTGTCCAGCAGTGGGACGTATATAGGCTTTCGCTAATTGTTAAATTGTATAATAAGTAAACTTAAAAATGCTAATTTTTGCAAAGCTAATCATCATCGAGTAGCCATTCACGAAATACCTACACCATGCCATACTTTTGTGGTGGTTCCAAATGGCCGCCATACCGTTTTTAGCAAAACGATTTGTACCAGTATTGCATTTGGATTTTTGGAAACTATTTGATAAAATGTGACCTGTGACCGTTATTATATTTCCCATGTTTCTAGTACTTAGTGGAAAAAAGTGCTGCCATACTTGAAAAACTTATTTATTCGATACATACCGCAAAATACTGATGGTATAGCACAACACCATAGACGCATCCTATTGAGACTAGAATTTGGATAATTAGCCAAACTATAACATTACAGACTTGGGCTTGGCCAAACAGCTCTTTGCCGTTTTTAATGCATAGCATTGATTCTGTAACCATTATTGCCCCATACACCCAGCATTGGGTCCCGACTCTCTTGCAATTGGGGTCTGTTACATATATGTAGTACTGTCTGGAAAAAAAATAACATCATATTAGCATTTGCTGTTGCTTCCTTGCTACAAAAACTTTCAGGTGCCTGAAGTACTCATACCCATCAAACACATTATTATCTATTCAAACGACTGTAAACTCGAGGATGATTGTTTTAAAAGCAAGCAAACACGAAAAACGCGTAGAAGAGAGAGAATTAGTAACATTCAAAGGCAATGGTTGAAACCCTTAAATTTTTTTGTGCATTTAGAATTAGTGTAGAGTATCTAAATCTCACCTAACAGATGGAGCCACTATTACGCCGATCAGGCACAGACGGGCTATGACCAGTGGATGAGATGGAGGCATTTCAAAAATATGTTTGAGAAAGAAAGTGTTCAATTCAGATATTTGCCAAAACACAACAAGTTGAGCCAGCGCAAAGAATCTCATATATGTGCAAGTTGGATCCAGCCATCGCACAGGAGTCCATTGGACCGGTGTAAACTGGAGAATAGCCCTTTTGATCTTTCCTGTTGTAGATGATATATCCCTGAAAACAAAAATATTCAATAAATTACTAAAGAGCTGCCAAGTGCACTTTCATCAGTGAGAAAAAGTATTACAAATAATTATAATTTATTGATAGAATAATATAAAAGTAGATTACAAATTTCAATATCTGAATATCTAATCTGGTAATCAGAATCAAATGCATTTTACAGTTGAACATGATCATAATAATAAACCTGTGGGGAAAAATATTTCTACAGCTAAATATCTACAAAAACAGCAACATCTTAATACTTTTTCAATTATTTACAATCAATACAATTTATTTTATGAGACATTAGTTAAGTTAATATAACAACAATATGCTTACCTTATACTGACCCATTTGTATTCTCTCATTTCCAAAACCTTGCATATCTTCAGGCCACACCAGATCCCCAAACCATTGCAGACCAGTACATCTAGTATGACAGAGTCCCACCAACATTCAAGAAAGTTTGGGAGCAAGTGAGCAAAGGCTATTTCAGTAATTTCCCACATTATAGAAATTGCCCACAACAAGCCTGCATGTCGGAATAGTATGGCTTTAAACATCCATCCTAAAAAATGTCCCCAGGCAAACACATCAACATGGGACCAAACCTTAGCAACACTAATATCAGAACAATTCACTGCATATTCCTGTAAACAAATTTTCCAAAAATATTAAAGTATTCATTTATTCCACCTCAAATGTGCACTTTTTAAACATTTAAATTAAATACCTTGTCCATGTCAATGTGAAAATTGCGAAGATTAGGATCGATCCAATACATTATTTCATACACTGTAGAATAACTTTGGAACAGTAAGAACAATAGTGCAAGTAGGTAAAGCACAGACATCCCAAACACCATCCTCCACAGAGCAGGGTGAGGCCTCGTAAATGGTCCATTAGGAAATGTGAGAACTGATATTATCAGGAAAAAAAATACAACACAACAGATTCCAGACCATATGTTATCCTGAATGCTTGATTCATCCCTGTAAATGGAAAATAAAGTAATGTTTTCATTATGATCGTTAAAATATGAAATTCATGCAAAAACAGTTGTACCAAAAAAATTTGTTAAACATATGTTAATAAAGCACAGAAATATATATTTTTTGTAATTACAAGTATTTATTTATAGTGAATATTACGAAATGATAGATGATAATGATAAAAATGAAGGGATAAGTCTGCCTTTGTACTTAGCACTTTCTTTTTGTGTGATATTTTTGTATTTCTTTTTTGTACAATAAAGAGTATAAACAAACAAACAAACAAATGAGTATAATCTAAACTAAAACTACAAAGTAAAAATGTCTTCAAGATTTTTTACCACAGGCATTTACCCCAAGACACTGAACTGTTATCCCTAACCTTTTAGCTATTCTATTCATTTATAAACAATAATGGATCCTTTGGGCTGCCAGCTTGGCATAACACTTGGTAGGTGTTTTCTATTGTGGTTCAAATACCAAGATGATGTACTCAGTGTTTCATAATTAACATAAACACATGTACCCAGTACACACACACACACACAATACTACTCAAATATGAGAATCACAGCAAACATGACTTAACTTCACACAATGAATAAGTTTAACACTTTAACTGCCCATGCATTACATGTAATGCACTGTCAAGCTAGCTCTGCCACATCTACACGATGTTAGAAATGGACGATTCTGTACATTTGTGTATTATCTGTAATGCACTGATGAATCAACCCTTGACAGTGGCAAAAGCGAGGAGCAGTGAAAGTGTTAATATTTAAATTTATATTTTATTAGAACATAGTATTAATCACAATCATCTAATTTCAAAACCACACTTCAAGAAAATATGGTATAGATCAATTTTATTCTATTAAATACCATGCATGATCCTATAAATAGGATCATGGATACAGGCAAAATTTAATGTTGTCCTCATGTCCCTAATGATAATTTCGTGTTATTGTTATACTTAATCGTTGGTAGAGTAGACCAGCAGATGCATGATAGACGACAAATACTCCAGGGTAGTTTGGAAGTTGTAAGTAATTTCTCCAAGATAATTATTTCTGCTAGTTACATCAGACAGATTAATATTACGTACTTAATAATGAGGTACTCTTGTAGGATAGAAAAAAATAAACAATACCTTACAAATGCAGTGTAAATGACCGAAGCGATAGAGACTGCCAAGAGGGTTATAGTATGTGGTTTGTAGAAAAATTCTATAGATATGTCATCAACCGGTCTTTCGTTAATAGAACTAAAAGCATCTGCATATTCAGAAGACGGCGTTACACAGGTTCCCGACATTTTTCTCTCCTTCATAGTGAGTTATATAATTGATGAAATACAAAAGTTACAAAGGGTGAAACCAGACAATTCCTAGACATTGGGCTAATCAAATATTGAAACACTGGACGGGATAAAGGCAAGAGCAAGAGATGACTTTGACAGTTCGTTGACAGTGACAGCACACAGTCACAAGCATGTCACAAGGCAGCGACAGTTCGGTGTTTTTTTAGAAGTGACACTCTTTCCCGGCCCGGATAACACCTACTTGGAAATACCGACCCTGTTTTTTGTGTACACGCCCATAGAAACTGAAGGGCTACTCCGAAACACAACGTTCGATCGAAGTTCGTGTCGTGCGGTCCCTCTCACACTTATACTATTTAATAAGAGAGCGAGAGGGATCGCACGACACGAACTTCGAACGTTGTGTTTCGGAGTAGCCCTTCTGACAGGAGGAGCTTTTGGCGCAAAAACGAAAAACAGGGTCAGTATTATCCGGGCCGGGAAAGAGTGTCACCCAAATTTAAAGCCGCATTCAAATTTATCTGTCGTGTTGTATGCTGATGGGTACGTATTGCAAGGCCTAAATTAAAATATCTAACTTGAAATAACCTACATTTAAAATCCCAAAAATCTAAACACCTAATGATTTTTTTCACCTATATTCAAAATACCGAAAGTTTAAAATGGTAACGAATAGCAATGTATAAAATCAAATTAACTAACTTTAAATAACCTACGTTCAAAATTTCTAAAATCTAAATACCTAATGATTTTTCACTTGCATTCAAAATACCGAAAGATTAAAATGTCAAATAGTATGTTAGCGGTCAAAATACCGATACCATCGTTACAACAAAGTCTGCTATTTTCAAATTACAATATTCCGACTTTTTCAAGCTGGGGTAGATTGACATTTATTATTTTCTGTGCTGTTACAAAAAATACCTAACATCTGAATCTAAACTAATCAAAGTCGTTTCTTCACTGAAACGTCTTCCTCGCTCACTCCGCTCGCTCGCTGCCAGCGAGGTACCAAAAGTAGGTGTTATAATGACATCCCATCGATAACATTAAATGTTATATTTAAAGTAAATTTTATTTTAAATCCTGGGGATCCCCTTTGATACAGTCGAGCTAGTGCCTCGCTAATAGCGAGCGAGCGAAGCAAGCGAGCCAGACGTTTCAGGGCAGAAGCGACTCGGATAGTTTAGGTTCAGAAGGCTAAGGCGGGAGCGAAGCGTAGCGTAGCGTTAGGTTTTTTTTTGTAACAGCTCACGCTACTCTAATTGTAGAAGCTCGCAAGTGCATCATTTTAGGTATTTTGACCGTTTGGTATTTCAAATGTTGGTATATCAAACTTAGGTGTCATTGCTGTTGATATTTTAAACATTAGACATTTACTCCAATAGGTATTTTTAACTTAGGTAATTCGTAGGTAGGGGCTAGTTGCTTAGGTATTTAAAAATCATTAGGTATTTAAATTTTAGAGATTTTGAATGTTGGTTATTTAAAGCTAGATATTTTAATTTTAGGCCTTGCAATACGTACCCGTTGTGATGCTCTTTCTCTCTCTATATATATATATATATATAGCTTTGATGCAACACAACACAAGGCGTCACAACACACTGCATCAGATAAATGTGAACGCAACCATATAAAATATATGAAACCGACAGGACGGGTGACACTCTTTCTCGGCCCGGATACCACCGACATGGAAATAGAGACCCTGTTTTTTGTGTTCCCGCCCATAGAAACTGACAGAAGCTTCTATGGGCGTGTACACGAAAAACAAGGTCGGTATTATTATTATTATTATTATTCTCCTTAATGGCGGCCTTTAAGGCTTGGGCCAATGTCAGTTAAAAAAAGATAAATATATTCTTCTTCACGTAGTACGGTGATTGTAGTTTTTGCAACTTGATAGCAAAATTCCAAAAACCACGCGGAAACAACTTGCGCATTAAAAAATGTCAGACACGAGAGCAATATCGAATTTTGTGATCACTGTTCACTGTTAAGGTTAATCGCCGCATAAAACACTATCAAAATTATACTTCAACTAGCCAAAGAAGCAGAAATACCAAAATAGGACATGGCCCACATCCGCCATCTTCGAATGCCACAAATTGAATCCAGGTCGGTATTATCCGGGCCGGGAAAGAGTGTCACCGACAGGGTTTCAAATACCGTTAAAAGAATAAGCGCGGGAAACGTTGGTCGTGGCGGGAGTGCTTATTCTAGTGAACTTTTAAAATTTAATTTAACTTGTTTATAAGATCAGTTTTTGGGGATTCGATTTGTGGCATTCGAACATGGAGGATGTGAACAATGTTTGATTTTGCTATTTCTGTTTCTTTGGCTAGTTGAAGTATAATTTTGATAGTGTTTTATGCGGCGATTAACCTTAACAGTGAACAGTGATCACAATATTCAATATTGCTCTCGTGTCTGACATTTTTTAATGCGCAAGTTGTCTCCACGTGGTTTCTGGAATTTTGCTATCAAGTTGCAAAAACTACAATCACCGTACAACGTTGCCTCTCGAAAGAGAATACTTCGACATTGGCGAAATTGTCTTATTAATTAGGACAGAAGCCATATTTTAAAAAAGAATAAGAAGATCAGTTTTTTTGTATATAATTGTATGTATTAGTTTAATGTAATTACTTTGTTAGTCATTTGTGTATATATCTACGGTATTTGGTAAGTTTTTAAAACTAATTTTCCTCAAGGCCTGGAGTCAGGCCACAATATGAACGAGCCCCCGGACATCGGGGGCTCGCCCCCAGAGGTAGGTAGCTTATACCTAATATTACTATTGAAAATAAGTTTTCAAAATTGGATGAGTCTAGCATGGACACTGCAGATGTAGATCAACGGAGCGATCGGAAAAGAGCGCGACCCAACAAAATATGCAAACACTGCAACAAAAGGAAGAAAAGATATCATCCGACGCGCCGAACCAAACTTAAGGATACTGACTGTTCATGTCAACTCCCTGAAATTACTATAATTGATACTGAGCTTAGCAATGCTAAAAGTCTTGACGGTTTCCCAAGCATATAAGTATTCCACCAATATCCACCAATCAATACCAACCTGTTTCTCAGTCGCCAAATAATCTAGTTAACCCCTCTCACCCTCCTGTGTCCATAGGCAGATCATTATATAAAGCATATGACATAGGGCCTTTTGTAGTCCACGTTCAAAAACATAATTAATGGCAATATTAAAAGGATAGGCAAGAACCGAATTTCATTATCATTCTCAGACTACAAAAATGCTAATGAATGAATGAATGATGATGATGATAATTTTATTAATAACCCATGCTTGGCTAGGAATAATTTCAAATCTTTTATTCCTTCCTTTAATGTGACCCGAATGGACCTGGTGCGTGGAGTGCCTGCGGAATGGTCTCCTGAGGAGATATTGGGCAATATCTCACTGCCCGTGGGCAGTGGCAAAATCATTCAAATTAGGCGTCTAAATTACAAAATGCGAAACAGTTCTCCTCCCGAGTGGAAGCTATCACAGACTATTGTGATAACTTTTGATGGTCAAGCCCTACCTAAACATATAATATTTGTATGTAATAATGCCTTGCCTGTGGAACTCTACTCATACCCCACTATTCAGTGTTATTCTTGTTGCCGGTTTGGTCACACTAAGACGAAATGTAACTCTCGCCCCCGCTGCTTCAAGTGTGGCCAAGGCCATACTGGAGACACATACAATATTGAGGATGATTCTGCATATTGTTGCTTGTGTTCTGGGTTGCACTTTGCTACAAACAGGAAGTGTCCAGAATACGAAAGACAGACCAAGATTAAATTATACATGGCTCAGAGATGTGTGTCTTACACAGAAGCGAATAAAGCACATGAACCAGTTTCAAAATCTTTTGCTGACATAATTAAGTTATCGAATAAGCAGAACACTCCTAATTCTCCTGTGTCACCTGCATCACCTTCTCTCCTTCAATTCCATCTTATAGTAAATTTTACAGGAAAACAGTATTCGCTTGGGCGCATGCGATCGCATTCACCATCTCTTTCTACCCTCATCTTAACCTCCTAACGCCCTGAGTTCTTTATAAAGTACTTATTGTAATTAGAATATCATACAAACTAAAAATTTGAGTTTTGCTTTACGAGGATAAACCGTGTGATAGAAAGAAGTGACGAAATCTCGTATTCTCGGCAATAGTGGTCTTAAAGCCCTAAAAGAGCACTGTACCTCTACCATAAGTTTACAGTGATCGTACTCGATAGCGACGGCGTAAATTATTTGTATGGAGAATTGTACAGCGCCTCTACAAATAACTTACGCCGTCGCTATCGAGTACGGTCACTGTAAACTAATGGTAGTGGTACTGTGCTGCCTACTTACTGAATAAATATTTTGATTTAGATTTTCCTAGCTTTTGCCTGCGGCTTCGCCCGCGTGGAATTCGGTTATCACGCACTGTTCCCTCAAGAGCTGTGCATTTTTCCGGGATAAAAAAAAGTTGCAAGTTACTCTCTGGACCATTAAAAGTATGTCTATAAAAAAATCACGGCAATCCGTCGCTCCGCTTCGACGTGAAAGACGGACAAACATAGGTACAAATACACACACTTTCGCATTTATAATATTGCCTAGTATGGATTCGTCGTTGTCATGGATGTGTGGTAGCGGAAGAGCAAGGTTAAAAGATTGTAGTTCAATAATATAATAACAAACTGAAAACAGTGAAATGAAACCAATTTTGCTGTATTAACATAATATTTATTTGTATAAAATACACATAAAATAAAATCTTTAAAGCATTGCGATACATTTATTCCATTGCTTTATTTTAGTTTAGAACTTGTAAAAAAAATATGTACCTCATAAGTTTATAACTTAAGTTATTTCATAATTGACAAACAAAATAAACAAAGGTAGGTACTCTCACAGCATACCTTAAATATTAATAACACAGCAAACTTGAATTGAAAATAGCGTAAAATTTACCCCGTGACATTTAGTAGACTGCAAGGTACCTACCTACACTATACTAGACTAATAAATCTAAAGTAAAATAATAAACTAATATCTTTGTCGTTATATCACTCGTGAGATATTTAGTACTAGATACATATATAATCTCTGCTCTAACAACGCAACGCAAGGCGTTCCACACATTTGGCAAGCACGGCAAACGCCAGTAGGCAGGGCAGGGGCAGTAGGCTACCCACTACTACTCTACTACCTATACATAACTATAGTCAACAGCCGTTATGAAGTAAATCCTGACACATTGCAAAACTATGAAGTTTCTGAATTGAATATTAACAATATGAATCAATGCTTACTTGTTGCGTACGACAGAATAGTATTGTTGTTTTTTTTAATAGGTATCGCTCTGTTTCCTTTAGAACAATTTTGCCAGTGTCTAGTAAGATTGTCTAGTAGGATTGACTTTTTAGTGACATCCTATGCGTTAATTGGGGCTTCCCAAATGTGTGGACCCGGCATGACACAACATCGTCGAATTTTACAGTTAATTATGATTTGGTCTTATATAAAAACATTATTTTGTTTCATATAGCGGCATTCTTAGCTAAATAAGGCCCCATTACCATAGCTTATTTTCTTAAAAAAATACGCTTAACTTCTTTCTCCAATTAATTAAACATGGCAAGTTTGTAAAAGCAGACAATGCATGAAAATCAGCAACAAATTAATTGAGAACTACTGTTAGGCGAGGTGAGAAGAACGGTTAAGCCCATTAGGTTTGATTATATGTACAAGAAATATAATGGTACGACAAGCACAGGTGCACAGGTACAGGAGGCACAGGCCTAGTATAAAAATATTAACTTATTCAAAGTTTCAAATAGGTATGTCGCACATGGGCATTTTTACTTTGAAATGCGCAGAAGTGATTTTTTCACAGAAATAGGTATGTCTGGATTCTCCTTAATCCGAATGAGTACTAGTACGAAAGAAAAAAAGGTGTCCCTAATTTATTTGTCACTTTTGTAACTTGTTTCATACTGTTTATATATGGGTTGTTACGAAATGGACACACGACTAATACGGCCGTGGTAACATATTTTTGGGTGACAGTTTGTGGTATTTTAACTATGAATGAAAATCACGAAAGTTAGAATATAATATTTTGCACTGGATTGTACATATCTTAAACTATTTATGCGTTGAGCGTTAATGAGAGAGAAAAAAAATTGCTTGTGTTTGTTACCATTTTCCTATTACCAACCTATTTGTATAAGCACCTATATCTGCTGTCAATGTACCTAAGTATAATTTCACAGACAAACAAGTAGACATCGGTTTCACAGTAGTAAAGTAAAGGGTATGAGTACGGAAGCAACAGACCCTTAAATTTATTGCCAAAATAAAAGTTATCATTACAAGGTTTCCATTTTGTTTCTGCTCTAAACTCTAAAATAAAACGGAATGACTTTTTAAATTGGAGAATAACGTTATACATAAAATACATAAGCGAAATTAAGTAGATCTCAAATGTTTGTATACTTTTTTAAATGTCGTTTATTGTCTCGGAACGTAGCGTAGGTGCACTCAAAAGAAAAAAACTTAAAACGTATTAAATTACCTAAATGAAAAAAGTCGAGAAATAGTAAATCGTATTTAAAGCTATATTTTGATTTACAGTCCCAACCTAAGTCCACTGTTACTGTCAGCAACATTTGTAAATAAAGCAGCAATTACACTGAGTCGTTTGCCGCGTGCTGCTTGCGGCAATCGCAAAAGTATAAAGAACACGGTAGTATAACGTTTGTTGGCCTAAGCAGTTTGACACAAGTTCTTGGTGTTTCCACCGTTACAGCTTCGCCCTGACTATGGAGGGCGTGCTCGGCAAGCCGGCACAACCGCTTCCAGAAAGTTTAGTGGACCTACCTAATCGCCGCTTTAGTCTAACCCTCTTTGGAAATTTTGTTCGATGCCCCCTCCAGTCAGTAGGCATTACGTATAAGTATACATATATGTATATAATTTGTTATAAACAGCTTAGGGTTGGTCAAGTTCCCAATTTTTTTTTCACTAATTCTCACTTTGATTTCATTATTATTACCAAGAACCATGCGGCCAAAAATAATTTGAAACTATCAAATAAAATTAAAACATTTTATTTTATATTTCTACGAAAATAATAATTAACAGCATCAAAATAAAGGTATAGGTATAAAGGTACCGGTACCTACTACATAATAGCAATTCCATCTCCGCACTTACACAATAATGTGTACGTTTATTTTACCACATTTTGCAATAGCAAGGCACTAATGAAAACTTAACGTTAGGGACTCATACAGAGTTTATAACGAGCGAATGATGGTTAATAATAAATTACTTTTGTGTGTCAGACACATAAAATATAACCTTTTATACATAACAGAAACTTATGTTGCAATAAACTTTTTCATTCATTTTCAATTGTTTAAAATGTATTAAAATTTGCTGTTATAATTATAAGTATCATAAAATACTTTTAATAGTTTTTTCGTTCAATATAAAGTCAACCGCAAATCACGAGAGCGGACCACGCGTCGTAGCGGAGCCGTCAGACACACGCAGGTTATCCATTCGTGATTTGGCGTCTGTGTTTGCCACCAGCTACCTGAACTTAGACACTTGATGTTTTCCACTTGAGGGATTGCAGACCTAATTAATCAACTTGATACCATTTACTTATACCTATCCAACCTCCAACGGTACCTTTTCGACTGGCCACTTGCCACGGCCGACTATAAAAAAAAATCGAGTTGATCACGCACGACGTGCATCTAGATGGCCATACCGAAACGCGAAAAAAATGTCATTGACGTAGGTAACTCAATTATCTTCGATGCCGTGGCTAGTCAAAAAATTCAAAAAAAAAATACTTTCCACCCTAGAGATGAAAATGCAATTTTCCATCCAGCTATCTACCCATGAAAATTAAACTTTCCGAACAGGAGAGATGAAAAAATCATTTCATGGTTGCTAAAACGATTTTTCGATTCAGTGACGTGTTTGCAAAATATTCAACTTTAAATTGCAAATTTTCATTAAAATCGAGCGTCCCCCCCCCTCTAAAATCTAAACCAGTGGGTGGAAAAATTTGAAAAAATTCAGGATGGTAGTAAGTATATTAAACTTACAAGAAAAACTATAACGGTTAAGTTTTCTTGAGAATTATTAGTAGTTTCAGAGTAAATAGCAGCCTAAGGTATAAAATATACCTAAACTTGGAATATTCCGTACAAAATACGAAATACTTCGAAAAATATTAGTTATTTTTTTCATAATGGCTAATGAACCCTATTTCGGACGCGTCCGACACGCTCTTGGCCGGTTTTTATTTTACCCGCGGATCCAGAAAAAACAAATCGTGTTCGGTTAACGTGTGATCCGGTGCGCGTCGGAAGGGAACGTTTATCACCTGAAATTTCTTGTGGTGTGCTAAGACTAGAACAAAAGGCATGCACGGAAATTCACGAAACGCGGTCCGGTCCGAAAAAAATCTCGTAATGTGCGGTCGACTTAAATTTTGCTTTTTTTTTTGGTTCTGTTCCGCACTATATAATATACGTACGGATAAACCACGCTATGTTTCGGTAAAAATGGCTTATTGAGCGAACAAAAATAAAGTAGGTACATAGTTTTATCCTATGCCTTAAACATCTAATCACAATTTAAAATAGCAGAACTTGAGTGCAAGCACAATTATACTAATTACCTACTAAACGTATAGATAAATCGTACAAGGAAGCCGGCGTTGAATGTTAGCTAAACGTAACTGTTATTGTGTAGGTGCGGAACCCTTCGCACGAGAGTCCGACTCGCACGTTTTATTTTTATTTTGCCGGGGCGGGTCGCTAGTTTATTAAATTTTTGGTATAGAAGTTACTACAATTTTAAATAGTTTCATTGCTTCATTTAAGAACGTGTGCAAATTTCACCGTTAAGTTTCAAGTGTTAAAATAAATGGAGTATAGTTTCATTAACGGTCACAGATAGGTACGTAACAGGGAGCAAATACAAGCGCGAAACATTCGTACATTGTACAATCGAGTTCGCAAACTTCCTAGCAAACATTTCATCAAAAATATGTGAACACGACTCTATTGTTAACGGCGTAGAAGCGTGTTCAGATATTTTTGAACAAATTTTTGCTTAGAAGTTTACGAATTCGACTGTACAAGAAGACAGCTTGGATTTTATTCTTAAAAAAACTGATTGCAATTCATTCAGATTGATCTGAAAACCAGACTCAAGATATTCAAATTTACGCCGTCGCTATCGAGTACGGTCAGTGTAAACTCATGGTAGTGGTACTGTACTGGTCCTACGGTAAATCTCAATGAACTTTGTAAAATCGATCACTGTTTACAGTTCACCCGCACTTAAGTACCAATACTTGACTTCCTAATCGATTTATCTATACGTGACACTGAATCTTTTAGATAATTCATATACCTATACTAGGCACCTATGTGATTACGAAAACACGATTAGATAACTATAATCCTAAATATTTGGCGCTGAATTATACCTTTCAAATTAGCAATGTAAGCACAACAGTGCCATTTTTTCAATGTATAGTTTCAATTAGGCAAGAATCATTCTCATTTACGTATGTACAATGGGAACTATCATCCTAAAAATAATTAGTTAATAATGTATAGTACCAGTTACTCATCTTAAATCAATATTTAAAACTCTGCAGATGCTTGGTTTGTAAAAAACTCCGAGGTAACATCATAATCATAACGCACGTAAAGCTTTCACAACAGCGTTTAAATTCACAGTACAACTGAATAAGTTGATTTCAGCGATGTTAATACTTATATTTATTAATTGATTTGGTAGTCGTGGACGTGTTTATTAAATAGTTTACCTGTGTACTAAAACAGTGTTCTAGGAACGTTTTTGGGCCCATTTCAGGTCATCGGCGCGCGGTTTACATCCAGTTAAGGCCTCGATAATGGTTTCAAGGGTGGACCAGAAACGGAGCTTTTCCAGGGGCCAGTTGAGCCAGCCCGTGGTGATGCAGAAGTAAGTCTCGTGCGGCGCGACGTGGTGGATGCGGTGGTGGCGGCGCGGCAGCACCACGCGCCACTCCTGCAGCGCCACCACCCATGCCGGCAGACCGAAGTACGTGTGCGACCATTTGTGTATCTACAACAACCAATAAGCTGGTATTAATGTCGACACTCGCGAAATCCTGCTATATAATATTATAAATGCGAATGTTTATGAATATGCGTGTTTCTCTTTCACACAGCCTAAATATATAGGATTGGGATGAATTTATATTCCGATAATTCCAAGGGATCGGGAGTCGATTGGGGACGTACCTACGAGTATACATATAAGCTAAAGCAGTATGGAAGCTACGAACAAATCGATCGAAACGAACACACTCACACAGACGCGCGCTATAAGTACCTACACGGCCTCTAAGGGGGTCTCGCGGTACTGCAGTCGCGAGTGACGCGTCGAGACGAGCAGCCCCATACAATGCGCGATATTAAAAACTATGCCAAGAAAATATTTTGCAGTGTACAGCTGCTTGAACACGGATTCTTCAAAACCGGGGCTTTCATTTTTTAAACTTCCCGCTGATGTTGAAAGGTAAGAATGTATACTATTACTAAACTAAAATCATTTTTCTTTTAAACAAAACGTTTGGTTGTTTTGGTGATAGGTAGGTAGGTAGGTGATACCTACATGGGAAGTAAGTCAAATTTAACATGCCAGATTTGAACCGAATATACAAATATACATACAATTACATACAATTGCAAGTTAAATAAAAGCTTTTAATAAAAGGCCTAATAAGCTGATACACAGAGCGAACTAAACATTTTTTTTTATTTTACAAAAAATAAGTGGCCAACCCTAACGCTCCATTAGTAGGTATTTATATCAAAAAATATGCCTAGCTTCCATACTGGTTTATATATATATATATATATTATTTTGTGTTTGTGTTGATTTCCGTTAACTTTAAGGGAAGGTTATTCAGGTCAAATAGAGTTAATTTCTAGAATAAACTAGTGTCTTAACTCTTACTATTTTCTACAAGCTATTCGCTACAAGGAGATTATTAGCTATGGGTTGGCATGTGCTGTCATGAATGAAATTTAAACTTTGTCATAACTGACACTAACTTTTGTGTAACTTTTAACAAAAATCAATATACCATGTAGTTTCTGTTAATGTACCGAGCAACGTGTCGAATTTAACGGAAATGAACAAAAACACGGTGTATATATAGATAATATATATATAGTGCCGTTGGTGACTCCTGGGCCGCTATAAACATAAATATACTACTCACTATTAACTAAAGACTACATAAAAACAGATAATTTGTAAGCTATGAAATATATTTGTTGTGTGGTTTTATAAAACATTCAAATAAAATGAGTAGGTACTTAACTAAACGTAATTATTATAACTTTTATATTATACACTCTGTTGCAATGTAATGTTTGTCAGAATGATTTCAATATTTTTTCGGATTTTTTATAAAACAAACCTATTGTTTTCTATATGTAGAACTACCATTTAAAAATTTCAGAAATAATAAGGTTTCAGTGGGGAAAAAATTATGACAAACGATGATTCGGACAAACATTACATTACAGTTAACTAGCGAAAAGTATGCGAACTTTGGTGCTCCCTCTGAAATGAAACTTTTAACTGCCATAGCCATACTCAGTGGTTCATGCGAGAATATAAACATCAGAAATTGTTTGATGATCTCACCTGATTAGTCATTGCTACAAAAATGCAGCACAGGTACCAATACGCGATCCAATGAAATTCCTTCTCAATACTTGCATTGTCGTAAGTCAGCAGTTGCCAAACGATGCGCCCCAACACCGGTATGGTGATGGCAAAGTTATCGCCATTTGTTTCCACGAAGTCATGGCGCGTGATTGACGTAGGATCAATGTGATGCTCGCGAAACGGTCTGAGGAAATTCTGAAACATTTTTTTTTGTGTTAAGTATATTTCGATAGCCTCTGTCAATATAATATGCACTCAGGTTTTATAAGAAAATAAAACTAGCAGTTTTAAAATCATACAGTAAATATTATCTTTCCCTTTCACAGGGCATGACTTCTCTTTTATATTTAAACTGTAGAAAGATAATTAAGGCAGTATATTTATTATGTGTAAGTAACTATTACTTATTTTGTGAATTTAAATGAAAGAAACTTTCTTGTCGGCATTACACAAAAGATCCCTACGGGTCGAAGTGTATCCGCAAGGACCCCTAAAATAAAAATTCGCATTGGAGGTTACTTTGGGAATTAATTGTATCGAGCGAAGTGTGATGAATCGTGTATCGAAAGCTGTCTTTGACAAGATAATATAATCAAGAATGATATATATTTTTCCCACGTCTACAAATATCAACGTTTCGTAGAAAAGTAGGATCATTCTTGGGCTACTTTTGCGTATTTGACTCAGGGAACGGCCTTAAGATTCTTGTCGGCAGCAATTTTGAGTTAAATACCCTAAGGGATATCTTATCAATCTAGCATCTAGCGGCAGTGTCTAGTCAAGTTCAAAGAAAAAGGGACTGCAGGGCTACTACGAAACTCGATACTCGAAGTTCGTGTCGTATCGTCTAGTATCGTCAGATGGCCTAGCTAGACACTTGATACTATTAGGCGAAAGTATAGAATAAATTTAAAAAACCGGCCAAGAGCGTGTCGGATACGCCCAAAATAGGGTTCCGTAGCCATTACGAAAATATTAAGTAATATTTTTCTAAGGATTTCGTATTTTATACGGAATCTTCCCAGTTTAGGTATATTTTATACCTTACGCTACTATTTACTCATAAACTACTAATAATTCTCAAGCAAACTTAGCCGTTATAGTTTTCCTTGGAAATTTGATATACTGACTACCATCCTGAATTTTTCAAAATTTTTCCACCCACCGGTTTAGATTTTTTAGGGGGGGGGGACGCTCGATTTTAATGAAAATTTGCACTTTAAAGTTGAATATTTCGCAAACAAATTACTGAATCGAAAAATTGTTTCAGCAAACCCCTAATGGTTTTAAAATACCTATCCAACGATACCCCACACTATAGTGTAAGATGAGAAAAAAAAATCACCGCCACTTTACGTTCATTACGAGGTACCCTAAAAAAAATTGTTTTTCAATTTTTAATTGTACTGTTTTGTCGGCATAGTTTACCTATATGTCCGTGCAAAATTGCAGCTTTCTAGCATTGATAGTCCCTGAGCAAAGCCGCGGACGGAGAGACAGACAGACAGACAGACAGACAGACATGGCGAAACTATAAGAGTTCCGTTTTTGCCATTTTGGCTCCGGAACCCTAAAAACTGTAAATTAATGACAAACTGAAAATAGCACAAAAATGAAAACTGAACAGCGGAAACGTAGGAAAATAGATAATTTATAGAATTCGAATAATTTCTGTACAAAAAGTAATTTCATCAAAAACATGAATGTGAAATGAGATGAAAGTTCAATAATACCTATGAATATGCGTCATTGTTGACTTTTCCAACAAAAGAATTGCGACAAGTTCAAGATTTGACTTAGCTAGATTTTATGTAGACTGACATAGTCAATAACAAATTATTGGTCTATGTCACTGTTCTAAAATTTGGTTTGTTCAGTGATGGGATCGGACAGAAATCTGAACTGAGTTGAGCCAAGCGGAAGGCATAAAATGCGACGCATTCCGCCCAGTGCATCCCCCCTAGTTACATTACAGTTCGATCACTGTTATAACTCAATATAAATGTCGGCGGCCGATCGTAAAATCCGGAAATTACTAAAGTTGGCCAGGCATATCACAATGTGCCTGAAAAACAATACGGCAGATTGATTAAAGCAACGCATTCTTCGATATTCCTAGCTCTATACTGGGTACATCGTGATATGCCGCGAAAAAAAGAAAAAATTAGGTCCTACGACAAGCGAAGCGAGGAGTGGTTAGTATGAATTGCAGCGGCCGGCGAAGTGCCAGAACCTATATGGCAGATATCCCTTAGCCAATTCATGAAATGGCGCCTAGGATATGCCTAGGATTTCGTGATCTGGCAGATTATCGATCGGCCGCCGACATCCATACTAATATTATAAATGCGAAAGTATGTTTGTGTGTTTGTGTGTTTGTATGTTTGTATGTTTGTCCCTCTTTCACGCCGTAACGGAGCGACGGATCGACGTGATTTTTGGCGTAGAGATAGTTTATGAGCCCGAGAGTGACATAGGCTACTTTTTATCCCGGAAAAATGCACAGTTCCCGAGGGAACAGCGCGCGATAACCGAATACCGCGCGGGCGGAGCCGCGGGCAAAAGCTAGTATACATATATAGCTAGAAATTTAAGTTTTTTATTTTATTGTTTCTGTGCCATTAAAACCCAAACAATTATTAAAACACTAAGGTTTCATGTTTGTCTGGTCTGTCTGTGTTTGACTGCCACATGAAAGCCAAACAACTGAATGGGGTTTTAAGGAGTAAACAAACTGGTAGGTATAGCTACTAAATGACCGTGGCCTCATTGACAGCAATTGAAAAAGGACGGGTTTGTCAAGGCCATGATATCATAGTTTTTCTGTACCTACATGAATATGCGTAGGTAAGTTAAAATTCTGCAAAGGTGACGGAAAACATATTATGATATCATGTCGATTGAGGATACCTACTTAATGTAAGATTATTTTTAAGGTAATATCAGTCGATGCAGTTCTAATACAGCTAAAAAAAACCGGCCAAGAGCGTGTCGGACACGCCCAAAATAGGGTTCCGTAGCCATTACGAAAAAATTAAGTACCTAATATATTTCTAAGTATTTCGTATTTTATACGGAATCTTCCAAGTTTAGGTATATTTTATACCTTACGCTGCTATTTACTCATAAACTACTAATAATTCTCAAGCAAACTTAACCGTTAAAGTTTTCCTTGGAAGTTTGATATACTGTCTTCCATCCTGAATTTCAAATTTTTCCGTCCACCGGTTTATATTTTAGAGGGGGGGGGGGGGGGGACGCTCGATTTTAATGAAAATTTGCACTTTAAAGTTGAATATTTCGCAAACAAACTACTGAATCGAAAAATCGTTTTAGCAAACCCCTAATGGTTTTAAAATACCTATCCAACGATACCCCACACCATAGGGTTGGATGAGAAAAAAAAATCACCGCCACTTTACGTCTATGGGAGGTACCCTAAAAAAAATTGTTTTTGAATTTTTAATTGTACTATTTTATCGGCATAGTTTACTTATATATCCGTGCAAATTCACAGCTTTCTAGCATTGATAGTCCCTGAGCAAAGCCGCGGACGGACAGACAGACAGACAGACAGACAGACATGACGAAACTATAAGGGTTCCGTTTTTGCCATTTTGGCTCCGGAACCCTAAAAAACTCTACACGAATTGCGACTACAAGTAACGTTGTCTTATCATCATGTTGTATTATTGTAGTAAAGCAAAGGTGGAGTGGCGTTATTTAAACGTGATTCAAACAGTGTATAGTGTGTGGCTTAGGTCACGAAACTAGAGTTGAGGCACAACTACATAAAACCCTATTTCCAAAAAAGTTAGCGAATGTGTAAAGTTGTTATTGACGTAGGTACAGGTGATTCCATAATCCATACTAATATTATAAATGCGAAAGTGTATTTGTATGTTGTATGTGTTTGTCAGTCTTTCACGCCGTAATGGAACGGAGCGACGGATCGACGTGATTTTTGGCATAGGGATAGTTCATGGGCCCGAGAGTGACATAGGCTACTTTTTATCCCGGAAAAATGCATAGTTCCCGAGGGAACAGCGCGCGATAACCGAATACCACGCGGGCGGAGCGGCGGGCAAAAGCTAGTTATTTGTAAATAGTCCTAAATAGAGATTGGCGCAAAGGGAAGGGCATCCGGAGCTCCTTACGGAGGCCCCCGGGATGTGGCCAGATTATTCCAACATGCTAAAAAAATATTTACTAAATTTATTGCAAATCAATTTGATATAAATTTAAAATATAAAAATAACTAAGTTTCGTGAAACGTGGCAAATTTTTATGGTGTAAAATTAGGTTATATTTAGCTAAGTTTTAAAAATTTAAATAAAACGTTGGCCGACTTGAAACCTCTTTAGTCTGAAATGACGAACCTACTAACTTTTTCAAACTAAAGTCATAACTCCCTTGGGGTCGGTCTTAGGTGGAATTACATGATACTCAATTATTATCGATGAAAGTAAAATGTACGCTACGCTAAAGCAATGACAAATTGAATACTGAAACAAAGCATATGGCATAACGCGAACGTGAGAATACAAACAGGTGGAGCGATCGGAGGACTTGTCTGTGCTGTGTACTTACAGTACCTCGCGTATAATAATGTTATATAGATATTTTATTTATTGTTTATATGTAGGTTGGTGCGTATGAATAACTATTTATAAGGTACCTATTGCCAACAATTTCGTTTTTGTTTCATGGAAATTTTGCACTTCGGACATCGGATTGCAGATTCGGTTCGGATTAAAAGTAGCCTTAAGGCTACTAATCAGGTAAGTATAGTGTAGCTCGCGATTATTGAAAGATTTTTTAATCGGTTCTGTAGTTCCAGTCCAGAGGTCACCGTTTAAATATATACTATCAGCCAAATAAGTGGTCTATCAATTTTTAAACAAGTTGCTATCAAATGAATAATATGTCGCTAAAGTTGAACTTTCATGTTGACAGACATTGGCATTATTGGTTTATCACATGCAAACGATTATAAATAAATAAATAAACTTTCATATTCATATTCATATTCATATTTATTTATTCAAATTTATTCTTTAGGTTGGTAGAGACCACATATGTGTGATTGATGTTGCATACCAAGAACACACACAAAATACCAACAAATTTAGCCTTTTTATAATATATTAGTATAGATGTGGTATTTGTCATTCTTTATTTGTCAGTATCGATGGATTGAGCGGCAAGTGACTCAATTGAGACTGTCGCAGTCGTACCTTTGTTACAATTAGGTTGTTCCGGTGTGACTTCTGATTCGCAGTGACTAATATAAACTTGGTCTTAGCATACGAAAACTTCTTTCAATGATCATGTCATGTCATACGATTTTCTGTTAACTAGCAGGTTCAAGTAAGCAGTTATAAATTCTGGAAAATACATAATAAATATTGTCTGCTTCGATGGTAAATACAAGGAGTGTCGTTTGAATAAATAAAAAATTCAAACCCCTTGCGCGTAATTTTGCTTCACATCGCATGCCTAATGAACAGATCGTATGATACAATTACTTACGTGTATGAAACTACAAGCACCTCTTTGAAGTGTGAAACAAGTTTTATAGGTTTTTTTTGTGTTTATCACGCCCCAGACTTGAACTTTTGAAACGACTTTACACCTACAAGCTACAAGCAAAGCCCGCGCCAATACACTGAATAGTGCCTAATATCGTGTCAAAAACGTGTGGAAAACGGTTTACAAGATAGAGGGACACAATTTTTGCTACTTTGGGAGCGATTATTACCGGAAATCTTCACTTAATCAAAAAGTTTCTGAGTAAACCTACTATCTTTTCAAAACAGCTGTCGAACTATGTGAAAAAAGAAATATTTTCAATTTCTGTTACGTGTATACGTGTATGGAGTGCCCCTCTATAAATATTTATTTTTGTAATTTAACTACAGAACTAAATAGCAGCTTTGACAAGACATCTGTACTCCAAATTTCATTGATATAAGTACATCTAACTAGTAGTTTTCGAGTAAAATAGACATACGAGACATACGGACTGACTCGACGAAACTATAAAGGTTCCGTTTTTGCCAACCCTAAAAAAATCACCCAAACTTTACGTCCATGAGAGATGCTCTAAAAATTTTTTCTTTTTATTTTTTATTGTACCATTTTGTCGGCATAGTTTATATACATATATATTTATTCATGCAAAATTACAGCTTTGTAGCATTGATAGTCCCTCAGCAAAGCCGCGGACGGACAGACAGACAGACAGACATGACGAAACTATAAGAGTTCCGTTTTTGCCATTTTGGCTTCGGAACCCTAAAAAAAAAATCTGACTTTTTATCACTTTTACCACAAGGTTTTGTATATATATTTAAAAACAATATTACTTATTTTTTGTGGTGAAATAACGTCAGATTTTTTTTTCTTTTTTTTAATAATAAGTGGACAACTGAAAAATTTAAAAATGGACAACTTTTGAGAAATAGTCATATACAATTAGAACCTACTTGACCTTCGATTCGATTCAAGCATCCGAACACGTATTTTTTTGAAGTCCTGCCCTGCTGTTTGGTGATTAGCCGTGCATCCCGATGATCCCGATTAATATTTTTTGAACAAAAATTTAATTTAACTGACGGAAAAGTCTTGCGAATGTGTGTAGGGAAATTTTGCCATGAAATCATAGTTTTAATTGGAGGTAGTGTACAGTCAAGTGCAAAAATCAGTATATTCGAGCCACTCAAAAATATGTTACTAGGTACGGTTTTATTGCGTCGGAATAAGAGTCTGTGGTAGTTATTTTTGATACTTTGAATCCATATTAATTATAAAAGCGAAAGTGTGTGTTTTGTATGTTTGTCCGTCTTTCACGTCCAAACGAAGCCTCGGATTGAAGAGATTTTTAGGATAGAAATAGTTTATGGGCCAGAGAGTGACATAGGCTACTCTTTATCCCGGAAAATTCACAGTTCCCGAGGGAACTGCGCGCGATATCCGAATTCCACGCGGGCGAAGACGCGGGCAAAAGCTGCAAGTTAATATTTTTACACTTGACAGTACAGCTACAGTACGCATCCCGGATTGATGACGACCCGGGTTCGATTCTCGGCACCAGTACAGTTTGCACAGCCTCGACTACAGTTTGGGTATATTGTACAGTCAAGGGCAAAAATATGTATTGTATACATTTTAGTACCTTGTCTGTCACTTTAACCACTGTGACAGTTCATTTAATGGCAGTACAAATATGACGAAAATAATTTATTGAATCAGGCGTTACTTTGCGGAGGTCCATATCAATGAACTAAAATAATTTCTTTGCTCACCCGCGACCTTAAGATAGCTAAGTCTATGCAAATTATGCGTGTTCATCATGGACGAAGTATAGTATGGACGTGCAGCCTCCATACATAAGATAGTTCCTCGTTGCTTAGTACGATAAAACGAACTAGATGTCGCCAGATGTATTGAACCGGTATAATACATAATTTTAGTGGCGACATTGCTCTATTTAGCATGGTGGCAATAATGTTCAACTCTTTAAAGTACCTCTGTGAGTTCACTAAACTTCGTCATGTTGTAGAAGGTAATACTAGATGGCGTTATATTCCTTCGAGCGCCAAGTTTTGAATTTATTTCGCAGCAATTACAGAATTGTTCACGATTTACGTGTGAACTAAACTATGGAGTTTGATTTGAATCCGCAATCTGACATATTACGAGGGCTGTTTGAAAAGTACCCGGTTATGGAAATAAAACACATTTTTTTTGTATTTATGCATTTATTTTTCTACATAGTCACCTTTTAACTCTATACATTTGTTCCACCTATATTCAAGCTTTATTAAACCATCTAAAAATAATGATTTTGGAAAGTCATTAAAATAGGCCTCTGTGGCAGCAATGACTTCGTCATTTGATCCAAATCGCTTACCACCGAGCCATTTTTTTTAGGCTGGGAAACAAAAAGAAATCGCATAGGGCCAAATCTGGAGAATACGGGGGGTGAGGCAATAGTTCGTAGCGTAACTGTGCTAATTTAGCCGTCACAACTCTGGACGAATGAGCCGGGGCGTTGTCGTGATGAAACAGTTCTTTTTTCTTTTTTAAATGGGGTCGTTTGTCCTTCAACACGGCGTCAAATTCAGCCAATAAATTGGCATAGTACTGCCCTGTTATCGTTTTCACCTTTTCCATGTAGTCAATATGTATAATACCCTGCGAATCCCAAAAAACAGTCGCCATCTCCTTTCCAGTAGCCGATGGGACGGTTTTTGCTTTCTTTGGAGCAGGTTCACCCGGTAAAATCCACTGCTTCGACTGCTCTTTCATTTCGGGGGTGTAGTGGTGAACCCACGTTTCGTCCACGGTCACGAAACGACGCAGAAACTCCTTCGGGTTACGTTTGAACACGACCAAACACTGCTCCGATCTCCGATAGTCGGTCAGTTCCGTTTTTGCTCCGTCCAACTCGCAATCATGGACTGAGTCTATCTTTCAAATTTTGTTGAAATCGGAGAGATAAACTCATGGTACAACGGTAGATAGAAATGCCCATTAGGGCATTTATCGTATTATTATTTATTTAGCGTATTAATGCTACAGCTAGAGATGCATCTGTCAAATTATTGAAGAGAAAAATGTGAGACAGATGTATGTGATGACATTACTGTACTGTTTTCGATGATTGTCACATCGCTTACCTGAAATTAGCATAGCTATTTTTTTATCAATGTTCGACCTATTTTTCTATGTTGTTCAGATATATTTGATGTGTTGACCTCTTTGGTTGACTGTTTGGTTGTGTGTAGATAAAAGTGGTTTTTGACAGCTAAAGTATTTACGTGAATAGTGCCATCTAGAAATAATGTCGGGAAAATCCTCAGCGCCGTTTCCCTGGACTATGCGTTGCTATATTTGCGTTTAGTGCCATCTAGATATAATGTAGAAAAAATCTCAGCGCCATCTAGTCATAATCGTGGATTTTGGCTTTGTTCCGGTGGACGTTTTTTAGTATGGAGAATAACAATCCATACTCTATTTCATCCATGGTGTTCATGCAGTTCCTCCACCTCCACACTGTAAGAACACACACAAATTACACAAACCCATCTATCACCACCACCCCAACACACTGACGCGTTTCGAACTCAACCAGAGCTCATCTTCAGAGTGACACAACCGTACACCATGCTACCAGTTGTTAGTGGAGGTGGAGGAACTGCATGAACACGCATAATTTGCATAGACTTAGCTATCTTAAGGTCGCGGGTGAGCAAAGAAATTATTTTAGTTCATGACGAAAATAGACAAGGTACTAAAGTGTATACTTACATATTTTTGCCCTTGACTGTAGGGTATATATATTTTTTTCTTTACCTTTGATTGATTAGTTAGATGTATATAACTATTCGTATTGATATTTGTAACGCAGAATAGGTAATCACTTTCCATGTTCGTTTCGTACAATAAGTACCTACTCAGTAGATATTTGTTGCATCGCACGCATCACTCACTACTGAACTGAATTAGATTTGGACTGAACTCCATAAAACTACTTTGAGCAACTTTTTACAAGAATGAGGAACGGCCATACCACTGCTTAAAGCCCATCACACACTAAGCAGATACGATAAGATATCTGCATCTGCACGCATATCTGTCCATATCGCTCCCTATACAATTCAATGAGCCAACACACACTGCGCAGATAACTTATATTTTATCGTCAAGCGTGCGCGTGTTTGTGCGCGTGCTTGTGCGCATGCGCGTGTGTGTGCTTGTGCGCGTGCTTGTGCGCGTGCTTGTGTCGATATAAATCAGCGATATTCGCAACACGAGAATCAAATTCATAATCAGAATCGTCACCTGACGAGCTGTCTAGTAAATCTGAAAGAGATAAACACGAAAACATCCTGTATAAACAATCCGCACCAAAAAACACGTCTACTCAGTTTGAAGGATTTGGACTGAATGTATGCGTCTCGTATATTATCACATCTGCGTAGTGTGTGATAGCTTCAGATCATTAAGTTATTATACGCAGATAAAATATTATCGTATCTGCGTAGTCTGTGACAGCCTTAAAAAACGGTGACGGTACGGAATCGCAGTAATGCATGGTATAGTTACGCTTACGCACCGTTCTTTCCGATCTTTGCATGCCTTCCACACCGCTGCTTAAATTACGTTTTTTAAACCGTCCTTAAAGCTATTGTTACACGTGCTCGTTTCTAGCACGAAAGCTTGCTACTATTGAGCAAATGCTACCTACTAGTATGTGTGTATAGGACTCGTGCTACTATTAAGCATTCTTTTTTGGTGACATACTGGTACTTCAGGTACTAGCTTGCTGGTAACGAGCATGTGTAAGGCGGCCTTAAAGCAGCGTTTTCACCAGAGATGTGCGAGTATGTGTAAATGAAGCGTTTCTATTGATTAATGAAAAACACATCCTTCGCACGCAACACATCCTCGCACATTATTGATGGAAACGCTGCTTTACAATCAGATTCATTCTGTTTAGGTGCTTGACAGTTGTGTAATCGAGTTTAGTAACGCCATGCATGCTACCCTAAGAATACTTGTACCAGCAACATATTGAGCCGAAAGTGATAATTAGTGATAAATAGTAATAAAATAGTGTCATGAAGCGTGAAATATACTTTGTCTGTTACAGAATGAAATGAATGCTAAAATTGAAAATGAATTTTTAGCATGAATCGTAAATAAAATACGCAGAAAGCACAATAATTTAAAATTCAATTTCATTACTTTGCCTATAATAGGAAGGTCAACCGCTCCCCATGTGTCTGCTGCCCAGTGCACAAAACCCGAAGCAAAATCTGCAGTTAGAACGCCAGCAATTGCTGCTAATAATAGAGAAGCGTCTGCGCGAATGTGCCGGGCCATCAGGAGGCCTGCACACACGCATAATGTGCAACAAACCACCACGCACACCCATTCTTGCAGTCTTTTGCCTGTTGAAACAAAAGTGTTAAATTTAGCTCATGCATTACCAAATTATTATATGTTTTAGTTATTAAATTTATTCTCAAGTGATCCCATCATAAACTGCACTGTACCAAAGAACAAGTAGGTACCGTAAACTGTTTAAATTTTGCCTTCTGGCCCCAACATTGCCTGATTTGGTTCTGAGACGATAACTCAGCTTGATTAAAGGTTTTTAAACTTTTATTTACATGGGTATTACGTTCGATTATCCAAGCAACCATTTTTTATTTCTTTCCTCTTGTAACCGCAAGTTTTTTATCAGCGACGAAACAAAAGTCCGCGGTCGCAAGTGTAATTTTTCGAGGTGTTTTATAATTTCACATTGTGACTAAACCAAGTGCTTTTTGGTACTTTGGATTATTGCCAAGGTAAGAAAATATGATCTTTTTGTTGAAAGTATTTTTATTTTATTAAAATATCCACATTTTGCAATTAATTACGTGCTAGGCAATGTTTCACAACATTGGGGTTTCATGAACTTGTGAGCCGCAACTTTGCCTATGGCTAGGTTGACAAAAAATATTCCTACCACTTTACTAAAAAAAAAAATGATAAGCTCAAAAATGAAAAATCGTGGGTTACATATATTTTAAGTTTAAATTAACAGTCAGTTTCTTATTCCAAATGTTGCGATTTGCCATTTTATTCATAAAACATATGGTACAATTAATTGTCAATTAAAAAAAAACTAAATTGTTTACGCCCAATATTGTTTTTTTATTTCTCGTTTAATTTAAATGGTTACTGAATTTTTTATTTGTTGTTGGCTAGTCCCTATTGTTAATCTTTAACCCTATTTTATTTGTATGAGATCTCATTGAACCTGCTTCAGGTTTGCCTACCCAAGGAAAAAAAATATAGTCGTTCCATTTCCATTGGAGTTCTATGTTAAATTATTAGAAAATTTTGCAAGACATTTTTTAATAAGATAATGGACCCGATTCTACAGCGGCCGCTAAAATTCCTAATTTTATTTAGACGTCGCTAAATCACTTTGCTATTCTATGAGCACCTGTCATAATCAAATGACAACGCTAATTTAATCTGACGTTTCTTATTTTAGCCGATCTATCTAGCCGGTCAGCGTGACTTTCTGGAATAGCACTTGTTAAATAAATCAGCCGTCTAAATGTCAATTAAAATTTAGAAAATTTAGATTTAGACAATTTAGCCGACGTGCGCGTAGAATCGCATCCAATAGTAGATTGTACAACAAAGCATACAACGAGCCATTTTACCCGAGGCGTTATATAGCTACTCGAGCCGGTACGGCGAGGGTGGATGGACACGTCGAGGGGAAAATGGGTTCAATGCTCGTGTTTTATACTCTGCTTTTGACTTCGATGGCGAGGAAATGAAATAGCAACAGTGGAAACAATGATTCACTTTCTATGTAGCATTTATTTTTTATGCATTATTATAATAATTCCATTACTTTAATTTTACTGATTTATTATGAAAATGAAAATGAAAATGAAAAATAGTTTGATAAAAAATGAAAAATAGTTTATTTCCCTTATTAACTAGTTTACAATTTCCTCTAGTGGTAGGGACTTCCTTTTAGGTGAGTGAACCTGTGTTAGGATGCCCCGCTCCTCCAAAACTAGGTATTAGGTAAGTCTATGTATACAGGAAATATTACAATATAAATATTATGAGTGATTAGATTGATTAAAAAATAATAAAAATATATATAGAAACTTTTTTGTTTGTGGCTGTTGACACCTGATTACCTTGGTCTTGAGTTGGTCTTAGACGAAAATTTTATGCTCTAGAGCATAAAAAGTCATTTTATGTCGCCTAGATACAGCATAAACACGAAATTTACGAGCATGAGAAGGGAAAATATAATTTGTTCATCATTATTTACATTTTACTAGGGAATGTCTCAGACACAACTTTGCCTACGACTTTAGCTAATAATATCTTAAAGATGAATAGAGATACAAAGCACTTTCAACTATTGAATGATAGGTTTAAGGTTTAACTTGGTATGAAAAATATAAAATGTCACAGATAACAAATACTTCAACAGTTATTTAAAAAAAAAACGTAAATCCAGGCAAAGTTGCAGCAGTTTACGGTACTTATTTTTATTATTATTTGCATGCAATCCTGTTTTATTTAAATAAGTTCATTAACAGTCTTCAAAATGAGAGGGTTATCCTTTTATAAGTTTGTTGATATCTTCGTTGCTAGTGAATTGATTTTGATGACTATTTATTAAATTAAGACATGTTTTTTAGAGATGTGCCGATTAGTCGCCGACTAGTCGGTAAAGCCGACTATCCGGCCACTTTTGTAGTCGGCGACTAGTCGGCGAATAGTCGGCAAAAAGCGCCGACTATCCGGCTTCTTACGTAGTATGTATTTTTCAGTAAAGTATATATTTTCATGTATATGCAGCCTTGATTATTTATTAATATTTGTATTTTTATAATCATTCTTATTCATTTTTCAATGTAAAGCAAAGCAACTTTCACGTGACCATTGTACAGCATTTTTTTTTCATTGTACATTCAATATTTTTTGGCATTTAATTTTATGGGAATCATTGTTTAATTGTTAAAAAAAATCATTAAAGTCACAGCAGGTAAAATATTTTAAAACAAAAACACCGCTTTGATAGGCGTCGGTTGCAACTTGCGCGCAAATCAGCTGGTTAAAGAAGCGTCATGGAAATCCCGGAAACCGTGATCGGCTTGGCCGACTAGTCGGCCGATTAGTCGGCTTCTTTACAACCGACTAATCGGCTAGTCGGCTAGTCGGCCAAAGTCATGATCGGCACATCTCTAATGTTTTTTTTATAAAATGATTTGCAGCACAAAATTTGGGGAAGGGGTCACGAGCAGTTTGAGAAAAGGGGGGGGGGGGGTCACAGTCAGAAATTTCTGTAAATTGCCTGTTGCTATTTCTAAGATGTATGTCATATGAATAATTACAATTTGAGGTGAAAGTGTGTCCCAAATGACCACCTTATATGAGATAAAGATACCACTAGAATAAAAAACCGGCCAAGAGCGTGTCGGACACGCCCAAATTAGGGTTCCGTAGCCATTACGAAAAATTTAAGTAATATTTTTCAAAGGATTTCGTATTTTATAAGGAATCTGCCAAGTTTAGGTATATTTTATACCTTACGCTGCTATTTACTTATAAACTACTAATATTTCTCAAGCAAACTTAGCCGTTATAGTTTTCCTTGGAAGTTTGATATACTGCCTACCATCCTGATTTTTTTTTAATTTTTCCACCCACCGGTTTAGATTTTAGAGGGGGGGGGACGCTCGATTTTAATGAAAATTTGCACTTTAAAGTTGAATATTTCGCAAACACATGACTGAATCGAAAAATCGTTTTAGTAAACCCCTAATGGTTTTAAAATACCTATCCAACGATACCCCACACTATAGGGTTGGATGAGAAAAAAAAAATCACCGCCACTTTACGTCTATGGGAGGTACCCTAAAAAAATTGTTTTTGAATTTTTAATTCTACTGTTTTGTCGGCATAGTTTACCTTTATATCCGTGCAAAATTACAGCTTTCTAGCATTGATAGTCCCTGAGCAAAGCCGCGGACGGACAGACAGACAGACAGACGGACAGACAGACAGACAGACAGACATGGCGAAACTATAAGGGTTCCGTTTTTGCCATTTTGGCTCCGGAACCCTAAAAAAAGGGAAAACACCTTAGAAAAAATACCATTACAAGAATATTATGCTTTTAAGGTTTTGGACTGGAAAGGACGAGGCATCAACATTAATGGCGAGTACCTCACTCACCTTCGATTCGCCGACGATATTGTAGTCATGGCTGAGACCATGGAGGACCTCAGTGCTATGCTCGCTGACCTCAGCAGAGTTTCCGACCGAGTTGGCTTGAGAATGAACATGGACAAGACGAAAGTCATGTCTAATGTTCATGTAGTGCCAACTCCCGTAATAGTCGGAGGCTCTGCGCTCGAAGTTGTTGACGACTATGTATACCTAGGACAGACGGTCCAGTTAGGTAGGTCCAACTTCGAGAAAGAGGTCACTCGTCGAATCCGACTCGGCTGGGCAGCGTTCGGGAAGCTTCGCAGTGTTTTTTCATCCAAATTACCGCAGTGTTTGAAGTCAAAAGTCTTTGACCAGTGTGTGTTGCCAGTGATGACGTATGGATCCGAGACGTGGGCGCTAACGATGGGCCTCATAAGGAAGCTCAAAGTCACTCAAAGGGCTATGGAGAGGGCTATGCTCGGGGTTTCTCTGCGGGATAGAATCAGAAATGATGATATCCGCAGTAGAACTAAGGTTACTGACATAGCCCGAAGGATCGCGAAACTGAAGTGGCAGTGGGCGGGGCACATTGCACGCAGGACTGATGGCCGATGGGGTCAGAAGGTTCTCGAATGGCGTCCGCGGACCGGGAAACGAGCTGTCGGTAGGCCTCCAACAAGATGGAGCGACGACCTGGCTAAGATCGCGGGATCGCGGTGGATGCGAAAAGCACAAGACCGGTCTAAGTGGAGAGCCTTGGGGGAGGCCTATGTCCAGCAGTGGACGTCTTTCGGCTGATATGATGATGATGATGATGATGAAGAATATTATAATTTGACTACCCCCTCATGCCTTTGCCTCAGAATATGTGGTTGTCATGTAGGCATTTACATTGTCTTGGGTTAAATGTTTATCCCATTAATAAGTTATAGTTTATTTATATTATATACTAGCTTTTGCCTGCGGCTCCGCCCGCGTGGTATTCGGTTATCGCACGCTGTTCCCTCAGGAACTATGCATTTTTTTGGGATAAAAAGTAGCCTATGTCACTCTCGGACCCATAAACTATCTCTATTCCAAAAATCACGTTGATCCGTCGCTCTGTTACGGCGTGAAAGACGGACAAACATACAAACACACTTTTGCATTTATAATATTAGTAAGTATGGATATTGTTTAACAAATTTATTGAATTGTAAAAAAATGGTCTATTGCATACTATATGGATCATTTGCTTTCTTTGTCATTGAAAGATTATCTAATCTATTGAACAGATAATCTTTCAAAAACAAAGGAGCTTAAAAAGACAGTTGATAGATTTAAGACTTGTTGAGGTTTTCTAACATATAGTTTTAGATGATATATAATGTCCTATTTATCACATTGGAAATCAAGCATGTTACTGTTTTTATCAACTGGTGAAGTGATATTGTTAGACTTAACTTTGTTCTTTATTTTTATTTGAAGCTGATATTATTTTGAAACAGAAATAAACATAATTAAATACTAAATCTCCACTACAATTTTCCTTATTATGGTATTTTAAAACTAAGTACATTCAGACTAAGAAACTGCATCAACTACCTTTCAAACTATACTTAAAGTCGTAAGGCCCTACATCCTAAATTTAGGACATAATATCAAAGCAAAATGTCAATGTTTACTGATTGACATTAAGCTTCAAATTGTAATAATCAAAATTTGATGAGGAGCCTTATAATTATTAAATTCAATGCAGTTTAAAACCTAAACTTCAGCAAAGAATATAATTCAAATTAATACAATACAAATCTTAAACATCACATCATAATAATTTCAGAACGCTTTGGAGTGCAGTTTCCTATGGGATCACCATATGATTTGCAACTGCTAGGTTTTTATAATCATAATAATATGGGACCAGTATCATTACTTACCTGGACTGTAGAGCTCAGCAAGTTCTTGCGCCCCCCGGTGCCGCGGCCCCCATCGCGGTTGTTTTCCTATATCGCTGGAAAGCTGTGTATTTGCGTTAGGGTCGTCTTCAGACATAGAGTGCTCCAGAATCTGTCGCTCCGTTTTTACTGGAGCTAATAAGGTTGTAGCCATAGTGCTGGCATAATCGAAACGCTCACAGCTCAGGCCATTCAGGCCGTCCCGTTTGGAGCAAGGTGGAATAGGCAACGGTAGAGCCATTGCTCTTTTAATTGTGTTCACAGACAGGTCATAAAAAATTGTGAATAAATATGTTTCTTAACTCTCAGTTTCCAAGTTATTTCACACTAGTCGTCACTCGTTAGTGTTCTTAAAACTTAAGTGTATATCCTATTAATAATTTTATTGTGATACTGATATCATACCATCCACAAGTAACACACAACCGACCGACCGAATGACCGATGACAAAATTGACAAATAACATTTTTTTTTATTTATGTCAATACCGTGTGACAAATGACATGACAGCCAGTGTTGCCACCTCTGATTTTTTTTTACCTTAACGCTACGCGAAAATACCCTATATTGGGCACTTGTTTTTACCCCAAAAATGTTTAAAATAAAAAGCAAATAAATGCATTTTATTAATAGATTAATAACTAAACACCTACAGTTACGAAATATTCTGCCTAAAAAATACCATAAACTAATAAAAGTACCCTAAGTTGTGAACCTTGCTCGTGTTGACGCCAAAATATACCAATAACGCGTAAAAATGCCCTAAATTTAGGGTAAAATACCCTAAGGTGGGAACACTTCTACAGTGTTGCCAGGTCCAATCTGAAAACAGGAGATTTTAAATAAAAACAGGAGATAAAAACTACCTCCTAAACCATTTGGAAGCATGTTTTATTTGACTTCAAAATAATACTTATACTCTTTGAATTGACTACGAAGAATGAATATTCTTTTTCAACTACATAAATTTACTTAAAAGTAAAAACATAATATTAACTTGCTTAAATTTAGGTAATTTATTTAAAGTAAGTAATAAGGCAAGCTATAAAAATTTACCAATCCAATTTATCTATGGTCTATTTGTGAAATCTAGAGGGAAACGATAATGTACAACTCGGAATGTACGACGTGATAATCCGAAGCATTGTTCGTACATTTTCATGGTCGCGCATTATCAGCAGGGATACTACACACGAAACCAGAGGTGGCACACTTAAAACGTCACTTCTGCACGGGCACTTCAGCGCCTCTGTTGAGCGGTGCTAAAACTAAATTGACAAAAATATGTCAAAAGTCGACGTGACATGACAAATTCAAAGTCTTTCTGCCAACTTTCTGCTGTCTAGCTATCGCGACATTTATGCATTTTTTGAATTTTCTCAGTTTTTAGTGATTTTATTATACAGAAATGTTATTTGTTATGAAGTATTAGTATGTTTATTTTTTTAGGTCTAAACTGGGCTTTATGGACGTCAACTTTGTTGTGTGCGTGCATGTGCATGTGTGTGTTACGTCAAATATAGTTTTAGTTACAGTCGCAAGATAGCGCTTCTTACCATACATGCAAATCTGACCATAGAGTTGCCACTCTTTTTCTCTATAGTACCAATACTCTTTGCACGAAACTCGAAGTTGGTGTCGTGCGGTCCTCTCGCTCTCGTATTAAATAGTATATAACTAAGTGTCAGAGTCGGAGCAGATCGACCCGGCCGGTTTAGGTTGAAGGGCGAGAGCGCACTTAACATTAAACTGACAAAGGAAAAATTACAAACAGCCAACGACCACTATAGGTACCTACTCTGTAAGCATTTGCGATATTGCGATACGATGCGATGCATGGATGGATGGATGGATGCAATATTTCCTCATATTATTTGAGAAAAGCACTACACAAACCTCGGCCAGAACAGGGATCGACGACTCGACCGTCTACCCCGAACTCGTCCATCAATCCCTTACTTCATGGCCTCTGCAGTAATGTACTATTTTATGCTCTACTGCATAAAGTAAAATCATCGTCTAAGACCAAGGTAATCAGGTTTCAACAGCCACGAACAAAAAAGTTTCTATAAGTATATATATTTTTAGGGTTCCGTAGCCAATTGGCAAAAAACGGAACTTTATGGCTTCGTCATGTCTGTCTGTCTGTCTGTCCGTCCGTCCGTATGTCACAGCCACTTTTTTCCGAAACTATAAAAACTTTACTGTTGAAACTTGGTAAGCAGATGTATTCTTTGAACCGCATTAAGATTTTCACACAAAAATATAACAAAAAACATTAAATTTTGGTGGTTCCCCATACTTAGAACTGAAACTCGATTTTTTTTTTCATCAAACCCATATGTGTAAACCCATCGTAAACCACACCTTTCATTCAATCAACTCAATTATAAACAAAACACCGATCAAAGTTACAACGAACTACAAGAAATTTTATATTATGTTACTCGCTGTTACGGAACCCTTCATGGGCGAGTCCGACTCGCATTTGGCCGCTTTTTTATAAATTTTATTGTATCTAAATCTAAAAATAAACCAACATAAATAAAAATTTATAATTACCTATATAGCAATGCATGCAAAATAAAAGTTACCTAGTAAGTGAACAATTGCTTCCACTGTTGCTGTTTAACTTCCTTTCAATCGAAGTGAAAATCAGTGTTAAACTTATTTTCCTCTCGACTTTCTTATTCTTATTAAAAGTTCATATTGAAAACCTAAGCTACTTCGGCATGTTAGTACGGAATCCTACACTGCCTGAGCTTGCGTGGCCCGAAACGTACTTGGCCGGTTTTAATTATTATCTGAATCTAACGTCTATTGACTGGCCACCCATATTCTAATCCATAGGTACTAATATTATAAATGCGAAAGTGTGTGCAATGTGTTTGTATGCTATGAGCGGCGGATCGACGTGATTTTTGGCATAGAGATAGTTTATGGACCCGAGAGTGGCATAGGCTACTTTTTATCCCGAAAATATGCATAGTTCCCGAGGGAATAGCGCGCGATAACCGAATTCCACGCGGGCGAAGCCGCGGGTAAAGACTATATAGTATTATTATACAATAGCAAAAGTAAACTATTTAAATTTATTTTATTTTTACGCTTTTGGAAAACAACAGCAGTAACTGTTGTATGGAGTCCAACCCAGCTAAATATTGAACGTAGGTATCTACGTAGTTAGGTAACAGAAATAAGATCGCCAGTGGGTTGCTCTCTCTACTAGTTCTAAAAATAATCTCCGTGTTATTCCGCTCTTCTTTCAGTTTCATGGCTTTACAATAATTATGAATGTTATTTTTTTATGAGAAGTTTTTAACTAATAGTTAAACCTACTTAGTTATTTTCTACACCAATTTTCAATCCGGGTAAGTGTAATTGACAGGTAGTTACAGTATAATCTGCAGCTGTTTTTCTTGATCATGTTTTGTATTCATTAGTAAAATCACCAGCTGACTGAGGCTAGGTTTTCCTGATGTCTTATTGATTATCAACTTGTTAACTGTGTATCTGTAAGTAAATCGCGTATGTAGGTACCTGATACTCATACTGATTAATGTTTAAGCTTTATTTTGATTAGGCGAATAATCACCCGCGTAGCTTTACTGTAAAATAAAGAATCTTATTCCTACAGATACTTACCTACTGTAGAAAGTTAATCTAAACAATCTGTTAGGTATAGGTATATAAATAACTAGCGGTTTCCCGCAACTCCGTCTGTGTAGAATTCTTTAATCCCTATCTACCCCGTGGTAACTATGGAATTTTCCGGGATAAAAACTAGGTATTCTATGTCCTTCCCCGGGACACAGTCTATGTATACCGAATTTTATCTAAATCGTTTCAGTGATTTTCACGGGATGCGCAGTCAAATAAAGATAACAGAAAAAAAACTAAAAACTGTTGGAACGTGTTCTGTTATCGATTTTAAGTACCCCCAGCCGACTTTTTTTCGAATATTCTCAATGTACTGACTTACAGCTTTATTATGTGTATAGAATAGATACTGAATTACCGAATGTCCGAATTAAAAAAAAAATGCACCCCCAGGAGAAATCAAGTGGCCAGCAATAAATAATGAGAACCGGCCAAGTAATTGCAAATTTATCCCCATTCTTTTATTTTCTTGACTTTACAGGTGATATCATAAATTACAAGAATGTCCAGATATAAACAACCGAAAAAGCTCGAGAGTTTAGCTCTGAACAAGCTCGGGGATTGGATAGCAGAACAAGCTGAGCTATTAATGTTTCCAATCGCCGCTGAAGCCCAAAGAGATACTACGAAAGCCCACATGTTACTGTCGCGCCACGTCAACAGCATCCGTTCATACTTGGATTATAATGTTCCTTGGATGGTCCATGATCTATTAAGTACAGAGGCCATACGAGCACTCTCCGCGCTTTTAGAGAAAACAAAACAGTCACTAGGGTTCCGTGGGTCTATGCCAGGAAAATTCGTTAGTCAAATGAATGTGATTGTAAGAATGACCGAGGTATTGTTCACGAAGAATTTGACTTTTATTTCTATTGACAATATTCCAAAAATGATGCGTTCAGTTTTCTACTCGAAATTACAAATGCTTTCTGGATTAGTTTATTTAAATCTAGGTTCACTTTCTGGTGGATGGAAAACAGCAGATATGGAGGGATCTGTAATAGAAGCATTAAAGGAACTTCACAATTTAAAATATTTAATAATCAATTACGACTGCACTGATAACATTTTACACTGTATCAGTATGAACTGCAAAAAGATCGAAAAGTTAGATGTCTCTAGTTCTAAATGCGTGACAAATGAAAGTGTGTACATTTTGATGAAATTGATATGTTTGAGAAGTATCCAGTTGTACAGAACGTCTGTAACTTTAGAAGGGTTTGCTAAATTACTAATCAACTGTCACAATCTAGAAGATATAGGGCGGTGTGACGAGATCGGTCGAGTTTTAGAGTTTATAGATCTGACTGACTCTTCTGCACCACCGTTTAAATTGAAAATATACGTAAGTCGGTATGCACCTGCCAACCACTTACAACTAGCTGTTGATATGTGTCCGGATATAAGAAGTGTGACTATTTTCCATCACAATGTACATGGCGATTTGATGATGTTAATAGGCTTGAAAGATTTATGTGAGCTTAAATTACTGTCATGTGACTTTTACGCTGATCAAGTAAAACAAATACTTCAAGTTAAGGGTTGTAATATCATTCATTTACACCTAGAACATGTAGATCAAATTGACTTGAATGCTCTTATGTATATAAGTCAAATGTGTCCTCTTTTGGAAAATTTTACTCTCTATAATTGCACGTTGATTCATCACACATCATTGTACACCAAAAAATTAGAGATATTGCCTTTCCGTAATATAAAAAAAATTACTTGTGTAGCTACGTGTACTGACGATCAGTTATTCTTTCTACTTAGTAATTGCTTAAACGTACATTATATTCATTTAGGCACAGCTGTAAATGTTACTGACGAATTTATGTTTAAGCTTCTGGACAAAAATCCCTTGATTCATCTAAAGGAATTCCGAATAATGCAGTCTGATTTTTTAAGTATGATATCAGTTGAAAGAATAATTCAGAGTTGCATGAGTTTAGAAATACTTTTAGAGTTGGAAAGCTGGTCTTTACTGTCTGACACTGATCGAGAATACATTAGGAATTACATCAAAATTAGTAATTTCAATATTGATACGGTCCGAAGATATGATGTTCATGACGTCTCATACTCATAGACCAGAGTCTACCACAGATTTATATTGCAAAAATATACGACAGATGCAATGCAATAAAATGTTTGAAAACCGAGCGTGCCTATTTTTAACCGACTCCAAAAAAAGGAGGTTCTGTTTTGAAGCAGCAGCAGCCGCCGTGGCGGTACTCCCGAGAGGAAGGGCTACTAACATAGTTACTAATTAGACCGAAACATGTCGAGCTTAACCTGATAGAAGACGTGAGTTATCTGGTTACAGTTCCGTTAGTCAACTAGGAACTATTATAATTTCGCCATGTCTGTCCGTCTGTCTGTTCGTCGACGGCTAAGCTCAGAGATCGTTAGTACTAGAAAGCTGTAATTTGGCATGAATATACCTACATATCAGTCACGCCGTCAAAGTGGTGACATAAATAAAACTAAAAAAAATGTTTTTTAGGGTACCTCCCATGCCATAGACGTACCTAAAGTGGGGGTTTTCTCAACTAACCTTGTTGTGTGGGGCAGTATCGTTGGATAGGCGTTTAGGTATACTATGAGGGGGTTGCCGCGACGATTTTCCGATTTTGTGATCAAATTTTTCCACCCAACAGTTTAGAGGAGGGGGGGGGGGGAAGACGTTCGCTTTTGATGAAAATTTGCTCTTTAAAGTTGAGTATTTCGCAAAAAGATTACTGAATCTAAAAATCGTCTGGGCAACCCCCTCATAGTATAAATACCTATCTAACTATACCACCCCACACTAGGGTTTGAAGAGAAAAAAGAATCACCCACTTTACGTCTATGGGAGGTATCCTAAAAAATTTTTTTTAGTTTTATTAATAATAATAACAAATTTATTTATTTCGGGCAACTTAGGCCCATACAATAAATACCTTACAGACTAACATACATATTTATAATCAGTACTATTTAAATCTAATTTGGTGACAAAACGGCGTCAACCACCACCAAAAATCAAAATCAAAAACCACCACCTTGACGGCGTGACTGATACCTATGTACATTCATGCCAAATTACAGCTTTCTAGTACTAACGGTCTCTTGAACTTAGCCGCGGACGGACAGACAAGAGACACAGCCATGGCTAAACTATAAGGGTTCCTAGTTGACTACGGGATCCCAAAAATCAAGATGATACTAAGTATGTCAAATTTACAAGGAAGATTATAAAGGCTAAGATTGCTTGAGAAATAGTAGTCTAGTTTAGTCTAGTTAGAGTAAATAGTAGTCTAAGGTATAAAATATACCTAAATTTGGAAGATTCCGTACACAATACGAAATCTTTAGAAAAATATTACTTACTTGATTTTTCGTAATGGCTACGGAACCCTATCTTGGGCGTGTCCGATACGGTCGTGGTTTTTTTTTTATTCGACTGGAAGGCAAACGAGCAAGTTGGTCTCCTGGTGGTAAGAGATCACCACCGCCCATAAACATCTGCAACATCAGGGGTATTGCAGATGCGTTGCCAACCTAGAGGCCCAAGTTGGAATACCTCAAGTGCCAGTAGTGGTCGGTTTTCGGTTGTTCTTCAATTATGAACCAATTTAAAGTTGGCTTGAAAAGTCAGTAACATACATACTTTTTAGTGGTAGTACACATACTTAACGTATTTTAAAGGAAAACCAATCACAGCTGATTAGGCTTTACAAGTTACTTAACGTAACAGACGATAAAAATTGTAATAGTTCATCTTAATGAACTAGTAATCATTAGCATGTCAAACAGACATCTCTAAGTGTGGCTTAACTCAATAATAAGGGTTCCATGACAGGAGAAATAGCGCTAGTTGACGTTCGTATCGTGAGTTCCGTTGGGCATCAATCTTGCTTGAGTTATTGAATCAATCACAGATGTGAAAAATAAGTGAAACATTGTATAGGCAAACCGCGTAACTGAGTCCTCGCCTGCGCGGTACAGGGGCGCGGGGGTAGGACGACAAAGGGGACTAAAGGAGGTGCGGGCGGCGAGCGTGAATAGCTGTGCTAAGAAGCGCCTGCCGCCCGCACCTCCTTCAGTCCCCTTGGTCGTCCTACCCCCGCGCCCCTGCACCGCGCAGGCGAGGACTCAGTTACGCGGTTTGCCTATAATTGTCCATCTGTTTACTCGCATATTCAGCAAATAAACTATCATATCATTTCATTTCAAGGACAAAAATGTTAAATGACAAAATCAATTGATTGATTGTCAAACAAACCTCACTATACTAGCCTGTCAACAGAAACCCTCATTCATTACCACACAATCGGGAGTAAAAACAACTCCAAAAATTATTTGTATATTAATTTCAAACTAAAAACTTATTTCTGTACAAGTTTATTTCTTAATGCAAAAGGCATGAGAATGGATTTATATTACTTTCTCACTTTAGTAGGACTTCATAACTAGTGCTTGTTTCACATTTTAGCTTCAGAAGTGTCTGGCACAAGGGCAAACATGTATACAGGGTATATACCATTCGGAAAATTTGTTTGTTTGCACTGTTTCATTCTCTTCAATTTCGCTTTACTAAAAATTTTTATGAACTCTTTTAAAGGTCTTGTAACTGATGAGTCTGCATCATCTTTTTCTGTCTTTCCTGATGATGTGACATTTTCTTTGACAATAATTACTCCATGTTCAGACAGGGCATTTCTGAAATCAAATAGGCATGTACAATTTATTTGTAAGCGTAAGTATTTAGTAATCAACAGTTTGATGTACCTAGGTATATTTTTAGCTTTTATGATAAACATGATTTAATAAAATAAAAAAAACTCTGTGATTTTATGTCTTTGATGATCTTAAACATCTTTCACTTTCCATAATGAAATGTTATTATAATGTGGATAATGTTATATTGCCCAATTGACAAGATTTCATTTTTTTAACACCTATATTAGACGACCGGATGGCCTAGTGGTTAGAGAACCTGACTATGAACCTTGAGGTCCCGGGTTCGATTCCCGGCCGGGCCACATATAGGTATTGAAACAACATATAGGTATAGGTAGTTATTATATAGGTATTGAAAGAGTTTTGCCTCCTGAAAATGGGAAAATATTTATGATAATTTATCTCTCCATATTTAAAACAATACAAAAATTGAAAATTTTGATTTTGCCAAAACTACCACAAAATAGATATGTTTTCTTTTCCTATAATTTTGACAATGTCTACTTTAGATGTACATGTTTTTTTTTTTAAATAAGGACTAGACAATAGTAATGGCTTTGTTGTGTGGTAGTTTTGGACTTATGCCCTTTTAAATATCAGTGTCTTTCTCTTTCCAAACGGAATATAGAGAAAGAATCAAATTATAGTCTTAGAAATATGAAATCTTGTCAGTTAAACTGTAAATACTGCATTTTTTAATTTTTATAGTGCATTAATTCATGCATTACTGTTCGGACATCATATTAAAGAAGTGTAAATTACAAAATGTAAGAACTACACGGATGAAGTTCATCAATTTGGACACCAACACTGGAATATTCTATTGTGCAACAAATCTTACAATTGCAGGTATTGGTAATTTGGAGCTCACAATGGAACTTATTCTGACAATTGTTTATGTTTAGTATAGTTAATATGGTCCAACTTTTTGAACTCAATCTGCATAACTTAACTAAATGAAACTTGAAATATATAACTAAATTGGATAAATGCTGTTGTTTTAATGATTTATTGCTACAAAGCACATATGAAGAGAGAGCCCATAGATATATAATATAATGGGCTTTCCTTGCTGTCAAATATGACAAACAATAACTACATTGGCTCGGAAAATGTTTCATCGTTGATATTGCAATACTGCATAACTTAATATTCTATAAGGTATAATTTTCACTAGAAAATGCTAGTTACACGGTATTGCAATATCAACAATGATTTAATTTTATGTGTTTCACATTTGAACAATATTTTTGTTCTAGAATAAGTTTATTATTATACTAGCTTTTTCCCGCGGCTCCGCCCGCGTGGTATTCGGATATCGCGCGCTGTTCCCTCGGGAACTGTGCATTTTTCCGGGATAAAAAGTAGCCTATGGCACTCTCGGGCCCATAAACTATCTCTATGCCAAAAATCACGTCGATCCGTCGCTCCGTTACGGCGTGAAAGAGGGACAAACATACAAACACACAAACACACAAACACACAAACATACAAACACACAAACACACTTTCGCATTTATAATATTAGTATGGATTGAGTTAATAGAAATTAATGTAGGCATGTTCTGCTGCTTTAAAAAGTGTAAAGATATGAAAGCAATTTCTATCATCAATGTGCTTTGAGCTTGTTTCAGTTTAAATGTTACCTGCAGAAGGTTAAATATGTAACCAAATCTTCGTCTTTCAGATATCCTAGAACCCACTGGTTCCAAATGACGTCATATTTTTTTTCCGGTCGAAATTCTTGTAGCCCTTTTTTATACAAGTTTCCTAATTTAGAGGCATCACTTCCAACATACTTGTGAATAGAGTTAATGAATTTTTCATCTGGTTCAACAATATCCACAGATTTAAACTGGGGTACTAATAAATATTTAGAAATTCGCCCGATACCGGCACCGCAATCCAAAGCCAAATTAGTAGCTGGTGCTTTTGGCGACGTTAGAATAGATTGCAAAAACAACTTTGACCCCTCTATGTCAATATCTGAAATAAAACCAAAGCCACCGAGTACACCATCAAGAGTTGCTGGAATTTCAGACCAATATTCTAAAGCTTTCTCATAGCAAATATCTTCTGCAGTGGTCATCATCACTTTTCTTGTAATACCTACTAGGAAATTCAGGATCAGTAAACTGAAGTCAAAAACATTAGCCTCCGTTAAGCGGTAATTAGTATAACAATGATAATTATTACGCTCAAGATGGTGAGTATAATAACGATTTAGGTGTTCGAGCCTTCGCTTGAACCACTTGAGATTACGCCTTCCGAATTTCACACTCACACCCCTGTAAATATGTATCTGTGTGTGTAAGTTAGCTGTCAAACTCTATTGCTGTCAAGAAGCAGCGCGCGGGAAGCGGCGCGGGAGCGACGCACCTGTCAGTACGCTTTTTAATTCCGAAGAGTTCACACGTATGCTCACCTCGTTCATATGCTTTCTAATTCTGAAGAGTTCACACGTATGCTCACCTCGTTCATATGCTTTCTAATTACGAAGAGTTCACCTTGTTCACATCAATATCTGTGGAGTTCATACGTACATCACACATCTCATCGTAAGTTATGTTGTGATATTTTAAGATTAAGAACGAATCATGAATTCCGCTCGGCTCCCTTGGACCAGCGACGCTGTTCGTGCCCAGGCACTTACATATATTCTTAATCTTGATGATGCGCCGTCTCGGCACCCGCAAAACGTCGCCTCATTCGAGACGACAATTCGCATTTGAAACTACATTTTGAGACGTCGCTCAACTTGAGACGACCCTCGAGACGGCACCTAACTGAGACGTCTCCTTAATTCGAACTATGAATGTCGTCCGATTTAATTTGAGGCGACGTCGCCCCAACTCACCCCAACTGATGCGACGTCGACCCAACTCAGCTGCTGCATAAAGTTGCCAGACTGAAAATGATTAAGCGCAGTTTACACGACCAGATCTGGCTTATCGTTTCCGACTCCTCAGCGAGTCGCCGCCTAGACAGGCCGGGCATATCAACGGTCGGTTAATTGGCATCAATTTGCTTTCAGACTATGGCGGACAGGACGACATTGGGCGATTTAGCGGATCGGATGTCGTGCCCACCAGAAGACAGGGAGGCGTTCGTTACAATCGTCCGCTCGGTGGAGGATAATTTCCCAAGCGACTGGAGATCCTGGGAGGTGTTCGATTTCTCTTATCGGGACCTTTTTGGCGAAGAAATCCTCCCCAGCGTGGACAATAAAATCAGGTTCGCAATACCTACATCCGACCTAGCTCGAGCTTTCCTCCCAGCGTCATCTACCTCCCTCTCGGAGAGAAAATACAGGGCGATCAGAGCTAGACTCCTCCAGTGGCCCTTGGGGAGAGCCCTGTTATATGCTCCCCATACTATAATGGAAATGATCCACGGATCAGGGAAGGAATATCTAAGGTTTATGGACGCCGTGCGCTCCATAAAAAGTAAATTGACGACTCGGCGATGCGCTTCGGCAGAACTGCGGTCCTCCCTCGCCGAAAGCTCACCAGCCAGCCCGTCACCCGTAGCACATAAGAGAAAGATGCCGGAGAGCCCTACAAACGAAATTGAGAATTCGCCTCCACGGAAAAGATCCGCAGGACAGAGTAATTCCGAAAATTTACTCGTGTCAGTCTTAAGTCAACAAGTGGATCTTTTTAATAAACTCCTAAGCAACCAAACAGAACAGAACGAAAAAATCGAAAGACTACTGTCAACAGCTAGTCAAAAAGAACCCGCTCCCCCAAGCCATGATGTCTTGAATAGTTCATATGACTCGGTCCCCGACAGTACACTCGAAGAAGACAGGGAGACACCGGCCTCACCGCAGGGTCGGACGTGTACTCGTAGTTCCAGAGAATCCGAATTAAGGGAAAAAATCTCGGAGGCCCAAAGAGAGCTGGTAGCTTTGTGCTCGGAGGAGGACATCGACTTCGATTTTGATCCTCATACCATAGAAACTGAACCAAAGGTAGCCCAGGCAAACCCCATCTTCGTGGAACAGGTAATCAATTGCCAGAGGTTTGGAAAAGAGGGATGGCGGAATATAAAATTCAAAGAAATCCAGAAACAATTCCAAGCCTCTCCCGCTTTCTGCGCCTTGAAGGTGAATAGGCTCTTGGCCAGGGTGTCACCTCAGTGGAAGTCAGCCAACCTTCTTGAAAAGTTCGACTTAACGCTAGGGGCAATCTCGCACGGCCTGCTGCAGCAGAGACGAATATTCAAACATATTTGCGATCAATTGCCCCGGACTTCGAAGAACTCAGTCAAATCTGAGTTTTTGAAGACAGACTCAGAATTTAAGAAAAAGTCTGACGACCTGTTGCAGTACGTTTGCGGTCGCCGGGCCGAAGTGATCGAGGCTAGAAGAAACTTATTTAGAACCAAGAACAGGGTTCTTAGCGAAATCCTCCGCGACATCCCGCCGTCGGAAAGCCACCTATTTTCCGACAGTGCCCTCAACCAAGCAATAAAGGACTGCACGAATACTGACGTTCTGAAGTTTTTTCCGTCAACATCAACCCTTGGAAGGAAGACTCATTATAAAGAGGCGAGGAATGGAAAAGAGAAGTACTCAAGTACACACACCGCTACGAAGCCCTCAAACTTCATCCGGAAAAACTCAGCCAGACCGTCTCGGGCAGCACCTGCGCAGCAGCCTTACCAAGGTTACCGCAAACAAAACCAGCAGCAGAAGCAACAACCACGGCAAAAACCAAGCCGAAAGTGACCGCTTCAGAGCGGGGTGCTTAGGCAAATATGCAAGCGCCTGGAGGGAAGCACCTGCACTGATCCAAAATTTCGTTCAGGGGTACAGAATCCCATTTCATTCGAGACCACCAAACAGATCTTTCTCCTTAAAGAATATTCAACGCTTCAGAACGCGAGTCTCCAAGGAAATGTCAGAACAAATCGTGAAACTCCTGGCATCAGGCGCTATCCAAAGAAGCCAATACCAAAGCGGATTCCTATCAGAAATGTTTCTAAGGAAAAAGTCAGATGGCTCCCTCCGCCCTATCTTCAACCTCAAAGGCTTGAACAAATATGTTCTGACACCCAAGTTTCGCCTCGTAAACCACCACATGATCCCACAACATCTGAACAAAGGCAACTACATGATGAAACTAGACATATCCCAAGCCTACTTTCACATCCCCATAACGCCCAGTCACCGTCGATATCTATCACTAAGTTACCAAGGAGAAACTTACCAAATGACCTGCTTACCGTTCGGTCTCGCGAGCGCACCGGCTGCGTTCGCCAAAGTCACCAACTGGATCGCCCACACTCTAAGACAGAGAGGCTTGAGAGTCGTTGTCTATCTGGACGACTTCTTGTTAATTCACGAGAACCCCGTCACTCTAGAGAATCAAGCACAGCTCGTAAAAAGTCATCTGAGGAATCTGGGCTGGAACGTGAATCAGGAGAAGTCCTCTACGACGGCCAAAAGAAAGATACAGTATCTAGGAGTAATGTGGGATACGGAGAACAATCTGAAGTCCCTTCCAGAAGAAAAGATAATCAACCTCTCAAACGATCTGGATCGTCTAATCAAGGGGAAGCGCTGGAGCTGGCGAGGAGCCAAAGTTATCCTTGGAAAACTAAACTTTGCCTCATTCGTGATACCGTTAGGCCGCCTCCACTGTCGATCGTTACAAATAGAGTCCAACCGACTCCCTTGCTTGCAGCCAAATTCAAGGAGAGTAATTCCACTCAGCGTCTTGGAAGATCTAGCGTGGTGGCGCGCCAACTTGCGACAAGTATCACCAATACACCTACCCGAACCATCGATCTTTATAACAACGGACGCTGCGGACAAAGGCTGGGGAGCCATAGTAAACGGTCAGAAATTCTGGGGACTATGGTCACAAAATCAGCAGAAATGGCACAACAACCAGAAAGAACTACACGCTTTATACGAGGCTCTCCAGCGCATAGATTTCGACTTAAAGAACAAAACACTGATGCTACAAACAGACAATCGAACCTCTGTAGCTTATTTAATCAAGCAAGGCGGGACGAGATCTCTCAAACTCCTAAAAACAGCAAGGAAAATTCTCGAATTTTGCCATCACCATCACTGCTACCTGACAGCTCGATACATCCCAGGGGTGTACAACGGCCTAGCCGACAGCCTTTCTCGGTTCAAAAATCTGCCGGAGTGGCATCTGAGTCCGACAGCTACTTCGATAATTTTCCAGAAATTCGGTATACCAGAGATAGATCTATTTGCCTCAGCAAGGTCAGCTGTTGTAGCGAAGTACGTCAGCGAAGATGCCAGGGACCCTTTCAGTCAGTTCACCGACGCATTCAGCAAGACGTGGCGATACAGGTTGGGCTGGATATTTCCGCCCCCAGCGATAATACCGCGAGTACTGAGGCACCTGGAATCCTCAGAGGGATCCTATCTGATAGTAGCACCCAGCTGGAACAAAGCCTTTTGGGAACCGGACCTGAAAAGTCGAGCATCGTGTCCACCTCTGGAGATAAAGAACTTGAGGTTAGTCCTGACGGACCTTCGCACGAATCTACCACCACCCAATGTGGACGACCTTCTTTTATTGGTTTGGAAGGTACAGGCTGGCCCAAGCAAATTAAAAATTGGAGTGAAGCCGACATCAGCCTCCTGGAGTCATCGTGGAGAAAGTCGACGATAAAAACGTACAAACCAGTCTGGACCCGTTGGAAAAGATGGGCTTACTCCAATAGCATACCCCCCGATAACCCCGAACCTTCTGATTTGGCGAAGTATATGATTCATCTACATAAATCGGCGAAACTAACTCCCCGGACTATATCACTTCACAAATCAGTCGTCGCTACCATGGCTAACCCTCTTCGTTCAAATGAGTTGACCTCTAATTTCCTGGTAAGACATGCAATTAAAGCAATTTTCTCGGAAAACCCGCCAACTAGAAAACCTCTAACCTGGAATCTTGACGATCTCTGTCAATTTCTTAAATCTTACGATCTGGATGAAAAGAGCCTTTTCCAAACATTCCGACATACCAGTGTCCTTCTTCTTCTGGCCTCAGGAAGGAGAGTTCATGATCTCACCCTGCTCTCCATCGAAGCAGGCTCTATACTGGATAACGGCGACGAAATCACCCTATGGCCACAGTTTGGTTCAAAAACTGACTCAGGCACATTTAGGCAATCAGCATGGGTCATCAAAAATAACGGGAACCAGGGTGAAGATCGGCTGAATGTCGCTTCCTGGATCAGAAAGTCTATCATTGTTTCTCAGGAACGGCGTCTAAGTAAAGGTCTTACGAACCTGTTTATAACTACTCGAGGAGTCGTAAAAAACGCCTCACGGACAGTGATATCCGGCTGGATACGTACCTTGTTCCAAGAAGCCGGTATGTCCGCTTCAGCTGGAAGTTTCAGAAGCATAGTGGCCTCTGATAACTGGTCAAGTAATAAGTACAACATTGAGGAAGTCCTCAAAAAAGGAAACTGGCGGTCAAAGAAAACCTTCTTTAAGCATTATTTTAAGGAAATCCCTAACACTGTCGCTAACAATCGGTCAAGAATTAGTGATGATTTTTCAACTTTATAAAAGCTTTAATTAACGCTGTGATGATTACTCATAATATGTTAGAAGATGATTTTCGGTTCTAATTCAAAGAATGAATCCGTTTTTTTACTCAAAGATTATCATATGTCTTTATTTTGATCTCAATTACCTTAAGTTAATATAAGGAGAAGAAATTAATATGTTCCTGTTATTCGTTATGTAAAACTAACGTTTGTATTCATTTCGATCTCTGTTACTTTAGGTATCTAATAATTATAACAAAAAAAAAAAAAAAAAAAAAAAAAAAAAAAAAAACGATCAAGCCAAATAGTTTTACTTCATTCCACTTCTACCCTAACAGTAAATAGATCACAGTACGCATAAGCAGCGCCGGCAGAATATAAACACGTCTCAAGTGGTTCAAGCGAAGGCTCGAACACCTAAATAGAACCGTTTTCCCCCCGAAGGGCAGAAAACGTATATTTAGGTTTCAGCCGTAGCTTGAACCACCAGCTTCATGAGTCTTGCCGGCTCATTCGACAGGTACTGACAGGTGCGTCGCTCCCGCGCCGCTTCCCGCGCGCTGCTTCTTGACAGCAATAGAGTTTGACAGCTAACTTACACACACAGATACATATTTACAGGGGTGTGAGTGTGAAATTCGGAAGGCGTAATCTCAAGTGGTTCAAGCTACGGCTGAAACCTAAATATACGTTTTCTGCCCTTCGGGGGGAAAACGGTTCTATTATCGAAATAATGTTAATGAGTTGTTGAGCCTTCAATAAAATAAGTTTCTCAACCACATTCGGCCTGTATCGTTTGGTTACTTTGGTTTGGGCCGGGCCAATGTCAGTTAAGGCAGTGTTGCCACCTTGCCCAAAGAAAAAGTAGCTAAACTTATAGTAAAATGTAGCTAGTTTAAAAAAAAATACTCTGTTAGAAGTAGCCAAAAGTGGCTATACAAAAAAAAAGCCAACAGATAACTTATAAGTCTTAAATTTTTATAATTCTTTCTCTTATATTATTATGTACAGAAAAATTTATTCAAAATTTATGTTATTTTGTGATGTTGATGGTCCGGCTAGTTAGTTTTCCTACTTATTTCTTGAAGGATATTCTCAAGAATTACGTAGGTAGCGCACGGAAGTACGTTTTACATTACAAATTAAATTGATTGAAACAGTGGTTACTTAGTTGCTGAAAGTAGCTAGAAAGTGTGGCTAAAAAGTTGGCCACTAAAATTTTTTTTTGGTAGCTAACTATTTCGTAAATGCAGCTAGATCTAGCTAAAAAATGGCTAAAGTTGCAACACTGAGTTAAGGTTTGATTGACGTATGTATTGCTCAGCCATCACTGTACGACCTAATAATACGAACTCACTTTGGATTTGAATTATCAAGTCGTACAATATTACCGAATATTAATAAATTTAGTAGAAAATAACTTAATTTAGTCCTGGCGCTTCGCCGGCCGCTACCGCGGCACGCTCGCTGTGCTCGCTCGACTCGCGCATTGCTAACACAAATCATTCGATTCGATTGGATTCCGATTATAACGACGTACAATAACAGGTCGAGCAAAAATTTGGACACCCTAATAATGCACGACCTAATATTGTACGATTTGATAATTCAAATCCATAATGAGTTCGTATTTCGTAATATCAGGTCGTACAGTGATGGCTGAGCAATACAGGGTCGAGCATTACTGGTCCCCTGTTTCGAAACGGTGTAATATATAGTTTAGCTATTAGTTTATTAATAAATTTAATTTTATTTGCTTATTTGTTATTTAAAAAAAATAGGCCTGAAAATATATGATAGAGAATGATATTCTAGTGCCTAACTTAATTTTGGGTAAAATTTCGCGTAGCGTTAGGGTAAAAAAAATATCCGATGTGAGGTGGCAACACTACCATACCTTTACGTTCTTTACGTCAACTTTTATGGTGACAGCAGAAGGACGGAATTGTAAAAAAAGTTAAAATGGTGCGTGAATTAATTTTAAATCGTTAAAAATGACCAACATCGTATTATAATTGTTCTTACTACTCGTGTATTATAACATTTGTGTACTATATAAGTTCTAGGAATATGTATTTTCAGCGGTAGTATCGTGTGTTTGGTATTCTTCACCACTTCAGTTTTTATACGTACATGTTAATGTTTTAGTTTAATTTTCTACTGTTATCATATCATCTTTCTTACTACGAAAATGCTGGTTAATTTTCATTATTCTTTGTATTGTTTGTTGATACTTGTTATGAGCGTCATAACCTTCATAACCTAAGGCGAAGTTGAAATCCGCTAACATTAATGGTACGTTACGTTAATTACCGTAGTATGGTAGGTCTAGTCTTGGTATAACTTTATGAATGGAATGACTATAATTAATGTTTATTTCTCGGAAAAATTAAGAGTATGAATCAAGTTCACCTGAAGCGAATGCACTATAAGTGAATTTTCTTTCTGTACACAATGATAATTTATTATTTACTAGCTTTTGCCCGCGGTAACTGTATTTTTTTCCGGGATAAAAAGTAGGCTATGTCACTCTCTGACCTATAAACTATCTCTATGCTTAAAATCACGTCGATCCGTCGCTCCGTTTCAACGTGAAAGACTGGCAAACATACATACATACATACACACTTTCGCATTTATAATATTAGTATTGATTGTGTATTTCAGGGCAAGGTTAAGTGCTCGGAACTGCGTACGAAGGATAAGAAGGAGCTCTTCAAGCAATTGGAAGAGCTAAAAACTGAATTGACTCACCTTCGAGTATCCAAAGTTACTGGAGGTGCAGCTTCCAAGCTGTCCAAAATGTAAGTTACATTTTATCATTTATTTGTAAAATCATGTTAATCTAGTATTTTAAGAGTTATTTAAAGTCAGGTTTTTTTGTACTCCTACTGTCATCAGGATCAGGAGTTATTAATAACCAGCTAATATAGAGTTTACTAAAGTACAATTCAATAGAATCTAACAATTTTCTACACATTTAACACACCCTGACGTGGGCACGCTTGATTATATATGTCCCTATTGTTGCACTTATCATCTAAAAGGAATCAAAAAAGAATAATAGTCACATCACAAAGTCTTAGGCAGCCCGGTGTTCATATTAGAAGGCTGGAAGTGTCTGCAGGATTGTTAGATTCTATTGAATTGGAGTATAGGTCAGGTTCTCACACAATTACCTCATTCCATATCGAAAATACAAATTGAAATATAGATGCACAGAAAAACCAGATAAATATGACCAGTGCTGGGAATCGAAACAAAAAGACAACAGAGCTAATTGTATGAGAACCTGACCTAGTTATTAAACGATTTCTCTTGTTCGGGTGAGTGGTTAGTTCCAATGGATGGAAGTGCTGAAAGTTTCTCGATGAGGGCTACAGCATAGGTATCGCTATTGTCGCTGCTTAAATTACTAAATAAGAAACAAACAAGCTGAGATATGTGGTGCATAGGACAAATTTGTGTCTGTACCTGTGTCCAGTGGTGGTGTAACGGTATAGCACGCCTGTGGCCTCATGGGTGCTTGCTCAGTTTCCTACTAAGGGTCAGATCAAAATAGTGGTATGGCTTTGTTTGATGTCAGCGTTGAGAACCAATAGTTGACCCTTCAGGGGCATATAATGTCCAAGAGTCAAGAGTCTAGGTGTCACAATGTAACAATAAAGAAAATCATGTGCAAATGAAGTTGCAGGCAAAAGCTAGCAGTGTTACAAGTGCGAAAGTAGGTATCCAGTTGTAAGCTGGAGTCTTGTTCATCTAGCAGTAAAGATTAATTATTTAATTGCTGTTTAGATTTTCAGTAGGTACTGCTACCAATTACAGTGATTACAGGTCAAACAGAAAACAAATGGTCCTTAGCTTATAAAATGTCTTTTGTTTCAGTCGGGTTGTAAGAAAAGCTATTGCCAGAGTTTACATTGTCTATCACCAGAAGATGAAGGTTAATCTGCGTAACCACTACAAAAACAAGAAGTATAAGCCTTTAGACCTGAGGCCCAAGAAGACCCGTGCAATGCGTAAGGCTCTTACACCACACGAGGCTAAACTCAAGACAAGGAAAGAGATCAGAAAGAAGTCTCTCTTCCCTCCAAGGGTGTATGCTGTTAAGGCTTAATTAAAACCACAAATTAATCTTGTTCTTTATTTTACCTTCAGTCACCAAAAAAACCTTTAGCAGCATCTTACTTATGCACTGGAGTGTTCTTCAAGCTCATGCATTATGTTTCAACATGTAGCTTTTTAATATCATCTGAAATACTTCTTGGATCTAAAGTTCTTCATGCTTTTGTTTTTTGCGGTGTGGAAAGGCCCAAAACTCAGAACCTAGTCCTCGAACATCTCTCTCTCTTTTAACAAAAGCAGTAAATGATGATACACAGTTTCCTATAAAATAATTGGCTTGTCCTAGAATCGCAAGATCTATATGAGGTTTGGGTGGCTGCAGTCTTACAATAGACACGTCGAATCTATGGAGTGCATTGGAGAGTTCACTTGTCATGGGATTTGAATCAGTTGCAACAAAGACATACTTAATATCATCAAGTCTTTTAAGTACTCTTTTTATTTGTCTGAAAAAAAAGTTTATGTTAAAATGATTACTTATAGTTTGCTTAAGAATTGGTAGAACCAAAAGTGGTTATTCTATTTTTTAACAGCAATAAAATTTCATGTGTCGTTCTCAGGCAAAAGGGACCACTTGCGAGGTAAGTATTGAGTTCTTGGTACCAGGGTATAGTATATAAAAGATGCTCTTTTCAATACAAAAAACAATACAATAACACTTTAATGCACACCAACAGAAAACAGGTATATATATCGGCGGCCGACCTTCAAATTCGCCAAATTACGAAATTCCTAGGCATACCGTGAAATGGCGCCATTTCACGAATTGACTGAAGGACATCCGCCATATCGCTCAAAATTCGCCGTTTTTAAAGGTTTGCCTTTGCCTAGTCAAGTAGTGACGTTTAGGCAGATCATGAAATTCCTAGGCATATCAAGAAACGCCGCCATATCGGTCCTGCCCTTTGCCGGCCGCTGCCGCGGTATACTCGCTCCGGCCGATAAACAAAGACTTTCAGTTTGTTTGTTTTAAACCGACTTCAAAAAAGGAGGAGGTTCTGTACCAATATCTATATCCGACGCCTCTCAATCCTTGACCTATCGCCTCTCAAACAGAGGGTCGTGAGTTCAAATCCCGGCTCACACCTTGAGTTTTTCGAAATTCATGTGCGGAATTACATTTGAAATTTACCACGGGCTTTACGGTGAAGGAAAACATCGTGAGGAAACCTGCACAAACCTGCGAAGCTATTCAATGGTGCGTGTGAAGTTCCCAATCCGCACTGGGCCCGCGTGGGAACTATGACTCAAGCCCTCTTGTTCTGAGAAGAGCCTTGTGCCCAGCTGTGGGACGTATATAGGCTGTGATGGATGGAATGTTTTTATTCTGGACTATGGAACAACCCGTAACCGTGTTGTAATTTGGCGGCAAACAAACTCTTTAATTTTTTTTAATTAATTGATGCTTTTTAAAAATCTGTTTTTTTTTTTGTTAATTTGAAAGAGTATTCCTATTGATATAAAAAGTTTCAAGCGTTGCTAAATTTTTCATTCATTCCCCATGGCGTCACCACTGACTGACAGACAAAGACAACGATTTGTTAGCTGTTTTGGGCATTTTACTCGTAATAAAAAAAAAAAAGATCGAGCAGAGTGGTGCATAATGGTTGATGAACCTACTTACTTCGCGGTACGACGCGTCTACCACCGACAAAAATACACCATCCTTCCTATTGTTAAATAATACTAACACTGGATCATCTGGATCCAATCGGCAGCATCATGCCAATGTAATGAGTAAGCGTTATGTATGTATGTAATGTGTCTTGTACTTTTAATGGTAGGGCAAAAATGAATGGCAACAACTATAATAATTGTCTTGAGAAAGTTCTTTCAATTAAAAAAACAACTTCAAACCAGTTAACTGAAAAAAGTGATTATGTCAACCATTATTAGGAAATGTGTACTTACGAAATTAGTTCAATTAAGCATGATATATAATATATTCAATATTAGGACAAAAAATATTATGGCAAAAGATCATCTTTGTACTCTGTTTCGTTTTGTTGTTTTTTTGTTTTTCTTGATCGTTTTGTTGTTTTTTTTTTGTATTATTTTTGTTTTATGTAGATACCTACAGAAATAGTTTAGATACTTACATACATCATTTCAACTCCTTCGATTCTTTTTTTCGCGATATATGTTCTGTCCCAAGGTCTAGACTAGACTATCTCTGTACCAAATGTGATCAAAGTTCAGTTTCCCACATGGGCCCAGTGTGGCATGGGAACTTCACACACACCATTGAATTGCTTCGCAGGTATGTGCAGGTTTTCTCATAATGTTTTCCTTCACCATATACTTCTTACAGAGGATCGACAAAGTGGTCCCTTTTGCCTGAGAATGACACATTTTAGCTGTTGCCCTTGACTCTGTCTGGGCGAGATATGGTTATGTATTATATTTTTAACAAAATCTTCAAATATTTATTATTATAATCATGCATGCCAAGTAGTTGTCAATATTCTTACTTAATGATTTCTGTTTTTGATGGTAGGCACATGGATGCTGTCAGTGGTCCTCTTTCATTTTTGTACCCCACACACTGTGGGGCAGCAAATAACATAGGGCTGTCGTTAACATGTTGACAGGCTCTAATCCAGTCCTGACCATTTCTTAGGTGAATACCAAGAAAACCACCACCACTCATATTTTTTTTTATGAATTGTTTGGCACTTGATGCAATATGATCACTCCATTGCATATATTTGTGCAAATGTCTGTTTTCACTTTGTACTGGAAAACTGGCTGGTGCACCTGATAATGTCCAAAATGATTACTTGGGATTTTTATTACATTAGGACATCTACTGTCAAATGGTAATTTTACATCATTTGACATAATTTTATGTGCATTCCCAGTGTGACTGTATTCAGCAACAATATGTAACACAATAAAAGCATTCATATATATTTTATGATAAGGTATTTCTAGGGCTGGTATGTAGCATGTGTCCGATATATTTGAGAGTATTGGGACTTATGAGCTGGGAGATGAAGATGAAATTATGTTCCATCATACCTATAAAATCTAACTTGCTAGTAAGTAATAAGTTAGTGTTTGTGTTTTACCTGTGCAAATACCTGCACATATTCGCTTTATCTTACCTGTAAAAGCTAAGACAGGCCATTTTGTTGGTGGGTATTTCTGCTTCCATTTATCAACCATTACAGTATTGCTTGCATCATAGTTTAAAGGCCCATAGAATTCAGACCCAGTAAAATCAATGTTGAAAGTATCCCAGAAGGGACCAAAAGGATTACCAGACTTAGCATTGCAACTATTTTCCGTGTTTCCTCCTCTTTGAGTGTAGCAGAATGCAAACCTTTTCTCTTCAGGCCAGATACTCGGAGCAATTATAGACATAAAATATTCCATTGTCATTACTGTATGAAACTCAGCTAAACTTTCAGTTTTGAAATAAGTATCGAAAGGAACCTGTACAGACTTAGGTTCTCCATAGCGGTACTCAACCCAAGGAGGTAAAACTAATGTTCTATTCAAAGCTTTGCTAAATGCTAGAACACCTAAAAAATGGTCGGCTTGGTTGCCAAATCTACCTGTAATCAAATTTAATCATTTAGATCGCAGAATTAAGAAATCAGAATTCGAGCTAAATAGGTCTTAAATTATTTGCAAACTTTTAGTTGAATAATCCCTAAATTCAAACGTAATCAATATGGTAAAGGTCCAAACATTTTAAAAAAAGAACTCCAATAGTCACTGAAATAACTTTGATTTTATCGCAAGATCATTCGCTGCAAATTCAGATAAAGCAATGGTGAAATTGTCCTAATCTAGTCTTTTTCGTTCGTAGTGTGTGATGTAAATAAACAACAATGGAAACAAATGCCGGTTGAATTTAATGTAGGTAGTAGGTTAGATTAGAACACTAATTGAAAGTTTGAAAGAAAATCTGCTTACCCATGCAAGGACAATATGTGATATAACCATTTAACTCATGATTATTTGAACTAGCTAATTTTATAATAAATAGAAATATTATTGACAAAAATAACATTTTCATTTTGTCTATATCGCAGTCGCTCGAGCTCGAGTGACACTTTCCCGGCCCGGATAATACCGACCCTGTTTTTCGTGTACATGCCCATAGAAGCTCCTGTCATTGTCTATGGGCATGTACACAAAAAACAGGGCCGGTATTGCCATGTCGGTGTTATCCGGGCCAGGAAAGAGTGTCACCCTCGAGCTCGACTCGGGAAACAATAATATACAATTCTTAATGTACGCGCAATAATGTACGACGTAATAATCGTGTGACACTCTTTCCCGGCCCGGATAATACCGGGATGGAAATACTTTGTAGATTTTTAATAAATACTTTTCGGCAACATTATCTGTTATTTTCAACCGACTTTAAAAAAAGGAGGAGGATCTAAAAAGTCATTTTATGTCGCCTAGATACAACATAAACACGACCTTTACGAGCATGAGAAGTGAAAAAACTGTTTAGTCCGTCAGGTGGATAATTTAAAAATATTATGCACATTATGCTTTCTGCACTAGAGTCTAGTGCATAAAATAAAATCTTCGTCTAATACCAACTCAAGACCAAGGTAAGATAATAAGTCAACAGCCACAAACAATAGTAGATTGTACAACAAGAGCATAAAACGAGCCATTTTACCTAAGCACAAACAAAAAAGTTCCTACATATTTTTTTAAATAATTTCGAATTTATTTAAAAGTTAAAATCAATCAAAATAAATAAAAAAACTAAAAAATATAATTATATAATAATGCATGAAAAATAAAAGGTACATAGAAAGTGAACAATCGTTTCCACTGTTGCTATTTCATTGCCTCGCCATCGAAGTGAAAAGCAGAGTGTAAAACTAGCATTAAACCCATTTTCCCCTCGACGTGTCTATCCACCCTCGTCGTATAGTCAGCGTCATATAGTACGTAGCAGTCAAGATCACCAAATATTTGGAAACATACAAAATAGTCATTACCAGTACCAGTGACTCAGTCAAAGCGGTCAAATTGTTGGAGACATCCATCGTGTACAAATATACCGGAGCACTCACGTCGCCAAATACTTTGTAACATTCAAGCTATTAGTACCGTAGCAGCCAAAGTATCCAAAAGTATGGGACACGACAGGAAAATTGACTTTATTACATACCGTGTAAGGTCCAATGATCCAATTAGCTAGTCCTCTTTAATAGGATTTGAACGGTGCTCCATTTTCAGTCTCTTGGTGCAAAATGCACATGTCATTACCTTTTTAATGAAATAAACTCTTTTATAATTTAATTATACTGGCCAATTATAGCCATATTTAAAAGGAAATCCGTTAATCCCGAATGCTGACAATGTAAATAAAAATGTGAAAAAAGCCGTCAGTGTCCAAACGAAAGAGACGGAACGATCACTGACAAGTTGGTACTCTTTTCGGTGATTGTCAAAAACAAAAAGTCGAATCTTATGACGTGTTAATTTATTTCGCACTCAACTCGAGATTGAACCTTAAACCTTTTAAATAAAGCTCAGTTTCCTAGTGTGTCCCATAATTTTGGTTATTATGGCTGCTACACTACCAGTGGTGATGTGCGTGCTCCAGTATATTTGTACACGATGGATGTTTCCAACAATTTGACCGCTTTGACTGAGTCACTGGTAATGACTATTTTGGATGTATCCAAGTATTTGGTTATGTTGACTGCTACGTACTATATGTCGCTGACTGTACCGGCTCGGGTGGCTATATGAGCGCCTCGGGTTTTTACCCGTTTTATGTTTAAGGAAAACGGTACCATAGTGACAGGTCAGGGTTTAGTTAAAAAAAGATGGTATTCAAATAATAATCAAGTTTTATTTTATAACTTTCTTGTCCAATCATAATTTATTTTGCTTAGTAGTACATTGAGTCAGCCCAGAAAAAAAATCTGACGCGTTTTTAACACTGCTGGAAGGCAAATTATTGCTCATATCTTTCTTCTTGTTTTGTTTCTGGTTAACATCAATAATGGAGTCAACAGTTTCGAAGTATGATATATTCCAAAATTTGACATCATTGTTATGCGAGCATGAAGCAATATAGCAGCCGTCATGACTAATGTCCAGGCATTCAACTGGTAGGCTGTGTTGACCGACTATGCCTAGTTGTCGTTGCGGGAACATATGTGCCGCACGCAGTATTCCATCCTCACCAGATGTCACTACAATGTTCTGAGTTATGGGTATCATGCACGAAATTGAGTGTTTTTCACCAATATACTCATCACTGTGCAAACCAAATTCTTTCCAATTAAACAAATATAGTTTTCCTTTTGAAGAACCCACTAATAACTTAGTGTCAGAGCGAAACAATCCCATGCAAGTCAACTCGGAGTCGTAATCTTCAGATGTTGAATAGATTTTGCTGTAACAAAAGAAGTACCTATTTTGGTGAACAGTTCATTTTTAGAGTACCGCACGTAAAAGGTGCCGACCTTAGAGCAACGCGGGCTTCCTACGGAAGGGAGTAGCCATTCGCCGCGTTCCCCTTCGTCAAAGTAGGTACAGGCCCAACTGGGCATACGAATTTTATAAAACAAGGTGCACTCGGATTTCACACTCTAGACCGAATTTAGCCGCGCGAGTGAACGCTGCAGTGCTTAAAATGCTGAATTGTTCAGTTTTCTGCTGGGAAAAGAGATCTGGGCCATCGAGCTTGCAAAAAGATGGTGTTACATTTCACATGTAAGTAAATCGTTATTGTATTATAGCTACCTATTTAATTACATTTAATAACAAAGCCGTACATTATTGTCCGATTCGTCAGGAGTCAGGTTTGTCCAATGTTAGTTTGCGACCGGTCGCCAACTGGATTGGGTCTGTCCCTATATTAATTGACTGTCCGGCAGTTAACTTGGCGAATGGTCTGGGGTGGAGCTCACAGTTGCAATGACATCCCGGGCAAGACCGTTTGGACTTCTTCCCGTGGTTTCCGCCCGTTAACTGCCTGATTCTGCCGTAGGAAGCAGGTAGAACCGAAACAAACAGTCGTATCCTGGAACATCAGTTACCTTCCCATCCTACTCATCCCGTACAATCAGCTGCAGGCGATGACGTGGCCTGTCGCCGCGGGCTTCATATCCAAAATAATAGGATATGAAGCGGTAGAATACCACTCGCGTGTTTGTGCCGTGCGCGGGGACCCGTACGGATGGAGAACGAGATCCTGGTAGGTTGAGCTGGACGGGGGTCGTGTCGCCCTCAGAAAGCAACACGCCACTTTGGCTCGGGATTCATCTCACACGGGCGGTCGGGACCTAGCCAGTCACGATCAATCGGCTGTCGTATCCAGTAGGTTGGATACGGACGAGGGTTTTGGGGTGTGGAGGTCGGTAGTCGGCGGGGCACAAACCCAATGCAGTCCACAACAACCTGCAGCGGGGGAGGCAACGTGCGGACTCATCGGCAGCCTACTTTGGAACCCTATATCCTGCTGGTAGCCCTGGTGGGTCAAACCATCCCCAGTTGAGGGCTCCTTGGAGTGTGGGGAGCCAGCGGGACGAAAAACAACTGAGGATCCATGGACTCCAAAAGTTGTTGTATGACGAGTAGGGAGGCCGGACCCGTAGGGGATGAGGCAAAAAAGGACTGTGGGAAGGTGCGACGTGTCCCTGTCACTGACAGAGACGCGGGAGCCGGACCCAGTTCCAAAAAAGGACCCGTTGGGTTCTCTAAGGCGCGTGGCACTGGTGTCAAGGCGCATCGAACGAAGGGCGAAAAGTGCGGTGGCGCTGCTCCCCCGAAAGGTACAGCCCGACCTCTTCCCCAAGGGTCGAAGAGAGGGCGCGCATCTGTACACGAATTATTAGTGTATTGTTGGATTATTTATGTGTTAACGTCGTCATTACACTCAGTTGGCAGTTTTGTTTTTGCATGTAAGTGTGCGGAACTGCACTTGTGTGCACATTTCCTCCCGTAACAAACGCCAGGACTATTTTAAAGGTAATCTACCGCTAAGGCTTGCTCCCTTCCGGTAGGAAGCACGCGTCGCTCTAAGGTGCCGACTTAGGTCATTTTAAAAATTAGCCAAGTGCGAGTCGGACTCGTACGTGAAGGGTTCCGTAAACAGTTCAGTAAAAGTTTTTCTTAACATTCTTCTAATATAGGTTTTTTTTTTGCTGACTGTACTTTACGCCCCTGGTTACCAAAGTACTCGGTAAGACGAATCAAACGAGTCAAATCAGTCAAAAAAAAAAGGAAAATCAAAGGCTCAATTATTTATAAAGTCAGTGAACTAATGTTGCTTAGTTTGACGAGTATGATCTATGTTTTAATTATTTGCTCGTATTGCCACACCCGGTATACATAAGGGTTTTTAAGTCAACTAAAAAAACTATATTTTATTATAATAAAACATATAGTACCTGCCCTTCAAGTCTATAGATGTTAGTGCTCCATCACCACCAGCACAAACCAAATATTTTCTTGCCTCTGTTGTGATCATGTCTGCTACATGTTCTTCTCCAATTTTTATGTTAAATATAGGATCAGGTTTCCTTAGATCCCATAGTTTTACAGTGCCTGCATCATCTCCTGGGAATTAAACAAAGCACCACAATAATTTAAAAAGAAATCATAATTTTCTTGGAAAAAAACAGTCTAGGCGTCAATAAAATTGTGTTTATCCTCATAAACAAGACTTAGTGTTACCATAATTATATACTTTATAAACATACTAGCGTTTACCCGCGGCTTCGCATGCGTAAATCATCAGATACAGCAGTTGAATTTAAATTCCGGGATTTTATTAAATTCTCATGGGAATTCCTTAAAATTATTTATTTATTTATTGTGTGTAGAATTCTGGTACAGTCAATTACAGATACAGCCGTACAAATATGGTTTCACCAATCCTACTTTTTCAGGTGTACACACATGAAAATCGATATAAATTGAAAATATAAAATTAAATAATCACATTAAGCATAACATCAAAATTAAAAATGTCGTAAATTGATATACCCACCTACAAATTATTTCAAACAATTTACAATGTCAATTAAATTAAATGTCACATATTCAATTAAAACACAAATAAAATTTACAGTTAAGCACACCTTATTTATTAACCTAGCCCAATTGTAATTTACTCTTAATTAAATCCCTACTAATATTATAAATGCGAAAGTAACTCTGTCTGTCTGTCTGTCTGTTACGCTTTCACGTCGAAACCGCTGGACCGATTTTAATGAAATTTGGTATAGAGCTAGTTTAAGTCCCAAGGATGAACATAGGGTACTTTTCATTCCGGTAGAGGGCGCCACCGTGCGATAACCTAGGTCCGCGCAGACGAAGTCGCGGGCATAAAGCTAGTATTAAATAAATGTCAATCTATGTTACTAAACTTCATTCTAATCATTATAAATCAGTAGGTACATCATTACATCATGCTTTTCATTGACGTTAAATTAGAAAACCCAAATGTCAAATTTCATGACTCTAAGCCCAGTGGTTGTTATTCCGAGATTTTATCCCTATCCCGTGGGAATATCGGGATAAAAAGTAGCCTATGTTTTATTCCAGATGTCCAACTATCCACATACCAAATTTCATCCAAATCCGTCCAGCCGTTTTTGCGTGAAGGAGTAACAAACATACTCACTCACTCACTCACAAACTTTCGCATTTATAATATTAATATTAGTAGGATGTCCAACTATCCAAATTTCATATAAATCCATCAAAAGGAAAATGAATATTTTCGCTAAGGGCAGTTTGGCTATGCTTACCCGGCTATACCCACCTTTTAAGGCCAGTTTAAAGGTATCTTTTTGTAAGTATTTTTTTTTAATCAGCACAATTTGTGCTTATTAAAACAGATGAGACTAGAATAGACAAGATATCATTTTTTTTAACACCTGAAAATTATTACAGGAATCGAAAGAGGTTAGCCTCCTTACACGGAAAAATATTTACTATAATTTGTTTCTCCATATAAAAAAAATACAAGAAATTAAAAATACATATCTGATTTACCAATAATACCATAGAATAGATATTTCTTTTGCCTTTTTCACCAGATAAAAGACCTGTCATAATTTTTAATTTGACATTGATATTGACAGGTATTTCTCCACCAATTGGAAAATTTGAACAGTCCCCTGCCAACTTTCTCTTCAAATTATGATGAATTGAACAGTAAGAATGGTTTAGCATCATAACTAGTGTTGTGTAGACCTATATAAATGTATGCACAAATGTCAATCTTATCTATTATTTTTATAATAATCATAATCAGGCAACAGGGTACTGTTTTTGTACTCTTGGGACAGTGTTTGATTAAAAATATTAATAAATTGACATGCATATTAATTAATTGAAATACTACTTTATTATCATTAATGGTGTAATCAGCTTTTTAAGTTCAGTAGAGAAATCTTGCTAAATCAAATTCTGGGTTGGGGACATGTCAGGGGACTATTTTTTGGGGTGTTTGAAAAATTGTAATTAAATAGTTTTATTTTTGGTATAATATTAAAAATCTGGTTGTTTTAAGTATTTACTGAAAAAAATTTCTTTACCATTTATCTCAACACGTTTTTGGGTAAATATTCAGCGTTTTTGCGGCGTTTTTTTTTCGTCATTACCGTTTCGGCAATTACTATTGAAAGAAGGAATTGTCGTGGTTATTTTTTTGTCACAATTAAATACAATACCGATCCTAAATCTCGCGTGATCTAAATTTTTGCAGCTTCTCCTTTCGTTGTGCTAAGAAACGTGGGATGGTAATGACGTTTAACTGACCGGTTGAAACGCTCGAATATTCAACCTTTTCCAAAAAGCCAAGGACAACGATTTTCCAATTAATGGGGAAATGCCCTGACACTTGATGGATAACAAATTGACTCAAATAATATTTTAGTAGCCCGTAGTTGTGATCAAAATAGATAGACAAAATATATACCCCTAACATATTATACCACATATTGTTTGTGCCTAATTGCAAAAATGATTCATTGAAGACACTGGATAAACATTTTGTTCCAAATCATCAATGTTATGATCATCCACCAATTCCATAAGAAAGCCAGGTATCATATTTATCTGCAGTCTAGTATCAGTATCTGTTATTAATAGCCAAAATCGTTGTAGAAGTCTTATATTTCAAGTTTCAGAGCAAGAAAGCAAAGAGAATATAACCACTACATTTTACAAGAAAGAACCAAACCGCCTACGTATGCAAACCACACTCTACACACAACAAAATTTCAACAACATCAATGTCAGAATTACATCATCATTGTTTAATACATAAGTACTAGACTAAAGTAATGGATCTATTGTGTGGTAGTTTTGGAGTTATGTCCTTTTAGAATAGGCACATCTTAAAACAATAATAGTAAATTAATTAATAATCTTAGTGAAAATTTAAAACTATTAGTTTCTCTTTTCAAACAGAATACAGAGAATGAATCAAATTATAGTCTTAGAAATGTGAAATCTTGTCAATTCAGTTTTTTTAGTTCCTGCATATGAGGGGTTAAAACATCCAGTATTAAAAAAAAATACCTGTTACTATTTTGTTAGTGTCCAAACATAACAGCTTATAGACAGGCTCTTCATGAGCATTCTCAATGCAATTCTTTAGTTTTCCTGTTTCAACATCAGTAGCCATTATAGCCTTATCCTGAAATCACATAAATAATATTAAGTAGGAGTAACACAAAAAAACCGAATACCTTTACTTGCCCGAATTTCATTTGCCCGAATTTCACTTTCCATACCAACGTTTGCCATAAAATATATAGAACCGTACTGTTTTCAAGATTTTTTATAATGTCATTTTATAGAATTGCGTAGGTTAGGTTAGTTTAATATCAACTCTGAAGAAAATACCATTTCAGAAATAAATTCTAGAAAACGATACATTCGGGCATATGAAGTTCGGGCAAACATTAGACAACCCAAAAAAACATGTGCATGTACACAAGAACTTTGTGCAATAATTTAGTTATTTCAAGTAAAAAAAAACCTGTGACCTGTTTTAAAACAAACCTTTGCAGTTGTGTACATGATATCGCCATTTGCATCAAATTCCACATCTCTACATGCTTTCACATGTAATTCTAGTGTGTTAACAAGTTTTGTTTCATTATCATTGTATTCATACAGTAAAACATCTCCCATAATATTAGCCAAAGCGATCAAATTTCTGGCAGGGTTAAATGAAATGTCAACAATGAAATCTTCACACGTTATAGTGGGAGGATGATCTCTGGGTTTGTTTTTTTCAGCCTTTATTGCTTTGACCACTGCATCCTCATTATCATCATCATCGTCATCATTATCACCACCTTCAGCTGCTGGTTCACTAGCTTCATCACCACTCATGTCATGGTCATTGTTTTCTGTGCTATCTGGAAAATTTTTGAGTTGAACTCTATTACTATGACAAATAAGAGCGTTGACAGGTAACTCTAGTTACCAAAAGCAAATGAGTGGATAGGGATCTTTTAAGTTTATTTGAATAAAAAATAATTCAAAATAAATTTCAGAACTAAATCGATGGTTGCCGGGCTATTTGTTTTAAGCGACAACGTATTCCTATGTCGCTTAAAACAAATAGCCCGGAAACCGTCGAAATGGAATGGAGTAAACTTGTAGCCGCTTGGTACCCAAGAGATGCAAAAAAGAATAAAGATTCTATAGTGTTTTTGTTTGTAATAAACAAAACTACTAAGAACAACTACAGAACGGCGAACGCAGACCATCTATTCCATAACAATAACAAATTTATAGCAAAGTTAGGTTATTTCAACGAGGCTCACCATTATCGACATATAACTCATTCTCGTCATCAAATTCTTCACTAGAGTCGCTGTCACTTTCATCTGATGAATTCTTTTCAAATCCTCGAAATTCAATTGTCATTTTTGATTAAGTGCAGTTACAAACAGCTTCACAAAATATAATTTAATTCCTATATATACAATGTACTCTATGATTTAATCAAAGACTGTTGTACCAAGTCTATGGTTGTACCTTTATTGAGCTGTCAACAGTGTTGCCACCACGCAAATAAATATGTCACTTTAATAGTACTAAGGATGCACGGAATGTTATATTCCGTGCTAAGATGACAGAAGGGCTACTCCGAAACACGAAATTCGGAGTTTGTATCGTAACGTCCCTCTCACTCTCGTATTAAATAACATAAGCGTAGGCGGGACGGTACGATACGAACTTCGAGTTTCGGAGTAGCCTAGCGGGAAAAAGTGTAAGTGTCAACCTGCACGGCTACTACGAAACTCAGAACTCGAAGTTCATGTCGTGCGGTCCCTTTTGACACTCATACTATTTAATACGAGAGCGAGTGAGACGGTACGACACGAACTTTGAGTTTCGTAGTAAGTAGCCCTGCTGTTTCCGCATGGTTTTTTTTTCTGTTTGCGCGCGCACGCTGCTTGCTTACGTCAAACAGTTGTTTCAACACAACATCAATTTTTGTCAAAATTGTTGATTTGTTGAGCGGGTCCGTGAGGTGAGACTGAGTTGTCAGTTGTCAAACAGACAGACTTGGATGTATCTCAGAAAGGGACGGTCATGCGGTAAAGTAAAGTGACAATCATAAGCACTTCTTTGTTTTGAACAACAGTCTTGTTCTCCATAAATGATTACTAACTTTTCTGTGAGTGCAAAAAACCCAAACATTGATTTAATGTATTTACGTCTGATACATGACAATACTTGAATGGTGTTCAGTGCAATACTGTTGCAGTTCATTACGTTGTGTTGTGATACTCGGAATTACTTCCTCAAGGACGTGATCCGAGTAACAATGACATTCAATACTGTTAATCGCTAATCAAGTTTTGCTACCCTCCCGGGTCCCGTGTTGCTGCGGAGAGGAAGGAAATTTACTTACTGATAACAATCGTTGGCGGCAAATCTAAAGGTAATTTTTTTTTATCATGTTAAGATAAGAAATTAATCTGTAGTTGTAATTGTAACTGTGCACCATGCCACAGGAAATTCGAAAAATAATTTATTTAAACTTTTCGAATAAAAAAGGAATGTGTGCATGGGAGTTGTAGTTTAAAATGCAAATATATTGACTGATCATTTATTGATTTATTACTAAGAAATTAAGAATAAGCATAAAATTTAGAAAGAAGTTTTAGTTGGGCTATAATAGCATATTAAAGGTTCTGTACTGTAGCTACTATAAAAATGCAAAAGTTTGTGAGCATATGGGTAAATTTCAAAATGATTGTACCTTGGCGTTAAAACATTTGTCTACTACCTTAATTGCATATTTGTGGGGAAGTTTTCTATATTTTGAACAGTTTTTTTTATATATTTCTATCAAGGTTTATTTATCTGTTTTTATGTACTAGTTTAATAATGCCATATACCTAATTAAATAGTTTTGGAATAGAAGCTTAACATAATTATTTTTTTTCCACCAATTCAAATGAAGCATGTCCTTTTTCTACCTGTTCAAGAAAAAGTGTTTACAACTTTTATATTTATAGGCATACAGGCAAACTATAACCTTTGAATTAAAGGGCAGGCTAACATGGACTGTGTTTTGGATAAAATTTTAGCTTATTGGTTGTTCTCTATAGTGATTCAAACAGTTGTACCAAGGTTTGTTACATGTGAGTTATGATTTGAGAGTAACAGCATTGTTGGGCTTTAAAATTAAGAAAACTACCAAAACATTATTTTTCCTGTTCGGGGCAAAATTAGACTTTTGTTAGGTATAAAGAAAATAACGCCATTTAGTCTATGGTTCCTATAATTGAAATTAATGTGTGTGCAGTCTCGATATTTTATTTGGAAATACTTGTGAGTAACATGAGATTTTATATTGAAGGTAAGTGAAATTGTATATTAATGAAAGCAGGTTCTCTATAGAACTATATTTTTAATAAGTATATTTACGTCTGAGAAGGGAATTAAACAGAATTTTAGAAGAATTAACAGTATTTTATTCTGTTCATGTTTTAAAGACAAATTTTTGGGTGCTTCTTGCACAACTTATTAATTTAGTTTCATTTTTAAAAGCCTCACAGACCTCGACAGAATTAAAACTAAAATTAAGATAAATAAGGAGGAAAATTTTAATTAAATTGGCAGATTCTTTCTAAACCACCACTATTGTGACATGTAGGTACTGACTTAGTGTGTATTTTACATACTTTATTTTAGTTCAACAGTAAAAAGTATAATGTAGTGAAAAACAGTATAATACTGTTTTTAACAGTATAGTTGGCAACCCTAACCCCGTGCCCTCGGCCCGTAGCGCGGGTAGTTCGCTCCAGCTAACAAAGAACGCTAACGCTAAATACCTAACTGCAGCTAGCAATGAACGTTTCGATTGTGATTCCATTTGTAACTTTTACGCAAACAAACTAATAGCAATGACAACACTAATAGACAAAGCTTGCCCGCGATTGGTCCGCGTAAGAGTCGGCGCGGCCCCCATGCGACAAGCGAGGGGCGATCTTACAATGTGTGGATGGCAGCAGAATTACACTAAAATATAGGCTTGTTTACGAGTTTTCTCAAAAATTATACGTAAAGTCGCCATTACATCTTCAAAAAGTCTACAGTAAACAATAATACTGGACGAAGATCACAAGTCTCCAGTAAGTAGAGAGGTTTTGAATTCAGAATGCAGAAGTGTCCAGTAGTATAGGGCTGCCATCTCTAAAATATATTTCGCCAAATTTCACTTAGCAACCAATCTTTCGCCGAAGTTTCATTTGGCAAACCAATCGTTGGCATAACTTTACTTCGCATTTTTCTTATTTCGCAACATTTTCATATTGCAAAATTTTACTTCGTCACACTTTTATGTGGCAAATAATTATGTAGCAAATGATTGGCTTAGACAAATAACAATTGAACAATTTTTATGCTACAAAGTTTTATTACAAAATTTGTGCGAGCGAGCGAAGCGAGCGAGCAAGACGGTTCGGAGCAGAAGCGACTTGAATTGTTTAGGTTAGGTTAGGTCGATGTTAGGTTTTTTTTTTATAGCAGCCAGTATAACCAGCCACTAGGAAAGTAGATTGGATGCCATTCAATATGTTGCTAAGTTAAGGTATGCCAATCAATACATTTTGACCAAAACATAAATGACATCTTAAAAAAATCCCAGATAATTATTTGCATAATATGTATTAATTTATGAAATGATTACTTGGGAAATGATAATATCAGTGCGAAATGTTGAGTTGGGAAATAACATTTCGCCTAAATAAAAATATGGGATAAATAGTTTGGGAGCAAATAATTTGCTAAATAATTTTCGCCGAAACATTAGTAAACCAAAATTTGACTATAAGGACAAGACGCGTGAAAACCTCGGATTTTGGAGCCCAAAACCCGGACATGTCAACAGTTTTAGGTTTTTATTAAACTTGGTCAGTAGGTATAACAAAAAAATTACCAATCAAATAAGATCCTTAAAAAGCATTTTACGAGCTAGAAATTGTTTTAAGTAATACCGTCATTTGGTCCTAAATGCGTGTAATCCGAGCTTGTCTCTTACCGCGAAAATTTTGGTATTTTTTTCAGTTTTTTGGTTCTAGAACAAAAATGGTTCATCCGCCGGAAATATTGTTCTCTTCAATATTAAAAACGTTAAATCCTGTTAAAAATTAAAAATATTTTTAAACCCGGACTGCAACTGAAACCTCACTCGGACGCTCCCCGGACGCCCTCTAAACTAGGACGAATCCGGGAAAACCCGGACGGATATACAAATCTCATAACATCATTGTAATTTAAACTTAGAACTCCTTCTAAAATATGTCTTTTTTTATAGGTAATGCAAAGAGCCTCATCTTACGGCCATTAAAAAGGTTGAACAATAAACGTATAATTGATTATAAATGTTATTATACCTTTAAATATGATTTTATTAGAATTTCTATTCTTTGAAACATAAACGTAAACCGATTAGTTGCAAATTCATTTAATTTAACAAATATTTATGCTATTGACTAATACTATATAGACACGAACGTTCATGTCAACAATATGTTCAAATACCGGACTGTCACAAGACGTCATCGCTATATAGATTATACACCGCAGAAGTGACACAGCTATTTTACCTACAAAACGTAATTATAATGCTCAGATGCAAAATAGATATTTTGGAAAAAAAAATTGATATTATTTAGACCAAAAAGAAAGAACATAAAATAAATATTCAAAATATCAAACTGGGTATAAATAAAGCAATTAAACGAATTGTCATTCATATTCAGTCACAATTTTTTACCTACAACCAATTCTGAATAGGAACGGAACGTGTGCACGTTTTTAGTCTATGATTGTAAGATGGCGTGACGTCTTATTTAAAAAAATGTTTTTATTGTGGTATTACAAATATTATTCGTTGCGTAATCACTTGAACGAGATGTAATTTTACTTACTTGAGTAGTGAATTAAATTAAATATTTGTTTTATTTCCCGCGTTTTTAATAAGTATGCAACCTCGTTGCACGAAACGAACGCAGCTGCGAGTTTTTTTTTTTTTTTTTTTTATAAAAGCGTTCCGTATACTGCCTACCTGAATTGGCATAAATCATCGATATATACTTACTAGATATCGCGATCCGAACACTCATTGTGTTCCACTGCTTTGCACCTTGCACTGTGCAAAGGACTTAGTATGACTTTGACATTCACGAGCGGCGAACGGACTAGTTTTTGATTGAGACTCCGAATGTAAGCGTGAACCTGCACGTAAGTAACAATTCACTACTCAAGTAAGTAAAATTACATCTCGTTCAAGTGATTACGCAACTAATAATATTGTAATACCACGATAAAAACATTTTTTTAAATAAGACGTCATGCCATCTTACAATCATAGACTAAAAACGTGCAGACGTTCCGTTCCTATTTTTCATGCATTGCTATTTAATTGTTAAGTACCTGGGCGACAGAGCTTTCCTCGGGCTGATACTCTGTAACAAGCGTTTTCCCAGAGATAAGATCAAGCTAGATCGATTTTTCACCCCCGAAAACCCCTATGTACTAAATTTCATCGAAATTGTTGGAGCCATTTTCAAGATCCCCGAAATGTATATACAAGAACTAGCTTTTGCCCGCGACTTCGTCCGCGTGTACTTTAGTTATTAGGGCATATGTTTTACTAACCCCCGTTATAATTGTGACATGTACGTATCTGTGTGTACCTATAGCGAAGTACTGCAGTAAATGATAGATAACAGTTTATTACAGTACTTACTTCGCTAAAAACAATATTTTTTTTACCAGTTTTGAAGCTACTTTATAAAAAGTTTTATGCAAAGCACGAGAGTAAATTAATTATTTCGTACCGGCGAGAACCGAACCTAGAGCCCGATATTCAAAATTGCACTGTACCTACATAATATTTTGTAAATTAGGTAAAAGATAAATAAGAACGGATAATCACACAAAAATGACGCTTCCTTAATATTATTGATTTTATTATGCACAACCCGATAAGTAATTTCTAAGTTAGGTGCTGCATAAACACCACATGGAAGATTTTAAATAGTGACCAGCCATATTTTAGTCTACAAATAAGGAAGTCTCTTAGAAACTCCCCCTAATAATTCTTAATCTACTTCTTCTTTCTTTGTCTTTGCCTACCCATATTATTTTTATTTGTAATCAGGACCCTGTAAGTATACCAATTTCCATACTGCTAAGTCCAGAAATGACAAAATTTCCATCAAAATTGACCCCCCCCCCATTTTACCCGTTTACGGGGGAATTTCATCCATTTCACCTACACAGATAATTTTTGATTGTAATCGAAAACTATTTTCATATTTCTAAGTCCAGAAATAAGGAAATTTCCATACAAACTTTACTCCCCCCACTTTACCCTTTAGGGGGGAATTTTATCCATTTCACCTACACAGATAATTTTTGATTGTAATCGAGAACTTATTCACCTATTTTCATACTTCTAAGTCCAGAAATGAGAAAATTTCCATACAAATTTCACCCCCCCCATTTTACCCCTTTAGGGGGGAATTTTGTCCATTTCACCTACACAGATAATTTTTAATTGTAATCGTGAACTGATATACCTATTTTCATACTTTTAAGTCCAGAAATGAGAAAAATTCCATACAAACTTTACCCCCCCTATTTTACCCATTTAGAGGGGATTTTTTTCCATTTCACCTACACAGATAATGTTTAATTGTAATCGTGAACTTATATACCTATTTTCGTACTTTTAAGTCCAGAAATGAGAAAAATTCCATACAAACTTTACCCCCCCATTTTACCCCTTTAGGGGGGAATTTTATCCATTTCACATAAACAGATCATTTTTAATTGTAATCAAAAACTTATGTACCTATTTTCATACTTCTAAGTCCAGAAATGAGCAAATTTCATATAAGCTTCACCCCCCCATTTCACCCCCTTAGGGGATGAATTTCCAAAAATCCTTTCTTAGTGCTCACTTACATCATAAAAGGAACCCTTGTACCAAATTTCAAGTTTCTAGGCCCAGCGGTTTGGGCTGTGCGTTGATATATAACCCAGTGAGTCAGGTTTGCCTTTTATATATATCGTCACCTGTAATATGAATTAACGTAACCGCCAAAATGACGATATTGAGTTGTGTATACAGTTTGACTGCAAATTTGATGATCTGTCGATTGCTGTTATTAGAATTTCGATATCTTGAAAAAAATGTCAGTTACGTTAACCGATATCAGACCATTTTTTTTCACTTTACCATATTTTTTTAATGTATGGCACATTTTTCATAAGTTACTTATTATAAGGTTAACGTAACGACGAATTTGTGATTGTGTATTAATGTATTGACCAAAGATGAAGAAAAGTCATTAATGTAAGACGCGTCTGTTTGAAAATGACTCTTACATTACTCATTTTGTGGAATAATATAACTGATTTGTAGTACTTATGCCTCTTACATTATTATTTGTCCTCTCAGTTTTCGAGTGTTGGAGGTTACATTAAATTTGTATATTTATTTTAGACGGACCTGGTCCTTACGTTAATTCACTTATTGGGGACTTCTCGTCTATCTCTTTCCTTTTGAAGGTTTAATCCATAGGTAAAAGCGGGACATCCATACATTTGTGTGTGGGAAGCAATAAATACAACAGTGTGCCTCTGTTATATGATTTGGTGGTGTGATCGATATCATTAGCCAGTTCGTTCGGATAAGTCGTAACATGACAAGACCACGTGCCATTGTTATGCATACATACAGTGATAAAGATGAACGAGTTAAGTGGATTCGCGTAAAAAAGAGCTTTAAAAACTGAGGGAAGTTGCAAAAAGGTAAGTAGCACAAAATGTATAATTATTATCACCTAAAAAGGGAGTCGAATGCTATACTGATCGTTGCCGGTGTCCAGTTTATGTACGGCTACATGATAACTTACCAAACTTTTGCGCTTAAAGTGATACCCTATTAAGGAATTTGAAATGAACTGTTTATTATGTACGTTTTATTTATTTATTATTAAGACTTAAATGTCTCTTTAAATGGTTAGTGGACACGATTGTTTTGTTTCTGTTGAACAAAGTTACTACCTCTATAATATTAATGACATAATAAAATTTATCAATTTAATTTTCAGAAAACGAAAGAAAGAAATTAAAGATGGTAGTAATAAAGACAGTGATGTTGTGGAGGATAGTGACGCTGACATACCCCCGATAATTTCAAGCAGGAAAGGAAAGAGAAAAGGGAAAGGTCGGTCTAATGCACGGGTCGTAACGAGTAATTCATCGAATGATTCTCTGCAAAAACTTTATGTGCAACGATTGCTAATTTCCACAAAAAAGTACATGGACCTTAAAAAACTCTGTGACGATGAGGTGATACCTAAACAATACGTGCAAGATTATTTACAGCTGCCTTATGTGGACAAAACTGATTCTTTAGACAACACACACACATACATACATACACTTCCAACTAATGATGGTGAAAGTGAGGAAGTTGATAAAAGAAATACAGTAAATAAAAAAGAAGCTATACAAAAAGCAAGGAATCAGACAAAAAAGGACAAGAAAAAAGGGAAAGCTGAAGGAGTAGTTAAAGCCATCGGCACTGTTGAAAAAGGGAAAGGAAAAGTAAAGCGAGGAAAAGCACTAAAGAAAAGTACCAAATAGAACAGATAGCTAGATGTTTTTTGTCAACCTCAGGTAAAAGTTACTGTTGATTAAAAGAGGTATAAGTCTTTTCGATTATGATACTAAGTTGTGAAGTTTATAATTTAATTAAAACTGTTTTTGTTTCGATTAAAAGCAAAGCGAGGATAAGTAGCAAAAAGAATTGAAAGATAGGTATTCTATTGTGAAAATTAAAAGCAAAGTCAAGAAAAGCAGTAAAGAAAAGTAGCAAGTAGCAAAGAAATTAGGTGTTTTCATATGTTAATTAAAAGCAAAGCTAGGAAAAGCAGTAAAGGAAATTAGCAAATAGGATAGAAAGCTAGGTGTTTTTTGTTGATTTCAGGTAAAAATTACTTCTTATTGACATCTAAAGAGGATTAAGTATTTTTATTACACTATTGTAAAGTTTTTAATACACTGTTATAACTATCTAAAATGGTTTTATTATAACTGTTCTCTTGTACGCGAAGATAAACAATAAAGAAAAGTACCAAATATTACAGAAAGCTAGGTGTTTTTGTCGATCTTAGATAAAAGTAACTACTTATTGACATTTAAAACGGTTCAAGTCTTTTTTTTATACTAAGTTGAAAAGTTTTTAGTACAACTATTAAACTGTTTGGTATTTAAAACCTGTTTTATTCATAACTTACAACCCTGCCATAAATTAAGTAAAAGAGTTTTTTTTTTAAATATCAGACTTTATTACAAGTGAATAAGATTGGAATTGGTATAAATACCTCTTTATAATGTAAGTCCACATTTTGAAAAAGTGAGTGCCTTACGTTATTTTATTTTCATTTTTTGTGTCTTACCTTAAACTGATCTTAATTTTTTTTAATACATATTAATGCAACCACCCATAAAAAATAAAAAATTAACGTAACCGCCATACGATTTTCTAAACTATAATAACTGTCTATATAAGGCCCCATTTGTCTGAAAGATCTCACCAATATAAGATAAAAGCTGTAAACATAATTCCAATAGGATATGTACATAAAAAGTTACAACACTTTTTCTAATTTGCAAATTACTTTTTGGCCTCTCCTGAAAATTCGCCATTTGGTGGTTACGTTAATTCATATTACAGGTGACGATATAGATTGCTCGTTTAAAGGTATTAGATTAGATAGATAGATTTAGATTTATTGATTTATTTTGATTGTTTTTTTTTTTTTGTGGCTGTTGACACCTGATTACGAACGGCTTAGATGAAGATATAATTTTACTAATGCATACTAGAGCATTTTGTAATACTTAATGCATTAAGTATATCATCCTTCATACTAGAAAAAAAAAAAATATTTTACTTGAGCACATCACGTGAGAGTTATGATACTCCATGAAAATAAAAAACTTAGTTACATGTTGCATAACACTTTTCAGGTTCGCCAAGTAGTTTTAAATATTTATTTACTGGCATATGAAAGGTGAAACCTGTGTTTTTAGGGTTCCGGAACCAAAATGGCAAAAACGGAACCCTTATAGTTTCGCCATGTCTGTCTGTCTGTCCGTCTGTCTGTCCGTCCGTGGCTTTGCTCACGGGCTCACTGCTGGGATATATAGGTAAACTATGCCGACAAAATAGTACAATTAAAAATTCAAAAACAATTTTTTAGGGTTCCGGAGCCAAAATGGCAAATACGGAACCCTTATAGTTTCGCCATGTCTGTCTGTCTGTCCGTCCGCGGCTTTGCTCAGGGACTATCAATGCTAGAAAGCTGTAATTTTGCACGGATATGCATATAGGTAAACTATGCCGACAAAATAGTACAATTAAAAATTCAAAAACAAGCTTCAGTAAAAAAGCATACTACTGAAGCTTATTTTCACAATCTCACTTTTTCCCAATATTAATGGACACAGAAACAATGTCGACGGAGCTCCGCTAACGCGGAGCTCCTACATTTGTGTAGTTTTTTTGGCCCTTCGGGCCGATGAAAACCTAACATAATCTAAACCTACCTATGTTTATGTGTCGATTGAACTTGGGAACAAACGCGATTGTGAAAATAAACTTCAGTAAAAAAGTATAGTTCTGTACAAGGCATTAATGAATCCTATTCCAAAACCGGGTATTGTACTATGAATTATTTTTCCCGTACATTACCGACCATGAGGTTGGTTCTGTACCAGGAATAAAAAAATCCTACTCCAAAACCCGGTTTTGGTACATAATATGTCTTAAAAAATCACTGAACAGATTTCAAGTGTCTAACTATTATAATCATTATTTCATTATGTAGCGACAAGTTTCGACTGCCGTGGAGTTAAATGGTTAATGGTATCAGTAAGTAGTCGTCGATCGAGCATCTCTGATAGTGGTTAGGGTGACGTAGCTGCGTAGACGTACGTACGTAACATGCACGCTTTGTTTATTGGTGGACGGACGGCGCTCGGAACGGTGAATAGGTATCTGCGGGCACGTGCGCGGTCCACGCGACTCACGCGGCCCACTAATCGACGGGCGTCGGTGGGGGAACTCACGTGTCCAGAGATATTTTACGATTTTTCCTACGAAGTCGATGCACGAGTTTGAGACTTTGGGTTGTTGCTGAACCCTTTTGTTAGTTAAGTCGCATTTGTTCTGTCTGTTGTTAAAGTAAACTTGGATCAAGAAAATTGAAGAAACTCACTCAAGTAGCTTTTGAAATTTTTAAATAAGTACCTATAATGTGCTTACGTTAGTATTGATAAAAGTTAACTAAGTAGGAAGTCTTATAAAGGGTTTCAGATAAATTGTGGCTATGCTTTGACCTGCGGGTAAAGGGCACTTAGGATGTTCTAAAAAAGGGAATTTAGATTTAGGTTCAGTTAAAATATCACCATTATGGTTTCTTTCTTCCTTTTTTCTTATTTTCCTTGTAAATTTTTCTGAATATACAAGTTTGCTATTAGCAGGGAGCGTATGACGTCAAGCTAAATACTTACAGTGTTTTAATCCAGACCTCTTTAGTTTACTGATATCCTACTAATATTATAAATGTGAAAGTTTGTGAGTTTGGATGAAATTTGGCAAAAAGTTAGTTTATAACCTGGATTAAAACATAGGCTACTTTTTATATCGATATTCCTACGAACAATAATTATTATTCGTAGCAAGTCAATGTTCGTAGCTATATTCCCACGAGATAAGGATAAAATCTCTAAATAACAACCGCTGGGCTTAGAGTCATTAAATTTGGTATGTAGGTAGCTGGACGTCTAGAATAACACATAGGCTACATTTTATCCCGATATTCCCACGAGATAGGGATAAAATCTCGAAATAACAACCGCTGGGTTAAGAGTCATGGAATTTGGCAAGGGTGTTTTGATTTAACGTCGATGAAAACCACGATATAATTTTATGGAATTCCCACGAGAATTTAATAAAATCCCGGAATTTCAATTCAATTGCCGTACGTAGGTATCTAATGATTTACGCGTGCGAAGCCGCGGGTAAACGCTAGTAATCAATATGATAGAATGTAGTCAATTTTCATGTATGATTTTGGGATTTGGAATTGACAGAAGTTTTATGCAAAGAACTATTTCTAAAGTCATTGTCATAAAAAAATATATTTACATGAAGAAAGGTTTTGTTTGACCTTTAACAATATTTTGCTTCAGGTTCAGTTATGAGGAATGTGTGTCTTTGTATTTAATCATTATGATTTTCAACTAGCTGTTGCCCGCGGCTTCGCCCTCGTAATTTTTCTAAAATTTCTTCCATAAAAACCTTCTTCTGACAATAACGAACACAACAAAAAAAGAATAAGTGAAATCGGTCTAGCCGTTTCCGAGTTTTGCGCTTAGCAACACATTTTACAATTCATTTTTATTTATAGAAAGAAGAAGAAGATTAAAATAGATATACATACGACTACAGTAAGTGTAGTAAGTGATACAGAAAACAGGTATACAGAGAAAATTACAAGGTAAGCAATACGAGTACCTATTATAGGTACTGACGCTTACTGACACCGTACAGAGATGGTTTAACTTTAGACCTTGGGAAAGAACATATATCGCGAAAAAAAGGCTTCAAGAGGTAGAAATGATGTATGAAAATACTTTGTTGTACATAAAATAAAAATAATACAATAAAACAACAAAATAAAAAGGGTACAAAGGCGAACTTATCCCTAAAAGGAATTTTTCAAGCGCATCCTTAAAGCGTAAATTAAATGATAAATGATGATGGTGATGAATATGACGATAATGATGACTTTGGTGGTGATGATGTTTACGATGATGATAATGATGGTGGTGATGATAGTGATGATGATGACGGTGATGACGATTGATGGTGATGATTATGATGATGATGGTGGTGATGATATTGATGATGATGGTGATGACGATCGATGTTGATTATGATGATGATGATTATGATGATGTTGGTTATGATGATTATTGATGGTGATTAGTGATGATGGTAATTGTATTTTGATGATGATTGTATTTTGATGATGATGATGTTGATGATAGTGATGATGGTGATTGATAGTGATGATGATGATGGTTATGGTGATGGTGGAGATGGTGGTGAATTGATGATGATTGTGATCATGTGATGGTGACAATGATTGATGGCGATGATGATGATGATGAAAAACAAAAATGTAGTGCTTTAAAATAGATCTATATTAAACAATTTTTACTATTGTATTATTAGTCACAAGCTCACAAGTGTCTGATTTTTTTTTCCTCAATAAACTTTTAAATAAATTCTCTGCTAAACTGCATGACAGTTTGTTGGGAGAAAAAATTCACTCTCTAACATTCATAAGACTAAGGAAAGATACGATTAGTCTCACATAAGATTTTGATCCATAAGGCGACTAAATGGCACCCTACTACTACTAACTACTAAAGATTGTTATTTAGTCAACATAATATGTGATGTCTTGTTTCAGATGGAGTGGATCCTTCGTAGTCCACAGACCCATAGTACATTTAGCAACCTTGGGTTTATGCATACTGATGGATACCATGTAAATGAAACTTGCAATTGTAAGTAAATTCCTTGTATAAAACTAAACAAGAAGCATGTTGTTGTTGCAAAAATATTTAATAGTAGATTGTACAACAAGAGTATAAAACGGGTCATTTTACCCGAGGCGTTCATATAGCCATCCGAGCCGGTACGGCGAGGGTGGATAGACACGTCGAGGGGAAATAGGTTTAATGCTCGAGTTTTACACTGCTTTTCACTTCGATGGCGAGAAATTAAAATAACAACAGTGGAAACAATGATTCACTTTCTATATACCTTTTATTTTTTGTACATTATTATAATAATTCCATTATTTTAATTTTACTGAATTATTATGATTGATTAGATTGATTTTTAGTTTTATATAAATTAAAAATTATTTACAAGATATATAGAAACTTTTTTGTTTGTGGCGTTTGACACCTGATTACCTTGGTCTTGAGTTGGTATTAGACAAAGATTTTATTTTATGCACTAGAGCATAAATAGTATATTTTTTATCGGGAGACTAAAATAAGCCAATACATACCCGAGGCTGTTAGAAATCCGAGCTTTAGCGAGGGTGGCTATTTATCCGAGGGTTTGTATTGACTTTTAGTCTCGTGGTGAAAACTCTATTTTTCACTCCGATTGCGAGAAAAAAATAGTCAGTTTGGTATAAAAAGATTAAATCAAAAAATAAAAGTAATTTTTTCTAGATTTCGGTGACAGAAAATTATCAATTATGTATTTTGCACTTATTATTATTTCCCTTGATTGCTCGACATCATAATTTTCGCTATCACTTGACGACATTGTGAGAATAATCAATTTATTTTAATCGTTTACGATTTACGCTCTACAACAATGTCAAAGTTTTCGCGGTAAGTATTTTTTTCCAAGACACAGACATAGCAAAATTGCATCGATGAAATGGTCCATACACAAACGGAAAAATAGAATGGCGCCACCTTCTATGCGGAATAAGCAAGAACTAGGACCACGTAGACTAAGAACGTAACATTTTCGTCATTAAAATGGTCCACACACAATCTTATTTTTTGCAACTAACTGGCTGTTTGAGTTTATCTAAGTCACTCGAAGTAAATTAAAAAATTAATTACTTTTACTCCCTAGGGAGTAAAGTGCTCACTTTACTCCCGTCTCGTAAGGCTATATTGACCCACTTTTAGAGCATGAGAAGTGAAAAAGTAATTTTATGTCGCCTAGATACAGCATAAACATGAACTTTACGAGCATGATAAATGAAAATATACTTTTCACCTTAGTAGCTCAAACAGGCAGGTTTTGCTATGAAAAATCAGTGAGCAAAATCGCATATTGCTCACTCCGTGAGACAAAATAACTTTTTAATTATTTTTTTTAGATGCTGAGGACAGTGATGGGTCCACTCACTGAATTCCAAATATTTGAACTTTACTTAGGTCTGTCACTTCAATATGAAAAAAGCGAGAGATAGGATTAAAACGATACTAAGTTCGGTTTCAAATTCTGTAGGCCTAAAAAGAAACTGGTTCGGATACACACATAATCGCAAAATTACAAAGTGTTTTCCCAGAAATAAGACCAAGGTAAATCGATTTGTCATCCCCGAAAACCCATGCATACTTACCAAATTTCATTGAAATCGTTGAAGCCGTTTCCGAGATTCTGATTCTATACATACATGTAAATACAAGAATTGCTCGTTTAAAGGTATCAGATATAATTATTATTAGATAAGATAGATGGATACTGCCAGTGCGTAAGAAAGGGAGATGTCATATCGAATCTGTTTACTGCCGCTTTGGAAGTCGCCTTCAAGCTTCTGGAATGGAAAGGACTAGACTAGGCATCAATATCTACGGCGAATACTACACTCACCTTCGGTTTGCCGACGATATCGTGGTCATGGCAAAGTCGAAGAACTCAGCACAATGCTCGAAGGCCTCAATCGAGTCCCCTAACGGGTGGGCCTCAAAATGAACAGAGACAAGACAATGATCATGTTGAATGTCCATCCGACGGATAAATGAGATGCCATCTCTGTTTCTATATTAGTATAGAGTGAAATGGGCGTTTAAAAAAAAATTTGAAAAAATATGGTTTTCCCCAAAAAATTACAGTTTTGCGACGTTTTTTTCATACACCGAGTATGGGCGTGACAAAACTGACTCATAAAATTTTGTATGAAAAAATAGGGACATTTTTTTAAACAATCGGAATCGACTGGTCTTAATTCTGAGTAGGAAAAACCATATCTTTTCTAAAATAAAAAAAAAGAGTACACTTTTTCTTGAAAACGCCCAAATATGAAAAATACTATTGAGACTGCTAAGAAATCTAAACTGTTAAAGCAATTCGATTCACCTACTTGACTTATAAACCTAGGTGTGAGTGGGTGACACTTTTTCCCGGCCCGGATAATACCGACATGGATATTTTTTGACCCGACCCTGTTTTTCGTGTACACTACACGCCCATAGAAGCTCCTGTCAGTTTCTATGGGCGTGTAGGTACACAAAAACAAGGGCTGGTATTTCCATGTCGGTGTTATCCGGGCCGGGAAAGAGTATCTGTGTCACCCAAGTACTTACACAGAGGCCAAAAATGGACAATTACACAATGAAAATTTTAAAATAGAATGAGTTTGAATCGTTCAATAAATCTACTCTCCTGTTTTTATTTTAAAACATAAACTAATTGTTACAGCGGTGCTGGAGGGCATTTTGCACAACATCTTAGTCGAGGATCGTTATCTTCGACCATACCGAAGAACAATTAACTTTGGTCAACATGTACAGAAAGACCTAATACCTCTTTTATTGAATGCGAAGGAGGATGAGACTGTCGAATTGATAATCAGAATATTGGTGAATTTAACAACACCAATAGAATGTTTGCTATCGGTCGAAACTATATCCCAGTCAGATTTTGGAAGACATACACTGTACGAATTAAACAATTTGCTTGCGTCCACCAAAAAATCCTTTACGGACGACCGGGCAACTAAAGTGCTTATGGATTTCTTTAAGAAAAACGCCGACTTTAAACAGCAATCAAAAATAACGCTGAGTCAATGTACAAACATAAGCAACTGTCTTTTGTTGTTTAGAAATTTACTCCACATACCCGAGGATGCGAATAGCTCTAGCCCGGGCAGCAACGGATCGATTCATGCCGTGCAGAATCAGATCCTCTGGAATATTTTTAGCCAGAGCTTTGATAAAGTACTTATAAAGCTTATGACTATACCAGAAGCAGTAAGTGACAAACCCTTTCATTTCCCTGCCATTTATCGACTTACAGTACAGATTTATGTTACCAACCGAATCATACAATAAGGTTTATGTTTGATTTGTTTATTTTAATTAATTATAAAGCAGCAATTGCCTTATTTATTGATTAGATTTTTATGCATAAACAGTTATTTTAGTAAGTTGTTTAGAATTATTGACTCCAAATGTCAAACTTGGTGACTTTCGAAGTGATACGTGACAGACCCTAGGTTTTCGCCTCGGGCTTTGTGGCATAAAGCAGATAGCAAATGGAGCAGCCGCGCTGCAGTGAGGGCGTCCTCCGATCCTGTCTCTAACGCCGCGCTGCTGTCCTGTTCGCAGCCCCTTTTGGTTTGTACGATGGTTTTCATACAGAAATCGTACCCGTAACAATGGATTATTTATTAAGAGGGTTATGTTTTTGCTGTATACCAAGCTTTTACTTTTCACCAATATTATTCTGGGTAGTTGATACGTACGTAGTACTTAACAATAACCAAAACTTTTTGAGCTTAGAAAATCTTGATTCTGAAATTCATCGGCATTTTTAGGGAATGCGATATATGAATTATCAATATTATTTCCTGTTTTATTGGGTGTTATTTTGATTGAGATAAGATATGTGTTTTGTATTTTGTTTTAACTTTCAGAGTCTTTGGGGAGTATCATTGGTGCAGTTGATTGCATTGTTATACAAAGATCAGCATGCTACCACATTACATAAACTTCTTAATGTCTGGGTCGAGACAGGTCTCTCTGACAGCTCTGAGGATAATGAGAGTAACACTACCCCTCCAAACAGAAGTATTTATTGTGATTTTTTTATCATCTTGGCATAAGTAAAAAAAAAGTGTTTTGTTAAAGTAAAGAATATACGAATTTGCAGGGAGTGAGGATTCTTCGCCAATGCTGACGTCAGATCCGACATCAGATTCTTCGGACACAGGCGCCAGCGGAAAAAATAACGAAGGACCCAATTCTGAAAATAATGCATGGGGCGCTTTTTCGGAGAATAACACTAGTGAGAATGGTAGTCCGCCGTGTCAGCAACCTGTTGAAAATGAGAGTGACATAATTATGAGAGACAAGAATGAAAATGAAACATTGAAAAGCGGTGAAAACAAAACCACTAAAGTAGGGCACATTCTTATAATACTTTTTATTTTTATTTCCGTTAGCTCTACATAAGTATTGCTTGGTACAATCAGAAAAAAATGTAGTTAAATAGTTTTTGTTCAAAGATTGTTTTTCTTTGTCATGCGCTTTCAATTGATAGATCATTGTAACATGCCTTTTAAAGTCGGAGGCAAATTTTTACTAAGTAGAATATTATTAAAATTTAGGGCGTAGTGTAGTAATTCAATCAAAAATGTCATTTATATATATATAAAAACAATATATGTACTTACCTACTTATCAAAATATGAAACGACAAAAAATCTACCAGTTAGATTGAAGTCAGTGCCTCAGCACGAGCGAGCAGACTGCGATAGAAGGCCAATAGATAGTTTCTAGGTGAGGTAGACGACTATAGGTCGACTCCTCCTAGCTCGAGCAGAAGCACTGACTTTAAGCTGATAGAATAGTACATTGTTGTAGAGGCTCGAACGTAAGCAATAACTAGATGAACGAGTTAGTTTGAAGGCCGACCCGAAGGAGAGGCCTTCGATAGTACTAGTTCATCTATTGCACTTTCGGCTGAGACTAAACATTGTGCTTTTCACGATCACTGCGAGGAAATAATTGTATATTTTTTATCGAGGGACTAAAATAAGTTAATATATACCCGGGGTGGTTAGCCTCCCGACTACTCCCGAGCTTTAGCGAGGGTGTCTATTTATCCGAGGGTTTATATTGACTTTCTCGAGGTGACGAAAGATTATCAAATTATGTCTTTTGACTTATCAAATTATGAATTTTTACTCTCACTGGACGACATTGTGAGAATAATCAATTTATTTTATTAATCGTTTATGATTTACGGTGTACAATAATTTCAAAGTGTTTGCGGTGAGTATTTTTTTCCAACCAGACACAGATATAACAAAATCGCATCGGCTAACTGGAATAAATAGCGCCAACTTCGGAAAAAGGATAGGACTAAGAACGTAAAATTTTCGTCATGAAAATGGTCCACACACAAGTTTATCTAAGTCACACGAAGTAAATTAAAAAATAATTACTTTAACTCTCTAGGGACTGAAGTGCTCACTTTACTCCCGCCTTGTAAGGCTAAATTGACCTACTTATTAGAGCATGAGAAGTGGAAAAAATATTTATATCAATCCAATGACTGCGTTGCTCCCGCCGTGTTACACTCTTTACTGGCCCGAATAATACTGACATCACTGACATGGAAATGCCGACCCGATTTTTCTTGTACACGCACGCTAAAAGGACAGAGATGGACTGGATTTTGTAGGATATAAGCTGTTCATAAAGGAAGGAGTTGTCATGGAGAGGACATGAGAGAAATATATGATTAGTGTTTGCAATGCCCAAGCCACACTCACAAACATCAAACTCGACCACTTTAAATTTAGCAAGGTTGGCGACCATCCGCTATATTTATTAACAGAAAAGAGTTCCGTATTAAAAGTACAATAATGTAACTTGAAGTGTAAAAAAAAAGATGCCATTAAAACATGTTTCATCGCATGCGCTGTCGAAACTATTCATTATAGAACAAAAAAAATGTTTTACAATATTAAAGAATACATCAAGATCTACGAAAAACTTTGCGATATTATATACATATACTTAACCACTTGTTTACATTTTAAAAGTTGACAGAAATGATGACTAAAATTAGACTATTTTATCCATACCTTTGTATTATAATCCTTATCCAAATAAATAATTTTATATTCAAGACGATTTCAATACCAAAAACAGAACAAAATAAATGTTAAAGGCGAGCTCCCATAGAGCAACCGTGATTTTTTTTGCTCAATATTAATAACGGCAGCAGGTATATATTATAGTTGCTTAAAATACTCACAGAATATTTATTTGTAAGTATAAAAGTACTTTAAAAATAAAAAATAAAATAAAATAAACATTTAAGGTGGGCTCCCATACAGCAAACGTATTTTTTTTGCCCTTTTATGCTAATGTCTAATGTTGTATAGGTACGGAACGGAACCCTTCGTACGAGAGTCCGACTTGCACTTGGCCGTTTTCTTTTCACTTTGCCCGTGCGAAGCCGGGGCGGGTCGCTAGTCCATACTAATATTATAAATGCGAAAGTGTGTTTGTATGTTTGTGGTTTGTCCGTCTTTCACGCCGTAACGGAGCGACGGATCGACGTGATTTTTGGCATAGAGATAGTTTATGGGCCCGAGAGTGACATAGGCTACTTTTTATCCCGGAAAAATGCACAGTTCCCGAGGGAACAGCGCGCGATATCCGAATACCACGCGGGCGGAGCCGCGGGCAAAAGGTATGTTATAAAAGAAGAAACTGACTGACTGACCGATTTATTTATACCTAGATAAAGCACAGCCCAAACCGCTGGTTCTAGAAACTTCAAATTTGGAATACTTATATGTTTCTTAGTAGGTGTAGACGCGCACTAAGAAAGGATTCTTCGAAATATGCACGGCATAGGGAATAAATTGGATATATATTTTCTCTTCAAAATGGGCCTATTTCCGTAACTATAATTATTAGAAAGTTCGAATTTGGCATGCAAGTTGGCAATACTAACAACTAAAAACAATTTTCAAGATTTTCCGAAATTCCCACGAGATAGTGAGTAAATGGGATTTCACTTCCAATTAATGTCCCTTTTTCCGTAACTATAATTATTAGAGACTTCAAATATGGCGAGCATGTAGGTAATAGGTATATACTTACAGCTAAAAACAATTTTCAGGCTTTATCAAAATTCCCACGGGATAGGGAATAAATGGGATTTATATTTCGCTTCAAAGTGGCCTTAACTCCGTATATAATTATAAATATTAGAGACTTCAAATTTGACATGCAGGTAGGTAGATAACAGGTAAAAAAAACCTGTTTTAAAGATTTTTAGAATATCCCACGGGATAAAACGAATAAAGAGGATTTTATGTACCAACTGGATCAGAAAACGCACAAGCTAATAAAACTACAATGTGTCTCTAATCTACAATTCAGAATATTTAAATAGATCATAAGAGTCATTCATGTACTGCGGGAACTTTACAATTTTTCTGCGATATAATTCTAAAATTTAACCCCAAAATCAGCGAAACAAGGGTTTGAAAGTTGGTAACAATTATAGTAAATTACGTATGTAGGTTGATTTTTTAACCCCAAATTTGAAGCGACTGAAGCCGCGGGCAAAAGCTAGAGTCTAATAAAAAGGTCTTTATTCTATTAATACAACATACGCCAGCATAAACTCTGCAAGGGCACCGCAATTTGCTGAATAAATTGATAGTCCACTTGTTATTTTTCAAACTTTATACTTTATACTAGGTAAATACGAGTAATAATAATTATTCATTACAATGGAAAAATTCTTATATTGATACGACCTGTTTTGGCAATGTGTTACATTGTCGTTTTGTTTTGCGAGTCATAATGAGTCTGCTGTTAAATGTGACACATAGGTATAGGCAGTTTTGGGTACTAGATTTAGGTTATTAGGGCATTTTCGAGCAGTATCGTGAAAAAAATATTAGATAGATAGATTATCATTACTTTTCAGTAGGCTATCGCTCTGCTCATATTGGCCTTTCCAGTTGTTTAACGTTTTAAAATAAAACATACTACCCGAAAAATAAATAAATTTGGAACATCGATATATACTTAGAATATAAGTCAATATATACTTAGAATATAAGTCAATATATACTTAGAATATAAGTCAATATATACTTAGAATATAAGTCAATATATACTTAGAATATAAGTCAATGATTTGGAATAAGTACACTATCATCTTTCTAATACTTGTTAACGAAATTTAAAGAACAAATGCCAGGTCACAAGGTGTTAATGACATAACATAACTGTAAACCTGAAAGTAGTTATGGTGTTGTTGGAGTCTCTGAAGTTTCAGTTATTTAGTAAGGTAATATTTTGTATAAGAAAGCTGTTACATATTTGTATACCATAGATAACTTATTTGATAAATTATCATCGAAATAGTCAAAGGTAAGGTACCGAATGGTATAAAAGTAGGACATTAGTGTCTTTGAGACATTAATTTTGTTGTTCTTTAAAATGCTTCTCTTAAAGTTAGCGGAAATAAAATCACGGCGTAGAAATAGGTACCTACTTACAAGCATCTTTTTAAACATAACTAATTCCAGGATGACCCGAATATGATGAGTACACAACCCGCAGTTTCAAATAAACAACAGCAACCGTCGAAAAAACAAAAAGAAAATTTCAAATCAGGGAACTCTGACAGTGGACATGGTACTCAATTAGAAAATCAAGAGTCTATTTCAACATCTAGTAATGATGAAGTAACAGATACAAAGAAACCAGTACACCAGAAACCACATAATCCGAAACAGGTAGCAAACAACAAAGTATCTACTGCGATTACACTTCAAGATCGAAAACGTAAGAAGCTCGTCAAGAGAGCCAAAGCTAATATGTAAGTACCAAAAAAAAATTATAACAAAAATTGAACCGAATACAAAAAACCACGAAAATAATTTTCTACCAGCCTGAAGTCGGTCGGTGCCTCAGCTCAGCACGAGCCAGCAGGAGTGATTGAAGCCCAACACATAGTGCGTAGGTGAGGTAGATGACCTATAGATCCACTCCTGCTGACTCGTGCTGAGGCACCGACCGACTTCAGGCTGGTAGAAAATTAATTTCATGGTTTTTTGTAGTCGGTTAATTCTTTTGTTATACTTAATATTGATATAAGATACAATAGTTTAATATTAACTACTCGTCACCTTTTACGAAAGATTACTTTTTCCGATGCTTAGACGTTCATTATTGACGAGTCCTGGTGCTTCACCACTCGTTTTACCATATGCATAACGAGGAGCATAAGTTGCTTAGCAACTGTGTCAAAGTAATAAAAATCCCACCAAAAACATTCTGTAAAAAACTAGCCAAGGCTCGATGGAGCTGTTTGTTTATCTCTTAAAAGTAATGAAATCTAGACAAAGTCGTGCCAAGTCTAAGGTTGCTTACTGCTTTTTCTTCATTATTATAGTTAATGTTGCGTGACTTGGCCGTTGACTTGTATAAAGAATGTTGAGTCTTAAGTCTTATCCAGTAAATGTTGAGACTCAATACGCGGACAATATAAAGAAATCGCAGTAACTAGACTGAACATTCTTTATACGTTAGTGGGTACAAGTCAACGGCCAAGTCACACAACAAGTCAGTCATGTTATTAGGGTGCCCTCTATTTCGCATACTTTTTAATGTCCGAAACTGATTACGCATAACAGGTTTCGTATAATTTATTTACGCCGAATCTTAAACTTACCGAAATGTAGTTCGGCATAATTCTGTATAAGCCGAATAATGGTTTAGCCGAATTTATTTAAGCATAATATTAACATGGCCGAATTTTATTATGCATAATTTTGTTTAGCATACATGTAATTTAGTCGAATTTTGATACGCCGAAATCCTGTCCAAATAAATCTATGTCCGAAAATAAATTACCTAATTACTATTTATGATCAGAAAATAGGTTATTAGGTTAGGTTAGAATTGTATTTGTAACGGAACGAACAGCCACCAGTAAAAGAAGCATGGGCATAAAGCGGGGGGACGGGGGGCGAGCCCCCCGCAATAAAGAAAATCCAGGTAACATGATTGCTCAACTATAGGTTAGGTTAGGTTAGTATTTTGTCAAGGCGCGAAGCGCCTTGTCTAGACGGAATAGGAGCTCCGCGAAGCGGAGCTCCGTCGACTTCGCCTCAAGAGTCGTTAAATTCATATCAATATTTACTTTCCAGACATAAAATTGGTGTTACATTAATTATGCGATAGTAGCTTTCTGCGTAACTAATTTATGCGTAAGTAATTTTCTGCCTAAAATATATTCGGGATTCACAAATTATGCGTAAAGCCCATTCGGCTTACATTGGTTATGCGTAAAAGAATTCTGCGTTAACTGTTATGCGAAAACAGTTTCGGCATAAGTACTATTATGCGTAAACAGATTATGTAAAATAGAATTATGACATAAAAAATTATGCGTAAGCAGGGGGAACCATGTTATTATATAAATTAGCTTTTGTTCGTACTGAAAGTAGATCCAATATTAAAAAAATAATTGTTGCGGTTTGGATCCTTTTTGTTTAGTTTTTGTTAAACTACGTTACGAAGGTCACTAAATAAGTTTTGAGATAAAGACAAAGTATTAAACACTAGCTTATGCCCGCGGCTTCGTCTGCGCGGATCTAGGTAGCGCCCTCTACCGGAATAAAAGGTACTCTATGTTGATCCTTGGGGTTTAAACTACCTATATACCAAATTTTATCAATATCGGTCCAGTGGTTTCGACGTGAAAGCATAACAGACAGACAGACAGAGTTACTTTCGCATTTATAATATTAGTATAGGTAACCATGAGAATATGTTTTTTTTTAAATACTCTCCACGGTGCTCTTTACAAACTTCTGCATTCGTCTTAAACCAACATTGGAAACACTTTTGCCACTCTTGATCTGACAGTTCAAAAGTAGCCATTTTGTAGCATGATTCTTCGAAGTTCGGCCAGGTCTACGCTATCGTTTAGCTTGGATAACTTTCGGCAATGTTACTGTTGTATACCATTGCAAACTAACTGATCTACAATTTTCCAGCATAGATGTCGATAAACGTCCGCTCCGAGAAAAAAAACTAGCCACAATTTTTTACGAGCATTACGAGGTCTTTGCATTTTTGTCGACAATTCTCCCTCTGAGTAGACTCAAACCGATGATTGCTTCTTACTTTTCATACTGATAGATCCATGTTTCGTCACCAATAATGATTTGCGAAACACGTCTTGATGCCCCCTTTTCAAAACTTTGACGCATTTCACGGCACCAATCCACGTGTTTTTCACTTTCGGAGAGCAAACGCGGGATCCAACGACAGCAAAGCTTCCTGAGTGTAAGATGTTGGTGTAGGATGATGTTCACGCCCTCCGCAGTAATGCCCAGGATCTTCTCGATGTCCTTGTATGTAATGCGTGGGTCTTCCCGTACCAACATTTCCGTAGTCCACACATTTTCTGCAGTTACTGCTGTTTGCGGACGGCCGCTTCTTTGATCGTCTTCAAGGTTAGTTTTACCCCTTTAAATTAACCAAACCACCTAAAAGTTGTTGCCCGTAAAGCCCCCAATGCTGACTGTAGTCGTTGCAAACTGTTGGGTTAAACCAGATTTGAAATCATAATAGATTATGGCACACAAATATTCGCGGTTAAGTTCCATCGTTTCAGGCAAAAAACGCGGGAAGCGTTGTAGTAAAATGACTGGAACATCGTATTTTTTTTTATTGAGAAAATGGCTGATTGCATTGCATTTTTAAATAAATTTGCTTTTTGAAACATATTACACACATGTGTTCCATTTTTTAATTTCGAGTATCTCAAAACTTATTGAGTGACCTATACGTATTTAAAAGTTAAGAAAGGGGCGTCATACATTATGAACATAATATGTTTTGTTGTTATATGTTCTATTAAGTATTTACCCTTTTTGAAAAGGCACGCTTATATTTTTTTACACTGGACCTGTGACACTTTATACTTTATACTGTTCGATGTTATTTTTAATTCTTTCCATATTATTATATTATTATTATATATTATATTATATTATTATTTTCTTTCCATATTGTATTTTTATATCTATCGAATATGTATAAATAAATGTTTCTCTTTCTCTTTCTCACTTAATATCTAATATCCCTTAAAATAATAACAGGCGTTGCTCTGAAGGGGGTGAATTTTATACTATGTAAAAAAACTTAACAAGAACAAATTTGATTCCAGCATTAACGTTCAAGGACTTACACACAAAACACCTTCTGATGATGATATAGCAAATGTTATAAAGGAATTTACCGTTGATTTCTTACTGAAAGGATATAATTCTTTGATAAGAACACTTCACAGCCAGATCCTCACTAATATAAAGCTTGAGATTGATACGTCACATTTTTTCTGGTTACTTACGTATTTTCTAAAGTTGGCGGCTCAAATTGAGTTGGATTTGGATTTGATAAGCTCGGCACTGTCGTTTGAAATGGTGTCATACTTGACAGCTGAAGGAGTAAACTTATGCGAACAGTTCGAATTAGCTCTCAAGCTTGATGGAAATGATCTGAAGCCAAGTATACGCAGACTTCATCTTGTAAGTATTTTAGGCTATCTAATGAAATGACTTATTTTCTGGCCTGGCAGGTAGTGCCTTGATGAGCATTCCCAAAGAAATAAAATCAATTTCGTCTTTCACGACGCAGACTAAAATATAGAGCTACAACTGCAGGTGCAGGTCTATGGGGGAGGCCTATGTCTAACAGTGGACGTCCTACGGCTGATATGATGATGATGATGATGAAATTTACTTCAGTTTTTGAAAATTTTTGGAAGTTTTAAATTTTTCAGGCGTAGCACAATTGAGAAAAAAAAAAAAAAAAACTTTGTTATTAAATTCCCTGTTTTCTTTTTAGGTCATTACTGCTATTCGGGAATTCGTTCAAGCTATTGATGCGTACAAAAAGTTCCCACATTTAAACCCTCAAGATAAAGAAAAGCTTGATACGTTACGAAGTAAAATGTGCGAATTGGATGAATTACGTTCACTGTTGGTGCTACTGTTGCGTACCTATAATCCAAAATATCACTCCAAGGCATACTTGCAGGTAAGGGATTTAGTAAGTTAGATTTGATTTTTAATGGTTTTATTTTAAATTGTTAGTGAGAGTTCTATTTTTTTTACCACAATATTTGTAAAAAAAAATCTGAAGAAAAGTTTCTGAGAAAATGGGTAGGTCTATTCATCCTACTTATAAGATAAGATACTTATTGTAAAACAAATTAAAAACCCGAAAAGAAAAAAAAACATGTCTTCGATGTCTTCATGTCCTGAACTCGTTAAGCTTTTAGTCTAAGGAAAGGAAACTTGTAACTTGGGCAACGTCTTTGCTGACGTCCTTTGCTTAGCTCGTTTACATAAAACCATAAATCGTCGCAAGCCAGTTGCTGAAATTGGTGATGTAAACACTACGTAATCCAATGGTGACGTTGCCAATGGTACGCACAACAGGGTCGGACGTAAATTAGGTAGATACTTATATTTAAGTTGTTGCATTTGTATGGCTACACAAGACTTGAATAAATTCATTGCTGCAATAAGATTTAGGTGGGTCCGTCCGTATTGGGTCGAATAAAATTACAAATCACATTTTTGATAGGTATAACTGTACGCAAAGCTGTCAAGAATCATAAATTAATCAGCATATATATTTTCAAGTTTTGATGAATAAGTAAGTATACACCAGCAGCCGTGGTGGCCTAGTGGTTTGACCTATCGCCTCTCAAACAGAGGGTCGTGGGTTCAAACCCCGGCTCGCACCTCTGAGTTTTTCGAAATTCATGTGCGGAATCACATTTGAAATTTACCATGAGCTTTGCGGCGAAGGAAAACATCGTGAGGAAACCTGCACAAACCTGCGAATCAATTCAATGGTGCGTGTGAAGTTCTCAATCCGCACTGGGCCCGCGTGGGAACTATGGCCCAAGGCCTCTCAATCTGATAGGAGGCCTCTGCCCAGCAGTGGGACGTATATAGGCTGGGATGATGAAGTATACACCTGCACTCATGTAGGAGCACGTAAAGTAGGAAGATAGGGTACCTATAGGTCTAATCTTTTTTTAATGCATGCAAGCGGTTATTGACTACTTTCTAATGAAAATTTAAAGTTCAGTTAATTTCGAACAGCTGTTGAGTTGGTGACTTAAAGACAGATTTTGTTAGAAACAAAATAAAAGTTTTTATCTATCCAAAGGGATAATTAATGTATTAAAAAAAAAGGCTATACTTGGGTGAAGGGTAATGTCAGGATTAATTACTGAGATGGAAGAATGAGGGAGTGAATGAAGACTTAATAGTGAATGGACTAGAAAAACTACAAATAGCAAGATACTAAAATTGTCATTTATGCAATGTCAAATATAAAAATAAGGTGACCATTATAGTACTAATAGTGCTGCTCTCTGATTTCGGTTTTCGACATAATTGAAAATAATCGATAAATATAATATTTTATGGAAACAAAAATAAAATTAAAGCATTCAATATTCTACTTCCCATAAGCATTGAGCTTTTAGGCAGGCTTGCTTAGAATCAAAATGAAACTTAAACATCAAAATTTACAAAAAGTCGATATATTCTAAACGGCGGCATTTTCACTAAATCCATTTTACCTTTTTTAGAATGTCTTAAGTGTTACTACATCACAGATCCGTTCATTTCTTAATTTTTTACGTATAACATAGGTAGTTACAGAAACTTTTTGGTGATTACTGGTTTTAGCACATCACTATTTAACACACACACATGAAACTTCATTTTATTATCTTGGTTTAATAAACAGAGTATAATCAATGTTATGATTATTATTATGATCCTCCATGTGTTTGTCATGGGCGTCGCCAGGGGGAGCAGGGAGGAGCCCCCCCCCCCTAGAGATTCTAAAAAAGTTGCCAAATGTATAGCAACCAAACCAGTCCTAAGTCTTTATCTTGACTTACTTGATTGATCATTCCTGTACGTCGAAACCGAAACTCTAATGAATTCACCAATTCCAATAAACACCTACAATTCATAGGTACTTTTCTCATTCTCCATATCAACTTGCCCCCCTGGGCCATCGGCTGGCAACAACGCCCTTATTTGTTGAAATACCTTTTTTACATACATACACATATACATTTATGTACTTATTTAATAAAATAAGATTTATTTTGTCTTGACATTTTACAGGATCTCATTGTGACGAATCACCTACTTTTGTTGTTCTTGGACATTGGTATGAGGAGCCCAGATGGTGATTACTCACTTATTACAGAACATATCCAGCAGTAAGTATATCTATCCATACTAATATATATTATGCGAAAGTGTGTGTGTTTGTATGTTTGTCCGTCTGTCACGCCGTAACGGAGCGACGGATCGTCGTGATTTTTGGCATAGAGATAGTTTATGGGCTCGAGAGTAACATAGGCTACTTTTTATCCCGGAAAATGTACAGTTCCCGAGGGAACAGCGCGCGATAATCGAATACCACGCGGGCGGAGCCGCGGGCAAAAGCTACTTTGTATATAATTAATTGTTGTTTGTGTAAATAATTAGTCACACCTTCTATTGAGTGATGTGATAATACTGATGATGTACCTAGTTTTGACGGCGCGTGATTTGCCGCGTGACTCGCGGTATGGATGTGTTAAGAACATGCGATATCGGCAAGGCTTATGCTGTTGTTTGCACATTGTTGCTATCACACCTGATCTCTCGTGTAACTAGTAGGTTTGAAATAGTAGATTGTGGAACCAAGCAGAAAGTTATTTATTATTGCCACGAGTGCCCGATTTGGAGCGAGGGCTTTAAAAAGCACGAGGGCAATATAAATTACTTAATGCGAGGTGATTAATCTGCTTTTCTTTCAACTATTACAGGAATAGTAGATGAAAAAAAAAACTCATGCTGAACAATGAATAGGCAGGAAATGTCACTAGCACTCGATGAATCCATTTTCGCAAGTTTACGTTCGTACTCTCAAAAAATGTCCACGTAAAATTCGCAAGGTTCCCGCCAGTTGTTTTTTTAATTTCTTACTTTTTTTGGCAGAGTTAGTAATATAGCAGATATTTTTACCCGCGATCTGTCAAATTTCGAATGGCCGCCAGGTTCGCCAACCAAACACGAAGTTTTTTTTTAAATATGGCTACTTACTATTTTTGATAATAGTCGCGTTTGGTATCAAAATCAAACCGACGCTGAGCCTCAAGATTTAATCTTACGACTCACAAGAGATCCCCACTCGCCACGTCCCGTCGCCAGTATTCCCACTGAGATTGCCACATCCTTGTACTTAAGGAGTTGACCGCCATGCTTACTTGCCCTCCTTAAGTTCCGAGTAAGAGATGTGCTTAGCCACTCTCACCTCCGTATCCGTGAAACATGCCCGCACCACCGAAGTTTAGCATGAGATACCTACGACTCAATGCCACCCGCATTGGCTCGTCGCAGCACTTCAGTGTTCCTCACACGGTCGGACCATTGGATCTTAAGAATTATTTTGAAACATTTTTTTTTACTACATATTTGAAGTAGCTGTTGAAAATTAAGGAAGATACAAGCAAATGAATTTTGCATTCCATCTCTTTCTATAATATTGAAATTTAGCATGGAATTTCTATTATCGTCGTGTCATATAATGTCGTCATAATAGATACATATCGAATCTCTGTCTAATTGATAATCTTTACGTGTATCGTACCACACTTACTATATCTAATTATCACGAAATATTTACTTTCTAGTGTTATGCTATATTAAATAAAATATATGTACTTATGTAAGTACTTAGTACATATGTAGTAGATATGAATGAACATGTTGTAACAAAATTTTTCATACACAGGTTTGCTTCTCCTGAAATAATGTACCAATATGGACTGCTTTTGGAGGATTACATGGATAATGGAGAGTTTGTCAACGACTGTATTTTTACAATGATGCACCACGTGGGTGGGGAGCTCAACAGTTTGATCTGTTTATTCCAACCGAAAATTTTGAAAGTATTTACTTCTATATGGGAATCGGAGTGTGAGATATGTGACGTAAGGACAAAATATTTTGTTTGTTTATGTAGGTATGTGTGTTCAGTCACGTGTCTATTTATTTTTATTTTTAATATCTATTATTTCCAGGATTGGTCTGATCTCATTGAATACGTGATAAACACTTTTGTAAAGAAGCCTCAATCACTGCATATTTCACATAGTATAAGAATGGAAACGGAGGATTTCGAAGGCGATGAGGTGTTGAACAAACTTACAACTTCGAGCGCCCCTGAGAAGGAAGAAATCCAAACACCCGACATAGAAAAGAAAAAATCAGCCCAAAGCAGCGGGAGCAATGCTTCCAATAAAAAAAAGTAAGCACTCGCGTTATTTTTTTGACTGGTTAAAATTTGCTGCGCTCGGTGGCACTTTACTTTGTGCTTTGGTTTCGCGTCGTTGTTTGCTTAAACATTGAAAATATCGGCAAACTTTTTATAATATCACCAAGTTCGCATTTTACAGAAAACAACGTTTTTAGTGATAGGGTAACCCTGAAGGCTAAAACAAGCCCCGACACTTACAGCATACACGACATAGTTTACAGACACAACTTCACACACCGAGTATACCTTACCTACCGTGTAAAGTGTTGTGGTCTAAACTTAGTTTTACAAAGTTTCCATTCATCTAAGCCAGCGTTTCCCATTTGCCGGCCCGTGACCCGGTACCGGGCCATCAAAATAAAATACCAGGTCGCAACATTCCCGACTGATTTTCAAAGTAATACCTACTATCCATCGACGCATCGTATATATTCGTAAACGTTTTGCCGCGGCACGCTCGCGTCGCTTGTTCGGCTCGCGTACTGTAGGGTCACATTTCTCCTTAACCACCATCCACGTGCGTTACGTGCTCCATCGTAGGCCTCATCCTCGCTTTCCATCAGGCGTGATTGGCCACACGCAAGCCTATACTGTATAAAAAATAAAATAAAACACTACTCTTCGTTGCGATCGTCGTCGTATCTAAGAGAGCTACGTGATCGGGCCACTTTACGACGCAGTCATGCTAAGATTTAGCGATTTTTGACTTTTTGCGACGGACTCAATTTATCTCTTGACAAGTCCCTTCTATTCAAAACAAGACACGCTACTGTAGAGTAAGAATATAAAAGAGCCACTAAAAATAATTATTTTACATAAACCAAAATTTTAAAAATATTCTGCTTTTTAAAATACTTAGCTAATATTAAAAATTAAAGTGAAAATGTAACACATACATTATCATCAGATAATTACGTTCTTGATGCAGGTGGACGGAAGACGAGCTGTCATCATTGAGTTGGCATTATATGCAATGCAACACTCAACAAGACGTGGTGGGTGAAATTGTTAAATGTTATAAAGAAGACGGTTCCACCAAAACCAGGGATTCAGTGATAAAGGCTCTATATGAACAAAATATTATAAACAAGGAAGAATTTGACAAGTTGTCTAAGAAAGAAACCGACAGATATACTAAAATGAAGAAGATTAACAAAGAAATCAGAGATGTGGAGATTGGAAAACTATGTGAACAACTTAGGCAAGACGGGAAATACAAGTGTTTTGAATGGGTCCAAACGGTTTTACTCAAAGCATGTCATGCTAAACTTTATTTTGAGAAGAAAACTCTGCGGTGTTCTGAGGATAACTTAACCAAAGTGGAAGGCTTGAATATTCTACAGTTCAAATTCTTCAACCAAGAAATTCAGGAGTTGCCGGTGTTGTCACCAGTGTCTTATCACTCACTCCGTAAGTAACTTTCAATATATTCTAACCGTTTCTTTGAAAAAAAATCGCTAATGCTGGTTTAGTGATGATAGTTCCATAAATTTTACACTCCTTAACTCTTTTTTTATGATGTGGAAGATGCGCCTTATGCACCAACCCTGTTTGGAGAAACAGTATGTTGGAAAAACCACACGAGTTCCCTAGTTGCCATTGTGGGATGCAAACATAGTAGAAAATTATATTTAAGGTTTTTGAAGTCGGTTCCATTTCTTACCAAAATTTTTTTTCATGGTTTTTAGTGATTTGTAGCCAAAGTGCATTTCACAACGATTCCATTAAGGTTAAACACAGCATATATATATTATTTTATAACAGAGTACCGGTATCTACGGTCTTCTTTATCAGGTCCAGTTCACCAAATGATACTTTTTGAATGTAAATTAGTGTTAAAAAAATCAAAATCGCGATAGGTGTGCTTAAAAAATTCGAGAAGAGATTGATTCCATCATCAGATCTTGACTTGGTGTCAATGGGATCAACTCGAAAGTATGTCCTTTAGATTAAAAAAGGGAATTTTGAAATTCGGCCCACAATTGGCGGAGTTATCGCGTAACAAATAGGTACACAAAAAAAAACATAGACGAATTAAGAACCTCCTTTTTTGAAGTCGGTTGAAAACGTGCCTGCCAGCAGGGCAGTTATGAGATTCCATACAATATACCGCCTAGATTTTTTAGAAGGTTTAACAATTATTTTTGGTTACAGTACTGGATCAATCCGTGCCGCTAGTTCCGTGGAATTGTGAGCAAGCTTTTATGTGCAAAGATCTGAAGTTTCTACAACTGCTTCATAAATTGGGTTTCCAGATGCCAGTTGATACTGGAAAAGTTTTTATTAGGATCCCCCACATCTGGCCGTCTGAAATCTTATATGAACTGGCTGGGAGAGTTTGCGAGATTGACACAAGTTAGTTTTTATTAAATACAAATGAGTAAAGCTGAAAATTATTATTATTTATTATTTTTTACTTTTAATGACGAATGCTTCTACATAAATGGTTCTAAACTGTTTTTAATGAAATTTAGCTAATAAATCCAGATTTATCACTAACAAAATCCGATCGTTAAGAATCTACAATGCCGCAGATTGACACAGGTGCGAGTACATAGGTACCTTGTCAATCTTATAACATACCTTTGTTTTTGTGTCGGGGGTTAAGAGCGTTTATATCTGCTGAGCTGGCAACGTTGCATTTTTGTTAATTTTTTTTTTTTTTTTTTAATTTGTAAAATATTATTATACACATTTAATCGTAGTATTTCGCCAAATTGCAAAACAATTTGTTGGCGAACAAAACACTCGTTTTAACAACATTGTGCACAATAGTTACAGTACCTACATAACGTTAGTTATACAAAACTAATAGGTACCTACTGACTAAACTAACAATTTTTTGTGTGGAAAGAGTTTATCAACCATGTTTTTAACTTTTTTTTGAAACAGTTCTTGGTTTTACATTCCTCCTCCGAGAAGAGGTTGTTGAAAATGCGCGGTATTAAGTACTTCCTCGTTCTTTTACCATAATAGTTAGTTTTCTCGATTACATATTGGAAAAAATTGTATGAAAGTAAAAAAAAATCTGATAATACTTCTTAATACTTATATAAGTTAAAGTGTCTACATCAATAATTATTCGTGATAGACTTCTATATTCTTTAAAAACGAATTAATGTTTATGAACGGTTTTTAACAAAAACACTTAACTATTTAACTCTGGTTGGTGCAAGTCCGTCTCACAATGAGAATGTTTTACGGTCGATTTTTACTACCTATCCACTATTAAATAAGGATAGTGCTGGACCATTCTAATATATTTTCACGTTATTTCGCTGATATTTTTTCTATTTTTTGTCTGCATATTACAATTTTTTTTTTGTGTTTTAGCAAAGCTAAAGTTCTCTATGGATGACTTGACCAACGTGAGTGTTTATCCCGTGCAGCATTGCGCCTCCGCACACCCACTGGAGAACTATTATCAAATACATAAAGAGAGGCATCTCGCCACGATGCTAACCTTCATTCCCATGTAAGACTTATTTCAGCACCATATTTCTCTTAAAATATGAATATTTATTTGTTGCAATTGAATTTTGGACCTCTTCCTGTGGGTTCGTTGAGAAATTGTGCCGTGTATGGCAACTGCTAAAGTTGGTATATATGTGTGGGCAAGCAAGCATCACGGAATGCCGAGTGTCCGGGTTCGATCCCGGGCTTAAAGGGCTTAAATTTTGTCCAAATATTTTTCTCGAAAAACTAAAAATTTCCTACCAAAATCATATGATACCTACTTAGAGCTAATGATTGCTCGTTAAGAAGTATTTGATGTGTACCTGACTGACTTTACCTGAGTTTTAACCGTAGTAATTAAATTGCAGGCCCGGCTCCTCGTTCGATTCGGAGTATGTCGAAAGCGACGATAATATCAAAGCACATTACTCGCTAGAAGTAATGCAAGCGCATGAGTTAGAGGTGTCATGCTCCTTCGGAAGGTACCTAACACTTTTTAGGGTTTCGTCGCCAAAATGGCACAAACAGAACCCTTACCTAAGTATAGTTTTACCATGTCTGTCCGTCTGTCTGTCCGTCTGTTGTCCGCAGCTTAGCTTACAGACTATTAGTGCTAAAAAGCTGTAATTGCGGCTGTTTTTTTTTTTTACATATAATCTTATAGTATGTAGTTGTAGTAGTTATTTTATTGTTATTCTTCCTAACCTGGGTAATGTGTCACTGCTGTTATAAATAAATTATTTTGTTTCTTTCTTTTTTTATAGTGTGGGGTATCGTTGGATAGGTCTTTTAAAATCATTACGGAGTTGTAAAGACATGTACAGTGATTCGTTTCCGAGATATTCAACTTTTAAATGCAAATTCTTGTTAAACTTCTTGTTAAACTCGAGCGAAAGAATCATGAGGGAAACTAATATATCAAATTAACATATCCTCGCACATTATTGGTGGAAACGCTGCTTCACAGCCTATTATATAAAATATAACTACTTGCAAACTCTATGTCTTGCAAGTATACAAAATACAAAAGGGTGATTCCAGGGGCGTTGCAATAAGTCCCTTGATTGAGATTTTAAGAATTAGAAGGCAGATTGTTCTTTAATTATGACGTAAATAGCTTCTGTAGTCAGGCCAGGATCTATTTTAATACAAAAATAAATGCATATGAATTATGTAGGTACTTACTTCTTAATATAAACAGCTAGGGACTGACAGTGGTTGAGACGCTCGTGGATTCATCTAAAATCCTTAGAAAAATACTACTTAATTTTGTCGTAACAGCACGGAACCCTATCCTGGGTGTGTCCTACGCGCTTTTAGTACATTTTATTACTTAGATGTAATAAAGGACGTTATTATAATTTGCCGTTTACGACGAAACCGAGCCACGTAAAAATCAAACGTCGCGTCGCAGCAATTTTATGTTGATTTCATTAATTCCAGCGCCCCCGTGGAAACTATTGTTTTAACCGAGGATATTCTCGGCGATAAAGTTGCGGTGAAAGCAGAACTGCCAGAAGAGGTTGACGAACCTTTGTTGCCACCTAAAGAAGATACCTTGGATGCAGATATTTCCGATTTCGATGACGACGATAGGTAATTACTCATTTCAATAGCCGCTCAGAGACTGATTAAAGCCAACACTACACCTCTTATGAGCATTAATTTGGCACTTTTTTAACCCCTGACGCAAAAAAAAAGGGTGTTATAAGTTTGGTCGCTATGTGTGTCTCTCTGTGGCACTGTAGCTCTTAAACGGGTGAACCGATTTGAATGCGTTTTTTTTATTTGAAAGTAGGTTTTCTAGTGATGGTTTTAGACATGTTTTATCAAAGTCGGTTCTGCCGTTTTTAAGATATTGAACTTTAAAGTGACAATGTCAGGGGTTTTCCAACTTTTTGTTGGTTAGGTTATTTTTAAACGAGTCCATTCTTAGTGGCGGGTGACACGCTATCCCAGTCCGGATAATACCGACATGTAAATACCGGCCTTGTTTTTTGTGTAAACGCCCATAGAAACTGACAGGAGCTTCTATGGGCGTGTAGACGAAAAACAGGGTCGGTATTTCCATGTCGGTATTATCCGGCCCGGGAAAGAGTGTCACCCCTTAGTGGCCAGTACCCAAAACCACATACCAAATAAAAAATAAAAACGTGGCAGCAAGTCGAACAAGACGAGGATACTCGCGCACTGAGTAGTCTGGCTGTTCAACCAGTGCAGTGCCGTGCGCAAAAGGCTTAAAAAGTTAATGCTGTGGCGTTTTTTTATACCTACTTAAAAAAGTTAAAGCTTTTTGTGCATATTAAGCGTTTAAGAAGAAAAAAACCCTCTTAAAAGTCATAAATGACGCATTTTCATTGGTCAATATAATTTCACATGCAGCAGACGATTACTTTTGATTGGTCTAATAGGCTAGACGACTAAAAAAAAACTGTTTAGTCCGTCAGGCTCAGGCAGGTGGATAATTTAAAAATATTGTGCATATATTTTTTCTTTTGTTTGACAAAGAAAAAATGACGAAGATACAGTGCCTAGAAGTTTCGAGTGACGTCACTATATGGAACGATTTTTACCTTATAGTGACGTCACAAGCCCCCACTCCGGAAGTTTGATGATCTACCTTTGTCGAGTTTTAAAATAGATAAACCAAAAAATACGTGTCCCATATTTTTCCATAATCTAACTGTCGGACTATACTCCAATTCAATAGAATCTAGCAATCCTGTAGACACTTCCAGCCTTCTAATATGAACACCGGGCTGCCTAAGGCTTTGCGATGTGACTTTTATTCTATTTTGATTCCTTTTAGATGATAATTGCAACAACAGGGTCATATATAATCAAGCGTACACATGTTAGGGTGTGTTAAATGTGTAGAAAATTGTTAGATTCTATTGAATTGTACTTTAAATAGGATGATATATTTTTAACCCAGTCGTCGTCCCTATTGCCATTTCATTACGCCGGGAAAATTATTCTGAAATATATTCTTAAGTTTCGTATCATACTATGAAATACATATATTATTATAGATACGACCAGTTACCGTAATGTGTTACATTGTTGTCGTGTTTTGCGAGCCATAAATGAGTCAACTGTTAAATGTACAAATATATGCAGTTTTGTGCACTGGATTCAGGTTATCTATGGCCACATTTTCGAGCAGTGTGTTGTGAATAATCATTTTATGCTACGGATATATCTTAAGCCTGGGAACTACTACTTTCTTGCTTCGTTTACAGGCAACATTTTATTAATTTCCGTTATTCTTTGCAATATTTGTTGATGCTATAAAAGTACCTAATCATCCAACGTGGATAAGATATTTTTTTGAGTAATGTATTTGATTATTTTTAGCGTCTGCGATACAGCTTCCGTCGTCTCAGATCTTACAAGAATGTACGTGTCAGATGAGGATGAGAAATCTCAATTGCCGCCTCGGCCCAGAGGCAAAATGCACGGCCACTCACCGATGGACTTGTTCACTGAAATTCCAATGATTTAGGCTGAGTACGTCAATTCTTGGTGTCGTTAAAATGGATGGATCTTCATAATGCACCAATAATTTTATTGGGCCTCTGGGAGACTGTAAAATATGCCCCTGCATTCAAGCACGAGTCTGCAGTTTCCCAACTTATTGGCCATTAGCGTTTATGTAATTAAGACCTACAAGATAACGAAATAGTATGTAGTTGATGGCATTTTAATTTTTACTAGAAATACAATTTGCTATTAGTTTATAGTTTATTATACGTTGAAATGTATTCATTTAATAGTTTATCATGTGTTTTAATATTGAATTACGTATTAAATGGTTGATGTTGTGTATTTGAGATGATTTTATTATGAAATATCCAACTATAGGTAGGTACTCTGTTTATTAAACCAAGATACTGAAATGACGTTTCATGTGTTACCTGTTTTTTTACATCTTATAAATATTGATGTGCTACAACCACAATCGGTAATTTCACCGAGACCATCACTATTATTTGGATGTTGTGATTTGCGTAAGTAAATTTAGTTAAAAAAAAAATACCAACCTATTTTTACCAACTGGCCTGGGTTATTTAGACCCGTGATCCGTGACTGGAAAACCAAGCAAGTGAGTCAGACTCGCGCATTGTACCTACTTACTCAATATTTGTGTATTTTGTTCACAAATTTAATTTATGAACTCGACAATACCATCAGCTAAATAGTGGTCTACCACTTCAAAGCCGATTATCGTTTGTATGTGACCAAAATAATAATTTCGATAAGACGCGTCTGTCAATTTGTAAGTTCGTCTTTACTTCTTTAGCGAACATATTCATTTAATGGAACTTGTTTAAAAATTGATAGCGCTTATTTGGCTGACCGTACCTACCTACCGTATATACATTTTAATGCTTTTTATCTAATCAGCCCACAACCAAGTAGGGGAGAGTGGGTCACACTGGAGCATATTTTTGTCAAAATGAGATGTACCGATTCTGCATACATTTGAGGGCCAGATTTTTTGCCGCTCAGTATATAATGTTACATTATAAAAAAATGCCTCGTGATCCACTGTAACCCATGCTGAGGTACAACGGATTGTACGGGATTCACTAAATTATAACTAAAAACAGCTAAAAATATGGTTTTACTTTAGTTAAATGATTTTAATGAAACATTAGAAACTGGGTAATCTTCGCATTGTGACCATTAAGTGTAGAGCATAGAATGTTTTGCTACATTTACAAGATAAATATACTCTACTACGTGTACAGTAATGTTTTTACTATTTATTTATTTTTTATTCAAAACAAAAATTTTGAAAAAGTTTCAACTACTTATACCGGTTACCTATAGTGGATCGTGATCTACTGTGACCCGCTGTTCCCCAATGACAGAGCTTGTAAAAACAAAAACTTTACATTCCGAGTGACGAGACGTGACGTCAGACAGAGATGTTAGTAAAATCCCACATTATAAATCCAAAGAATCAGAAAAAAAGATTAAATTTTGTAATCGCGACGCAAATAGATACCAAACGTGTTTGATAAAGGCGTAAAAATATACTTTTGTACTTACTTGGTGTCGGATGCACTGCAACGTTACCTCTCATTACTATACTGAGACGATGACTAGTTTGCCAAGCTGGAGGATGTAAGAGCAACAACGTCCAACCGCTCATGGGTGTGCGTGTATTACATAACATAAAACTTTACCGAAAGATCCACTGTTACCCATGCTCCACTGTAACCCACCTTCCCCAACTGTTTATTATTTATTTATTGATAATTCATCCTGATTTATCTTAGGGTGGGAAAGTAAGTTTACTTGTATTTCTGCATTTAGAAATACCTACTTCGTTCGTTTCGAAAGCTCTGGCAGGAGACCGATCAACAGGTGTCCATGGGCAGCGGTGATTGCTTCCCATCAGGTGACCCTCGTGCTCGTTTTCCCCCTCTTATACAAAAAAAAAGTTTATGATTCCCTTGTAAGGGACCGAACCCTAATTTTTTTTCTTTTGTTTAACTTACAAACAGTACCAAATAATATCTACAAACATCAAATTCGGTATGAATAATAGTGCCAACTCAAGCCAAAATACTAATAAGAGCCTCTAATTAATCAATTAATTAATTAAAAATTAGGGTTCGGTCCCTTACAAGGGAATCAAAAAGTTTTTTTATATAAGAGGGGGAAAACGAGCACGAGGGTCACCTGAATCACCGCTGGCCATGGACACCTGTCAACACAAGGGGTAACACAGGTGCGTTGCCAGCCCTTAGAGAGACTGATAGGCTCCATACACATTTTCCGTACCTAACCGGAAAACCTTCAGTCCTTCCGGTTGTCCTAGAAACTTGATATGAAGGTAGCTCTTATAGCACAACCAATAAGAAAAGTCTGTGTGTCGATAACTATCTAAAATGACCTCATACTGCGTACATTTGCTTAGGAGAGGAGTTCAGTTCTGCTAACACTGGATATTCCTAGATGCATATAAATTTGTACGGAACCCTCGTTGGGCGAGTCAAACTCGCACTTGGCGTTTTTTTTGTAAGAAAATCGCAGCCCGTGGACAGTCAGAGGACAGACGACGGACATAAACAATCGTACTGTATAGAGACATGAAATTTTACATATGTGTTCGTCATATGACGGCGTACCTACTTTGCAGCCCCGGATCTTCGATTTTTCAGAGGCGGGGCAAAAACTGAAAAATGCCGCCCCCACCCCGCGGCTTATATTTTTAACTTTACCATCATCATCATTTCAGCCATTAGACGCGGAATGATGGACACAAGCCTCCCGGAAAGAACGCCAGCACAACCAGTCAAGCGCTGTTCTTTCCGTGTTAAGCCTAATTTAATTAGGGTTCCGGAGCCAAAACGGCAAAAACGGAACCCTTATAGTTTCGCCATGTCTGTCTGTCTGTCTGTCTGTCTGTCCGTCCGCGGCTTTGCTCAGAGACTATCAATGCTAGAAAGCTGTAATTTTGCACGAATATATAGGTAAACTATGCCGACAAAATAGTACAACTAAAAATTCAAAAACAATTTTTTTTCCGGTACCTCCCATAGACGTAAAGTGCTGGTGATTTTTTTTTCTCATCCAACTATATAGCGTGGGGTATCGTTGGATAGGTATTTTAAAACCATTAGGGATTTGCTAAAACGATTTTTCGATTCAGTAATTTGTTTGCGAAATATTCAACTTTAAAGTGCAAATTTTCATTAAAATCGAGCGTCCCCCCCCTCTAAAATCTAAACCGGTGGGTGGAAAAATTTGAAAAAATTCAGGATGGTAGTCAGTATATCAAACTTCCAAGGAAAACTATAACGGCTAAGTTTGCTTGAGAATTATTAGTAGTTTATGAGTAAATAGCGGCGTAAGGTATAAAATATATCTAAACTCGGAAGATTCCGTATAAAATACGAAATCCTTAGAAAAATATTACTTATTTTTTTCGTAATGGCTACGGAACCCTATTCTGGGCGTGTCCGACACGCTCTTGGCCGGTTTTTTGTCTTATTTTGTTGTTTGAGTAAAAAAAGCCGTTATACAGGGTGTCTACTAGATTGTGTGCCACATGATTAATTAGGGTGGGTAGGTTAGGTTAGTGCTAGTGTTAGTGGCCCTACACTAGCAACAGATGTTGGGCCGATAATTAACAGTCCTCCCGCCCACGGTGTTTTTCACAGAGTGTTTTCCTAAAGTTCGCCATTTTGTTTACCTATTTTTTTCAAGTGACAGCTATATAAAAAGAAGTTGAACTTTCCTATACGACCAATAAAAGCAAAATTTGTGATTATGTTACCTTTACACCCTTGTGATCCAAAATAAGCCAACTTGACTAGGTCTTGCAGTACATCTGATTCAATTCTCGTCTTTTCGCCAGGGCGTATAGCGCACAATCTCTGTAACCATTATAGTTTGCATCCACGGCCACGGACCTCCTAGTTTATATAATCTCTGTGTTTGCATCCAATTGGAGTATAATAACAAAAACTAAAAGAAATTCTAAGCTCTTCGTCAATAGAAAAGATATAATATGTAGATAACATTAGAAACAAGATAACTAGAATTTGTTTTCTTTTTCTTATTTCTCAGTTTTTTGTTTGTCTAGAAAAGTTATGTTTTGTACATTGCGCGTTTAAAAAAAAAAGTGTATTACCCTTTCTTATTTTATGAAATTTTGGAAAAAATATGGTTTTTCCTATTCAGAATCAAGAGCACAATCGATTCCGATCGTTTAAAAAATGTCCCCCTTTTTCACACAAAATTTTATGATTCAGTTTTATTACGCATTACGCCCATACTGAGTGTTTGAAAAAGAATCGGCCAAGAGCGTGACACGCCCGAAATAGGGTTCCGTAGCCATTATGAAAAAAATAAGTAATATTTTTCTACGGATTTCGTATTTTATATGGAATGTTTAAAGTTTAGGTATATTTTATACCTTAGGCTGCTGTTTACTCCTTAAACTACTGATAATTCTCAAGAAAACTTAGCTGTTATAGTTTTCCTTGAAAGTTTGATATACTTACTACCATCCAGATTTTTTTCAAATTTTTCCACCCACCCGTTTAGATTTTGGGGTGGGGGGGGGACGCTCGATTTTAATGAAAATTTGCACTTTAAAGTTGAATATTTCGCAAAAAAATCACTAAATTGAAAATCCAACGATATCGACGATCTATCCAACGATACCCCACACTACAAGATTAGATGAGAAAAAAAAATCGCCCCCACTATGTCTATGGGAGGTACTCTAAAAAATTTCTTTTTTTAATTTTTTATTGTACCATTTTGTCAGCATAATTTGCATATGTATTCGTGCAAAATTACAGCTTTCTAGCATTGATATTCTCTGAGCAAAGCCGCGGACGAACAGACAGACAGACAGACATGGCGAAACCAAAAATGTCGCAAAACGGAATTTTTTTTGGGACATTTTTTTAAATTATCGGAATCGATTACGCTCTTTAGTAGGAAAAAAAACATATTTTTACTGAAATTAAAAAAAAAAAGGCTACATTTTTTTTTTGAAAACGCCCCCTTATGCCTTTTGAACCCCAAGGTATCGAATATGGCACACGATCTGTCAGACACCCTGTATTTAAACTATACCTACCTGGTAGCCCTAAAATTACTTCGCAGTTAATCTGAGAGTAATATTATAGTCTTTCTAGAAATTTGATTAACGTTTAAATTTTTACCGACGATTTTTTAGTTATTGAGGGTGCCATTTGATTTAATGGGGGCTATCGCGAATGAATTTTCCGCGAGAGGCGCTAGTGTAGCGTGAGGTCAACGAAATGTCAAATCTCATAGTTTTTGGGTGAGCTACGCGGGTTTATTTATAATTAGAATAATTTTGTGAATATTTTGCATTACCTGAAATTAATTATGGCAATTATGCGATAAGGGGCAATGAATGTCTATAATTTGAGATAGTTTTGACTTTCGAAAACTTTTGTCCTTCCTTTTTTCCGAACAAAACGGGATTACGCAATACTGTGGTTGCTCGATATGTACTGTTTTACGATATATTGAATATGATTTTAATCTAAACTTTGTTTTCACGGCTGTTATAACAGACTTTTAAAAACCTCACGCAACAGTGGCGCCATCTAGTGAGAGAAAAAACGATAGCCCTCATTGGCTTCGTTTAGGGTCTAAAAGTACTAGACGTCTTAGTGGTCAAAATTGCGTTAATGCTGCCATGTTTGAATTTGCCGCCCCCTGAAGCTGCCGCCCGGGGCACGCACCCCTGCTCGCCCCCCCCTAGATCCGGCCCTGCTACTTTGTTTATTTAAACCAAGATAGTAAAATGAAGTTTCATGTGTTACCTGTTTATTACATCACATAAATAGTGATGTACCACAACCGGTAACCACCGAAACGTTTCGGTAAGTACCTACGAGTATGTTATACGTATAAGATGTTAAGATATGAACGGATATGTGACGTAGGTACTAACGCACGTAGGGCACTTAAGACATTCTAAAAAGTTAAAATGGGTCTAATGAAAATGCTACCGTTAAGGTAATAATACCTATTTTTGACTTTTTGTAGATGTTGATGTTTCTGCCTAACAGCTACAAAAAATAAAAAATTAGAAAATAAATTTAAATTCTTTTTTATTAATTTAATTCAGTAAAATACTGAATGCTTTTATATTATTTTCGTTTCCATAAAATATTAGGTATGTTTTATCGATTATTTGCAATTATGCCGAAAGCCGAAATCAGAGAGTAGCAAGCACTATAAATTCGTATTATGCTGGTTGCATTATTTTTACATTTGACATTTCATACTGTCACTTTAGTATCTTGGTTTAATAAATATAACGTTCCGCGGCAAAAGGTACCTCTTATGGCGGTTCTTAGTTTCGGAGATAAGTACTATTTAATGTTTCGTAAAAATGGGTTAAAAATACAGTTTTTTTTGTTACTAAGTATTTCAGATAATATAAGATCTAAGAATTCTTTAAGTACCTGTTTTTATTTTCATTAGAAGTGGGCTTAAAGCCACATAGTTATGGCTCTCAAGTTTAGTAGAAGAGGTACCTTATGACATATATAGTTTTAGTTTTAAACATTAATGAAATAGTTTTCCAGAACTTAAAGTATAGTAATTGTATCAATTTTATACTCACATGTTGTATGTGTGTTTCCATAAAGTACCTTTTCAAAAATGTATGACACAGACTATTAATGTGATCTAACTTTAAGTGACCTAAAAAGTTAAAAATTCGTGTCTGATAATGAAGTTAATGGTTATATTTGATTGTAACGAAAGGATTTTGTTTATCTATGCGAAAATAGTTATGTTGATTGTTACATTAGAACTAAATTCTGTAATTTTTGCGATATTGCATGAAATTTAAAAGTATATATATATTTTGATTTCTAATTTATGCTTTTTGAAGTAACTAAACTTAAATAGTCTGTTTCCTGAAATTCCACATTTTCCAATACATTTTTCAAACAATGATATCTTCGTAACTATAATACTTGGACAATGATCTTTTTTGATATCGATAGCTTAACAATCGCAGATTGTTAGAATGTCCGTAACTCCATACCGACCACAAGGTACCTTTGACCGCGGATCGTCACAAATAGAGTTTATAATAAAAAGTGAGAAATCTGTAAAATCCCGGAATTCTCAAACGGCTGCCAGATCTATTGGTTAATCCAGACGAAGCCGTAGGCAAAGGCTAGTAAAGAAATAAAATAAACTACCAACAAGGTCCTGTGTTTTGGATTTGGAACCCTAAAAACAATTGATCTATCAAAGTCAATGAAAACTGATTGCTTTTTTTTATATGACAGTTACATACAGGCTGAAGTGAGCTTTTCCTTTACTTTGATAGTATTTTGATAATTAGTTAAATTTCTATTGAAATCAGCTCTAAAATAAATGTATGTTAGTAATATAATTAATAGCATAAGAGTATGGGTAGTAAATAATTAGTTTATAAATCTTAAACAAGTTTTATTTCGACATTCAACAATCCCTTCTGTTGTTAAAAATGCCAAATATATTAATAATATATTTCTTATACACCTAGTAACAAACAATATCAGAATTAAATAACAACAAACAACACACACATCAATCATGACACATCGCTCAGTTGTGAAAATACCGTCCTCGGAGAAAGGTTTTATGTCACAACTTATTTCATAATTCTACGCTTTTATTATAAAAAGCTTTTGATGGCGTCGTATATCTTTGATTCGCCGTAGTTATTATTTTGTTCTTCATCGCCGGTGTATCCATAGTGGCCGTTAACAGGAGCATCGTAGGAATTGTCAGGAGATCCTTGAGAAAAATCGTTTCCATGGCTTTCCAAATGCTGATTGTTTCCGTAATTGATTCCTCCTAAATGTACATGTTCAGGGTACGGGGCAAATGAGTGCTCTCCACTAGAGGACGAGCCATGGGATGGGCCTTCCTGAACCTTGTAAGAATTATCTTGGGTTTCTACTGTGTCGTGATGAGTCTGATGACCGCCAGTGTTTGAGTGCCCGCCGCTATGGCTAGGTTTGAACTCCACCTTTTTCGCAGCCGGTAATTGAACAATATGAGGCACTTGGACGGGATACGGCTTAGAGACGTGCACAGGGTACGGGACTTTTTCGATCACCTTCACCGGGTATGGCACTGGAATCTTGACTGCGATAGTTTTTGTTATTTTTATCACTTTAACAGGCGTTTCATGTTGTTCGACGTGTTGACCTAAGTCTTGAAGCTCTGTTTCATAATGCTCCACTGGGATGATATGGGTGTGTTCTGATGCGAGTGTGTATGTGCAAAAAAGTAGTATCAGAAGTTTCTGAAACAAAATAAATATAACGGTAAAGTACCTGCCGATTATTAGCTTATAAAGTAAGTAGCGTACCTACCTATACCTTGTAGCTTATGGCGCGCACACTGAGCAAGGTAGGTAGGTAGGTAGCTGCCGTACCTAATGGAAGCGGCTAAAGAGATGAACGCTCTAAAGTGCTAGGGCCACTGTAGTTCTTACCTTGGCACATATTTAACAACAATTTGAGCGGTCGGTAAAATAACCATGTGATCAAGATAAACACAAAAAAAACATTACCTACAGTTAGGCACATTCACCACCGCGTCGGTTCAGACTTCCGTATTATTATCTAATGATTCTATTGCGCGGTCATCGTGACAAATTCCCGTCTCTTTTAATAAGTAAGTACCTAAATATTATTTCCTTGGGAATATCTGCGCAGATTACTCAGATCATTATGGCTTAAAATTTTGTTCTGGCTTGTAAAATAACAGTAAACCGATTTAGCGACGAACTAGTAAGTAGGTAAGTAGTTAAGTATTTAAATTTTGTACCTGATCTGTGGTTATTGGTTATGGAACACTTTTAAACCGCGGGCAGCAAGGCCGTCATTTATTAACCAAATTCAAGCATTATTGCGGGGGCAGTAGGTAAGAAAAATTTGTTGGGTCAGTTTTTTTTGTGGGCTATCGGTTTCCGCCACGCTACCAAAGGAACCCGAGTTTCCGGGTGTCACCGCGCAACGCGCATATCTACCATTCCTGAGTAAACTGAAGACTGCCCTGGACTGGAAGCAGTGCCTAAATATGATCACCAAATATGTAGATATTAGACGATGTTTGGGATAGGATTTTGTAGTTCGATAAAATGTTATAACAGCAAAGTAAGGCCGAGGCCGCACTACTGCTAAACGGTTTTTTACCGGTTAACGGTTTTTAGTTTACTTACTTTTATAAAATAAGTCGCGCGGTTAAAAACCGCGGCGGTTGAACCGTAGTGCCGCCTCGGCCTTAAGCACTGATGGAACATTTTTAAGTGAAAAAAAACAATAGTTAGATTCGGAGTTCTGAATACAAAAGAGAGAAAGGCAATTACTAACCGTCATTTCGATCGCTTGCTCACGTACGTCCACTTAGCTCTTACTACTACAAAGTGACAACAAGAGCAATGGTTGCCTTATATATTGGACAGTCCCTACGGCGAGAGGCCTGCAGCAGATTCGGCGCTTACTTTCTTTAGCGATCGCGGTGGTTCCGCGCCGCTCGGCAGTGCCCGGCTCGGCACTCCACCGACGCACCAGTGCACTCTTTGCTGTCGTAATTTTTGCCCGCAATTCATATCTTTCTCAATTCATGATGTAACTATACGTATTGATCTTGTTTGCTCTATTTTAGGTAGTCTGTGTTACATTGAGTACCTACTTTACTACAGGAAGGAAGGTACTGAACCTAAAGTGAAACAAGTTGGAATTATTACTCACTAGCTTTTACCCGCGGCTTCGCACGCGTAAACTAATAAAACGGGGATGTATTCGGTCCCTTAATTATAAAACTATCCCGTGGAAATATCCGGATAAAAAGTAGCCTATGTGTTATTTCAGACGTTCAACTACCTACATACCAAATTTCATGACTCTAAGCCCAGCAGTTGTTATTTCGAGATTTTATCCATATCCCGTGGGAATATCGGGATAAAAAATAGCCTATGTATTATTTCAAAGGTCCAGCTACCTACACACCGAATTTCATGGCTCTAAGCACAGTGGTTGTTATTTCGAGATTTTATCCCTAGGTATCCCGTGGGAATATTGGATCAAAAAGTCGCTTGTGTGTTATTCCAGACTTCCGGCTACCTACATTCCAAATTTTATGACTCTAAGCCCAACGGTTATTATTCCAAGATTTTATCCCTATCCCGTGGGAATATCGAGATAAAAAGTAGCCTATCTATTATTCCAGAGGTCCAGCTATCTACATACTAAATTTCATGGCTCTAAGCACAGCGGTTGTTATTTCTAGATTTTATCCCTAGGTATCCCGTGGGAATATTGGGTCAAAAAGTGGCCTATGTGTTATTCCAGACGGCTAATTACCTACATACCAAATTTCATGACTCTAAGCCCAGCGGTCATTATTTCAAGATTTTATCCCTATCCCGTGGGAATATCGGGTTAAAAAATAACATACGTAGTATTTCAGAGATCCAGCTACCTATATACCGAATTTCATGGCTCTAGTCCCAGTGGTTGTTATTTTGAGATTTCATCCCTAGGTATCCCGTGGGAATATCGGGTCAAAAAGTTACCTATGAGTAATTCCAAACGTCCAACTACCTACATACTAAATTTCATGACTCCAAGCCCAGCGGTTGTTATTTCGAGATTTTATCCCTATCCCGTGGGAATATCGGGATAAAAAGTATTCTATGTTTTAATCCAGGTTATAAACTAACTTTTTGCCAAATTTCATCCAAATCAGTCCAGCCGTTTTAGCGTGAAGAAGTAACAAACATACTTACTCACTCACATCCTCACTCACTCACTCACAAACTTTCACATTTATAATATTAGTAGGATTTCATCCAAATCAGTCCAGCCGTTTTAGCGTGAAGAAGTAACAAACATACTTACTCACTCACATCCTCACTCACTCACTCACAAACTTTCACATTTATAATATTAGTAGGAAGTAGGATAGGATAACGAAATAGTTTAAGTACCTACCTAAGCTACCATAGGCACTATCTGATTCGAGTCTATTCCTAGGGCCGGTAGGACACGTCAGATATTTTTGCACGCTCCGCTGAGGCAAATATTAGGTAAGTACCTAACATGCTTTTGCCCGGGACTTTTACATTTACACAATACTCCTTAGGAACGAGGTATCCCGCAAATCATTGCCCATTTCCGTTGGATTTTCGAAAAATCCCTTCAATCCGCGGTCGCCCTCAGACTCCTGAGACCTTGCCCATTGTAGCCTCAATTTCGCGAAAGATTAGTTTTAATTCGTTTTAAAGCGTACCTATAATGCGAGTCCCAAATAGTGTGATAGCCACAGATATACCTAGTCTATCGATAGTATCGTGGATTTGCAAATCATTCGTACTATCGATAGTCCTGCTCGCGCGACTGTCCGACGGTGGCGCGTAGTGCGCGTGTTGCGGCAGCCGCCGAATCGCGTGCTCCTGTGAAGAAGGGCTACGAAATAGCCCGAAACATGTCGAGCTAAACTCGATTTAAGACTTGAATTGTCCGTAACAATGTCATTTCATATTAAATAATTATCCAATTAAACGCCTGTTGATTTTACCACTACCATAGACAAAGTAATAGAAGTGATTTTTTTTATTTGTGGTAAGTGAGGAAGAACTTCGTGTAAATACTATGTTTGCAACAGTTTGGCGAATATTTCCAAGCATATATATGCTCCAATATTGGAGAAAAAACAATTACTTACTTTGCTCACCCGAGATCTTATGATAGCTCTAAAATACGTCTAGATGCAACAAATGTACCTACTTACTTTCTGAAATTGATTCCTTACTTCTGTCTATTGTAAAGGTTGCCTGGAAGAGATAGTTCTGAAGCGATAAAGTCGCCTATTGTTTACCTTAGAAAATCACTATATACCTGTGTTTTCTGTACTGCTTACTATGTGTTGTGTTCAATAGAGTTATTGTATTGTATTGTATTCCTACTGTTTACGCAGCTCCTCCACCTCCACACTGTAAAAACACACAAATCACAGTTAGGAGGTGGAGGAGTTGCATGAACACACATTTGTTGCATAGACTAGCTATCAAAGGCCGCGGGTGGGCAATAAGATTAATTGTTTTTAGTTCCGCAAAGTACCTAACGTCTGATAAATAATCCTTTTTACCGGCAATACGTTTTCATTCGTACGTGCCCGTGTCGCCACCTACACCGAAACTGTATAACATTCCTTTCGGAACGTCCTATCCGTTTCCCAAAATACCCTTTCCCAAAACACCCGTTTCAAAATAACAGTTTCCTAAATCGACCGTATGCCAAAAGACCCGTTTCTCATCGCATAAGAATGTCAAAACGCCCAGTTTCATATCATACGCATGCCAAAATATCCGTCGCTCACGACACCCGTATTCCCAAAACACCCGTCTCTCATCGCATCAGTATGTCAAAAGACCCGTTTATTAATAGCATCCGTATGCCAAAAGATCCGTCTCTCATGACACCCGTATTCCCAAAAGACCCGTTTCTCGCCAAATGTTACTAATTATGGTCGAGGCCATATAATATAAAATATATTTCATCGTAAGACAAGTTTGACAATTCATTGTGCACAAGTGTTGCCACAGTCAGGTTAATGCTGAAGGCCAACTCCGAGACATAACGTTCGAAGTACGTATCGTGCGATCTCTCTCGCTCTCAGTATTAAATAGTATAAGTGTGAGAGGAACCGCACGACACGAACTTCGAACGTTGTGTTTCGGAGGTAGCCCTTCAGAAGGCCTACTCTGAAACACAACGTTCGAAGTTCGTGTCGTGCGATCCCTCTCGCTCTCGTATTAAATAGTGTAAGTGTGAGAGGGACCGCACGACACGAACTTCGAACGTTGTGTTTCGGAGTAGCCCTTCTGTTCGTGTCGATATTAAAAAAAATATCACGGCATTGGCTTCTAGTGGTATTTATCCATTATTTATGGTGACAATGTGGTGACAATACTAAATTAGTTTAATAATTTACTTTGTAATGTAAGATCATTGAAAGAAGTGCAAATACAAACGAACGAAAATTATTTCATTTATTGTTTTGATTGGCCTCACCTTAAATCCGCTTTACTTATTTTATATACTTAAACATGATATGATTGTCGTCACCAAGGGCGCTAACAAGTAATAATTTCATCATTACCTTCACAATAGACGCCAACTACGAAATTCGAAATTTTTATCGTACCGTCCCTCTCACTCTCATTTCAAATAATATTAACGCCAGCAGGACGGCAAGATACGAAGTTCGAATTTTACACTTTGTAGTATATAGGGCCAGGGGCGGGGGCCGGTACGGGGCATTCGTCGATCTTTCACTTTGAATCGTAATGGATCGTAAACCTCAGCAGAGCTACTACGAAACTCAAAACTCGAAGTTCGTGTCGTGCTGTCGCTCTGACCCTTTTATTCTATTTAATACGAGAGCGACGGCACGATATGAACAAGTGTATAAAACTAGATTTAGCCTATCAAAACAACAGAGCGAGATGATGAGGTAGGTGCTTGCAGCAATTGCAACGGAAGGAAGGGAGAAAAAGAAGTACAGGTACAGGCGCGCTGTCGCTGTCACACATGATAGTTGTCAAAATAACATAGTGTTGCATGCATACAAATTCCAATACTTCTGAACATAGACTTATTACACTACCCTAAACTATCCAAGTCGCTTCTGCTCTGGAGTGCTACCACGAAAATCGAAGTTCGCATCGAAGCCCGCAACGAAAGTTGAACGAAGTTCGTCTGTGAGTGCTACCACGAAGTACTATCGTTTCGTGTCGTTTCGTTTCGAAACCATAGACTTCTTTCGAATTGATCTTCGTGAATGGAAAAAAATGGAAAGAACGAATGGATTAATAAAGCGCCTTTCACAATTTCATTTAAAAACCGGTAAATGGATTTTTAACTGAAATATGAACTAAAATTCCAATAAATAATTAAAATTATACATTTCCAACATTCCGCTTGATCAGGATATGGTTTAAAGCAAGTTTTTATGCTGATTTCAAGAAAATTTTGTGCTTTTCGTGTTCTCACACATTCGTCATACTTTGATACAAACGTCAAACAAACCAAATGTCAAACTGCATAATTTTCTGAGGAAGTTTTGAAAACTTTTTAGCAAGAGAATTAAGTAATCGGAATGTGTTAGATGTGATGAGTTCATATGAGATTTCTCATAAATAATGTTTTATACTTGGCGATACTAAGTTTGACCTCGATACCCAGGCGGAGCAGATATTTGTATGAAAAATATGAATGTTTACTCATAACATAAGCTTAGGTTACTTTCGGAGTTGGTTGATTGGTGTGATCATCACATTACTCATCATCATCAGCCAGAAGACGTCTATTGCTGAACAAAGGCCTCCCCCTAGAATGCCAGAATATGAATCACAACTCGCCACAATCACAGTTTTTGTTACATACAACTGACCGTGATTGACCGCTATCTCACCTAATGTTAAGTACAGATGACGCCCAAGGTGTAACTAACTGGTTCAGTAACATCCTATTCACTCTAGCCTGCGGTTGCCTGCAATTCTCACAATGGGAGGGCTGCCAACACTTAGTCTTGCAGTTTATGATTGCCACTCGAGAACTTTTCTCCCCCAGCGACTATCTATTCTTCTGAGTGATGTGAGCCACCCATTGCCACTCTAACTTGCATATTTTTCACCTATGTTGGTCGTTATATTACTAAATTTATTATTATTTACATGGTTGGCTGTATCATTGCCTTTCCTTTGGTAGGTACTTTATTGATGGTAATGAGCAGAGAGCGGAATTTTTCATGGCATTTTTGATCTGTCATAGTTATTTTTCACTTATTGACTTTACCTAAAAGATGTTGATATATTAGTTTTTTTTTGTTTTTTCTTCTATTTTTTTTTTTGAGGCTTAAGTGCATCTGTGTGACTATGCCAGCCTCATTGAAAGACTCAATGGCCACATTCATCAAACACTCCTATTGCGATGTCCAGATTATCTGGCTGCAAAGGAGTGCTTGATGAACCTGTAAATTCGTACTGCATTTTCCGATACAGGACTACTCAAAATAATATTCACTGCACCATTGGACAGGTCCAAATCACTCAAATACCTCTCACGGCTATCCTTAGTCACTACACACTCCACCAAAAAATGTATTAAGTCCTCAATCTTATTACAATCCGTGCACATTGGGGATTGAACTATTTCATCATATTCAAAAATTTATTTAATGGAACATGGCCTGACCGAACTCGAAACGCCCACACAAGTAAATCCCTGGGGAGGCTGGTACAATCAAACCAGGGCACCCGGAAAATTTTGTTCTGAATTGTGTTGTACCAGATACCTTTTGTTTTAGATATCAAATTGAATGACTCTTGCCACATATCTAAGCACTTATTCCTCGCAAGAGTCATCAATTCCGTACCATATGGTTTACATAGGAGTTCCATGCCATCAGTCACTGCCATTTTAGCCACTCTATCTACTTCATTACCCGCTACTCCAACATTATATTAGAGTTTAAATGAGATTGTTGTAAACTTACTCGTATCATGTTGTAGTTCAGTTGCATTCTTTTTCCGCATACAAATACAAATTGATATTTGACTGTAAAATAAGTAGTTTAAAACCAGAAAATATGAAACAAAAAATCTATTTCTTTTATAGATTTTATACATTAATGGGACAGTTGTTAACATTACAACAAAAGAGTTTCAACATGAAATTGAAAAAAAAACTGAACCTAAATTATTAAATTAAAAATTGTTATCCATTCAATGGTCATTGCATGTCTATTTCACATTTTTAATTGCTCATAAGTTAATTGGAAGAGATTGCTCTTTAACTTAAGGCTGCTTATTGGCCTATTGTTTATAGGTGTACTTTTAATCTTCTTTAGTAGGTACTTACCTGTGTTGTATATCGAAAAACGATAAGTGAGAAGTCACTATGACAGATCAAAAGATGGCATGAAAATTCCGCTCTCTGGTAATGAGTTTATTTTACTTCACATCTTTTAATATGGCACAGCACATTCTAGCGTCTAATGTGTAAATCTGTGCTAATTGTTGGCTTACTGAGTCTGTGTTGGTAGATATTTTTAAGTTCATACCATCTTTTGAATGGAATCTCCAATTTGAACAATTCATCAAAAAGTAATATAAAGGTATTGAAACACTCTTGAATATGACGTGATTTATTTGGCTAAGGATTAATACAGAAGTATCTACGGATAACATGGTCTGATATTGGTTGGCATTTATATCAACTTTTAAAAAGTAGTTATTATGGACATAATTATAATTACAATGGTTGGACATAAGATATTCCTAAGTTTTTTGTAGATATTGATATATACTTTAATATTATAGAACATTTTTTTTTGTTTTTAACCCCCGACGCAAAAAGAGGGGTGTTATAAGTTTGACCGCTATGTGTGTCTGTGTGTCTGTCTGTGTGTCTGTCTGTCTGCCTGTCTGTGTGTCTGTCTGTGGCACCATAGCTCTTAAGCGGGTGGACCGATTTGAATGCGGTTTTTTTTATTTGAAAGCTGGTTTTCTAGCGATGGTTCTTAGATATGTTTTATCAAAATCGGTTCAGCCGTTTCAAGATCATCAGCTCTTTTGTTCGCTGCGGTAGGAATCTTAGACGCATAATGGGTATTTACTTTACTTTCAAGCATATTTGGGACCTAAAACTTGAAACACCCATGTATGCTATGTAACTATGCAAGATTGTGCAGTTCTCGGCCTGATGCTGCAGCCAGGATATCCAGAACACTAGTAGATACACTCTTGATAAAACCATAGCAGATATATCGTGTTTGGATTCGTTTCGATCAGTATTTGATTCTACATACAATGCAAAAGTGGCAACAGGATGAGCTGATGCTGCAGCCAGGATATCCAGCACATTAGTACAGTACACTATAAAAAATAATAGCACATATGTAGTGTTTGGATTCGTTTTGATCAGTAATTGATTCTACATACAATGCAGTGGTAGCAACATGACGAGCTGTTTAAAAAACATGAAATAAAAAAACTAAAATTAGAAATTTTAAAAACCCCCGACAAAAAAAGCCGCCAAAAAACGACAACTAAAAAGTAAAAAATAATTATGCACTACCTAGCTGTTGCCCGCGACTTCATCTGCGAACAATTCGTTTATCCCTATCCCGCTGGGACTATGCTGATTTCCCGCAAAATTAGCCTGAGTTAATTTAGTATAAGTACCTAGTAATATTTTTTTTATCTAAGCGTCGTCGATGTCGGGGGACCGCTAAGGTTAATACTTTAAAAAATACAACATATGTACTTAAGTTTCTGTTAAGTTCTGTTTATGGGCCCGAGAGTGACATAGGCTACTTTTTATCCCGGAAAAATGCACAGTTCCCGAGGGAACAGCGCGCGATAACCGAATACCGCGCGGGCGGAGCCGCGGGCAAAAGCTAGTAATAATATATTTCACATTTAATGTGAAAGTAACTCTGTCTGTCTGTAGATTGACTTGAAATTTGAAATAATTATATATAATAAGGTAGTGACATATCCTGGTGGTCCGACAGGATCGTCTCCCCGCCCGCGTAGAATTCGTTTATCGCTATTCCGCGGGAACTATGCAATTTTTCGGGATAAAAACTATCCTATATTCTTTCCCGGGACCCTAAGACCCAAAAAGGTATTTCTTCTAAATCAGTTCAGCAGTTGAAGCGTGAAAAGGTAACAGACAGACAGAGTTACTTTCACATTTAGGTATCGCTACTAATATTATAAATGTGAAAGTAACTTTCGTCTGTCTGTCTGTTACGCTTTCACGTCGAGACCGCTGAACCGATTTTGATGAAATTTGGTAGAGAGATATTTTAAGCCTCAAGGATTAACATAGGATACTTTTTATTCCGGTAGAAGGCGTCATCGCGCGATAACCTAGGTCCGCGCAGACAAAGTCGCGAGCATAAGCTAGTAATAATATAATATATATCACATGTAATGTGAAAATAACTCGTCTGTCTGTTTTACCTATTAGTAGGAATATTATAGTATATACAAATAAATCACTTCAGTGGTTTAAGCGTGAAGAGATAACAAATATGCAGACAAGAGCTAAGGGTAGTATGGAATACAATTAATCAATCGATCAAAACAACCAATAATTTTAATTAATACATCCGGTCGTTGGCTAACGGCGCCTTAAATCGCGTATCAGTCGGTCACGGTCCTCCCTTGCGCGCTGCAGAGCAGAAGAGCGGGGGCTGCGGGCGCGGCGTCTCTCTTCGGCGGCGCCTTCCCCGTGAGCTGCAGCGGCTCGGCCCGTGAGCCCGGCGCGCGCCCGGCGCCGTCTCGGGCTCGTAGACCAGCTGCCGCGCGCCCAGCAGACACCTCCAGCGCCCTGACAGACATAAAACGAGACATTATGTACACGTACGTGTATGTCTGGTGGCGTGCTTACTTCGACACGCCCATCTCGTGCTCTTATAGTTTAGCTATGTCTGTCTGCCCGTCCATTCAAAACATTTCCGACCATTCGGCCTTATGTGGCCATGCGCGTTTCGTCTCCAGTTATGGTGGAGGGTGACAACCTTTATAATAGTACATTGTGTCTTAAGGGCGGTAAATAAGGAATTACGAACGAGAATCTATTAGGCTTTAATAAGTCGATGTTCGTAATTCTAGTACCGCCCGTGTGCCATACAATGTTCTTCATCACATTTGCGAGTAAAATTGTATATTTGTAAAAGAAAAACTAATCTTTTTTCAATAATTGCCAATACCGCTGACTGCGCTGTTTGCGGCATGAGCCCGACCAGCACGCCAGCACGAGCAGCACCAAACTCATTTACCGACCTCGGGCTTCATGACAAGAAAATTAGTACAGGCAATGACTCATTTATCGACCACGGGTTTCATGTCAAGCACATTAAGGTCGAGGGTTTTACAATACAATACAAAGACTCTTTATTGTACACCAGAAATAGTAAGCGATACAGAAAACAGATACACAGAGAAATTATTTTCGTGTTTGCAACCAAGGTACCTAGTCTGCATGTTACGACATTGTTTACGAGCAAGTGTGATGAAAAAAACATAAAAAGTCATAAAATTAGGTGGTCCGTCGCGTCGCGGCCGATGAATTATGAGCGCGATACTCAACCTCACGATATTACCATAACCTAACCAACAATAAGTTGGAAAACCCCCGACTTTGTCACTTTAAAGTTCAATATCTCAAAAATGGCTGAACAGATTTTGATGAAACATGTCTAAGAACCATCACTAGAAAACCTGCTATCAAATAAAAAAAACCGCATTCAAATCGGTCCACCCATTTAAGAGCCACAGACAGACACACAGACACAGACATACAGACATACATAGCGGTCAAACTTATAACTTACTAGCTTGTGACCGCGACTTCGTCTGCGCGGACCTAGGTTATCGCACGGTGGCGACCTCTACCGGAATAAAAAGTATCCTATGTTAATCCTTGGGGCTTAAACTATCTCTATACCAAATTTCGTCAAAATCGGTTCAGCGGTTTCGACGTGAAAGCGTAACAGACAGACAGACAGTCAGACAGAGTTACTTTCGCATTTATAATATTAGTAGGGATAGATTGGTACAAGCTTTTGCCCGCGGCTCCGCCCGCGTGGTATTCGGTTATCACGCGCTACTCCCTCGGGAACTGTGCATTTTCCGGGATAAAAACTAGCCTATTTTACTCTCGGGCCCATAAACTATCTCTATGCCAAAAATCACGTAGATCCGTCGCTCCATTACGGCGTGAAAGAGGGACAAACATACAAACACACAAACACACTTTCGCATTTATAATATTAGTACTAGCTTTTGCCCGCGGCTCCGCCCGCGTGGTATTCGGTTATCGCGCGCTGTTCCCTCGGGAACTGTGCATTTTTCCGGGCTAAAAAGTAGCCTATGTCACTCTCGGGCCCATAAACTATCTCTATGCCAAAAATCACGTCGATGCGTCGCTCCGTTACGGCGTGAAAGAGGGACAAACATACAAACACACAAACATACAAACACACTTTCGCATTTATAATATTAGTATGGATGGAGTATGGATTTATTTAAACACAGATGGTGCATATTTTCCTGGATTACTTATAGCGGCCACAGTAATACATACTTACCCCCTTATTCATAAACGACAATCAAACCTATTTTAGTTAAAATGCCGCTAAAATTCGTTTGTCCTTATCTGTCACTTCGACATTTGTATTTGTTAGAAAGGAACAAAGCATTTGTTAGTTAACATAGGCTTGTTAAGTTTTATGAATAAGGGGGTTAATATGTGAAACTTTCAAGTGTCTAGCTATTACGGCTCAAAAGATAGAACCCTGTGACGGACGGACAGACAGATATACAGACAGACAGACAGCGGAGTCTCAGTAATAGGGACCCGTTGAGTACAGAACCCTAAAAATTACTTCGAACCGGCACCGCCAATGCGAAAATCTCCAGCGCCCACTAGGTAGAGGTACCGGCTCCGTGCGGAAACTATGATTTGTTTGACAGATATTTCAATAAATTTACCCTTTGAGTATGCCAAAGGTTCGATTGATTGTGGAGCACGCCCTCTTCTGCACCTGCACCTCGTTATAGTAACCTCGGGGGAGTCCTCCGCAGCTCCGTCTACCGGGTCATCATATACTCCCGCAGGGGTAGCCAGAATCACCTGCGATTGTTTTTGCGTGTTAGTAATAAATAAATAAAAACCGGCCAAGAGCGTGTCGTACACGCCCAGGATAGGGTTCCGTAGCCATTACGAAAAATCAAATATTTTTCTAAGGATTTCGTATTGTGTACTGAATCTTCCAAGTTTATGTACATTTTATACCTTTTATGCTATTTACTCTTAAACTAATAATCTCAAGCAATCTTAGCCGCTATAATTTTTCTTCATCATCATCATCTCAGCCTATATACGTCCCACTGCTGGGCACAGGCCTCCTCTCGGAATGAGAGGGCTTGGGCCATAGTTCCCACCTTTGCCAGTGCGGATTGGGAACTTCACACGCACCATTGAATTGCTTCGCAGGTTTGTGCAGGTTTCCTCACGATGTTTACCTTCACCGCAAAGCTCGTGGTAAATTGCGCACATGAGTTTCGAAAAACTCAGAGGTGCGAGCCGGGATTTGAACCCACGACCCTCTGCTTGAGAGGCGATAGGTCAAACCACTAGGCCACCACGGCTATAATTTTTCTTGTTTTGATATAATTACTACCATTCTGAATTTTTTAAAATTTTTCCACCCAACAGTTTATATTTTAGAGTGCCTCCCCCGCACTCGATTTCAATGAAAATTTTACCTTTAAAGTTGAATATTTCGCAAACAGATCATTGAATAGAAAAATTGTCTTAGCAACCCCCCAATGGATTTAAAAGACCTATCCAACGATGATACCCCACAATATAGGGTTAGTCGAGAAAAAAAATCACTCCCACTTTACGTCTATGGGAGGTACCCTAAAAAAATTTTTTACTGTACCACTTTGTCGGCGTGACTGATATGTATACTTATGCTCATGTCAAATTACAGTTTTCTAGTACTAACGGTCTCTGAGCTTACCCGCGGACAGACAGACAGACAGATGGATAGACGGACATACATGGTGAAACTATAAGGGTTCCTAGTTGACTACGGAACCCTAAAAAATATCTCGAGGTGAACATTACATACACTAACAACATAATTATTAATACAACTAGATTTTGCCCGCGGCTCCGCCCGCGTGGAATTCGTTTATCGCGCACTGTTCCCTCGGGAACTATGCATTTTATTTTATTTCATTTATTTTATTTTCCGGGATAAAAAGTAGCCTATGTATGTCTCGGGCCCATCAACTATCTCTATGCCAAAAATCACGTCAATCCGTCGCTCCGTTACGGCGTGAAAGACGGACAAGCACACAAACATACAAACACACTTTAGCATTTGTAATATTAGTAAGTATGGATAACTTTTAATATATCAGATAATCGACCGATAGTTTACGCGTGTAATCCAGAATATTGCAATAAAAAGGTCAAGAGTATTATGGCGGCTTTCAATGTATAGTGGGGGTAGAAAAACCTTCATCAGTTATTAAATTGATTCCTTTAAGAAGTCATAGACTCTTAGTACGTTTTGAAACCAAAGTACTAAGTAGACAAGTGCATGCCAAATTATACTTACTTGGCATGATAACAAGGGTCGAAATAGTATACACCTCTAACATATGTCTAGTTTTATATCAATACCATGGATGAAATAGAGTATGGATTGTTATTCTCCATACTAAAAAACGTCCACCGGAACAAAGCCAAAATCCACGATTATGACTAGATGGCGCTGAGATTTTTTCTACATTATATCTAGATGGCACTAAACGCAAATATAGCAACGCATAGTCCAGGGAAACGGCGCTGAGGATTTTCCCGACATTATGTCTAGATGGCACTATTCACGTAAATACGTACTTTAGCTGTCAAAAACCACTTTTATCTAAACAGTCAACCAAAGAGGTCAAGACATCAAATATATCTGAACAACATAGAAAAATAGGTCGAACATTGATAAAAAAATAGCTATGCTAATTTCAGGTAAGCGATGTGACAATCATCGAAAACAGTACAGTATTGTCATCACATACATCTGTCTCACATTTTTCTCTTCAATAATTTGACAGATGCATCTCTAGCTGTAGCATTAATACGCTAAATAAATAATAATACGGTAAATGCCCTAATGGGCATTTCTATCTACCGTTGTACCATGAGTTTATCTCTCCGATTTCAACAAAATTTGTAAGATAGACTCAGTCCATGATTTCGAGTTGAACGGAGCAAAAACGGACTGACTGATTATCGGAGCAGTGTTTGGTCGTGTTCAAACGTAACCCGAAGGAGTTTCTGCGTCGTTTCGTGACCGTGGACGAAACGTGGGTTCACCACTACACCCCCGAAATGAAAGAGCAGTCGAAGCAGCGGATTTTACCGGGTGAACCTGCTCCAAAGAAAGCAAAAACCGTCCCATCGGCTACTGGAAAGGTCATGGCGACTGTTTTTTGGGATTCGCAGGGTATTATACATATTGACTACATGGAAAAGGTGAAAACGATAACACAGGGCAGTACTATGCCAATTTATTGGCTGAATTTGACGCCGTGTTGAAGGACAAACGACCCCATTTAAAAAAGAAAAAAGAACTGTTTCATCACGACAACGCCCCGGCTCATTCGTCCAGAGTTGTGACGGCTAAATTAGCACAGTTACGCTACGAACTATTGCCTCACCCCCCGTATTCTCCAGATTTGGCCCTATGCGATTTCTTTTTGTTTCCCAACCTAAAAAAAAAATGGCTCGGTGGTAAGCGATTTGGATCAAATGACGAAGTCATTGCTGCCACAGAGGCCTATTTTAATGACTTTCCAAAATCATTCTTTTTAGATGGTTTAATAAGCTTGAGTATAGGTGGAACAAATGTATAGAGTTAAAAGGTGACCATGTAGAAAAATAAATGCATAAATACAAAAAAAAATGTGTTTTCTTTCCATAACCGGGTACTTTTCAAACAGCCCTCGTAATATGTCAGATTGCGGATTCAAATCAAACTCCATAGTTTAGTTCACACGTAAATCGTGAACAATTCTGTAATTGCTGCGAAAAAAATTCAAAACTTGGCTCTCGAAGGAATATAACGCCATCTAGTATTACCTTCTACAACCTAACGAAGTTTAGTGAACTCACAGAGGTACTTTAAAGAGTTGAACATTATTGCCACCATGCTAAATAGAGCAATATCGCCACTAAAATTATGTATTATACCGGTTCAATACATCTGGCGACATCTAGTTCGTTTTATCGTACTAAGCAACGAGGAACTATCTTATGTATGGAGGCTGCACGTCCATACTATACTTCGTCCATGATCAATACAAAACCTTTTTAATAAACAACTACGTAAAAGTTTCAATCAAATAATGTTCTATTTAAGTCAGTGTTTGTCAGTGCCAAGGTGTAGTTGTAGGGTGTCTATGGTCACCTGATTACGTTTAGTAGGTTGACAGGTTGACGCAGTATGTCCTACTCAATCGGTAAAGCAGATGAGTGCTCATACTGAGCAAAGGAAAATAGATCTTAAGGTGACAAACCTTTGTTTACTTCGACTGTACCCATACTATTATACTTTACTATACTATTAATATTATAAATGCGAAAGTGTGTTTGTGTGTTTGTCCGTCTTTCACGCCGGAACGGAGCGACGGATCGACGTGACGTGATTTTTGGCATAGAGATAGTTTATGGGCCCGATAGTGACATAGGCTACTTTTTATCCCGGCAAAATGCACAGTCCCCGAGGGAACAGCGCGCGATAACCGAATACCACGCGGGCAAAAGCTAGTGCTTTTATATTTATCCAAACCCTATTGGAAGGATGTCCCGTGCTCAAGTTTAATCGTAAGCTTCCAAACCGGCTGCCAGCCGAAGATACGCTGACGCGACGGTTCGTATAAACGAAGCCAACCATAAGGTAACCATAACCTTATTGAGTAACCATAAGGTTACTCATACAATCACATACCCAATAAGGCGGCCCTTCATGTGTGCTGCAGAGATTTTCAAAGTTCTTCCTGAAGTTCCTGAGCTCCCCATTCTGCCACATAAATGAATCATGCGTCGCTCCACTATATGACGCGTCCACATTTAAAATTGAGTTCATGTCATCACATATCTGAAAAGCAGAGAAAATTGAATGTAGTTTAAATTTTTATATAATACTAACTTATGCCCGCGACTTCATCTGCGCGCTGCGCGGATCTAGGTTTTTTTTTTGACTAGAAGGTAAACGGGCAAGTGGGTCCCTGGTGGTAAGAAATCTCCACCGCCAATAAGCATCTGCAACACCAGGGTATTGTAGATGCGTTGGCCTAAGTTGGAATACTTCAAGTGTCAGTAATTTCATCGGCTGTCTTACTCTCCGCGCCGAAACACAACAGTGCAAGCACTGCTGCTGCAGGATTAGTGAGTAAGATGGTGGTAGCAATCCGGGCGGACCTTGCACAAGGTCCTACCACCTGCAAAGGTTATCTCGCGGTGGAGACCTGTACCGGAATAAAAGGTATCCTATGTTGATCCTTAGGGTTCAAACTACCTACATACCAAATTTCATCAAAATTGGTTCAGTGTTTCGACGTGAAAGCGTAACAGACAGACAGACAGAGTTACTTTCGCATTCATAATATTAATAGGGACTAGCCTGTTACCCATGACTCTCCGCATAGAATTCGGTTTTCACTATCCTGCTGGAACTATGAAATTTTTCGGGAAAAAAATTATCCTATATCCTTTCCTGGGACTCAAACTATCTGTATACAGAATTTCATCTAAATCGGTTCAGCGGTTAAGACGTGATGAAGTAACAAACAAACAAATAAATAAACAAACAAACAGACTTACAAATGGGATTTTTTACCAGTTTCTATAACTATTTGTTAAAGATTTCTTTAAATGGGATTTGCACAACAAATGAAAGGAGCTCAAACTCCATTTTTACCTACACCTACTATTGATCACTAAAGAATTCCACTACCTATCTTTTGGCTCTATCATCATGTATTATTCTAATCTAAGGCACTAAATTAGTTTATTGTAACCCAGATTTGGAATGTTTGAAATCAATATGACGACCGGATGGCTAAGTGGTTAGAGAACCTCACTACGAAGGTCCCAGGTTCGAATCCCGGCCGGGGCAGATATTTGTATGAATAATACGAATGTTTGTTCTCTGGTCTTGGATGTTTAATATAATATTTATTTAAGTATACATCTATTTATATAATTATGTTTATCCGTTGCTTAGTACCCATAACACAAGCTTTGCTAAGCTTACTTTGGGACTAGGTCAATTGGTGTGAATTGTCCCGTGATATTTATTTATTTATTTAATATGAAAGTTAGAAATTAATTATTTTGTCTTCTATGCTTTTTGTTTAAATACATAAGTAGTTCAGAAAATGAGTCAAATTCAAAAGTAATTTACTTCATAACCAATACAATTCCGAATCTATGTATTTACTTACCAAAGACTACCAAAATTCTTTGCTGTACTACCTACCAACTCCCAGCGACACTTAATTGCTGTATCAAATAATTACCTTTTTGTGACAAGGCCTAGCACCTACAATATGATAAACAAATTCCGTGAAGACAAAAATCATTTTAAATATCGTATAAGAGTAAAGACACTATACAGGCTACTAAAAAAAAAGAATAAAAGTGCTCACCAACATATCTTAGCGGTAGTTTTCTCTTGAAAAATCTCCTCATCAATAACTGCAATATTGTGGGTGCAATTAATGGCACCACACATCCATCCAGGGCAAATTAAATTTATTGTAGAATCTGCAAAACATACAGAATAAGTAAAGTCAAAGTCAAAATATCTTTATTCAATTTAGGCTATAGGATAGCCATAGGAATATATTTTTTTAAATATTTATTTCTAGCTATTGCCCGCGGCTCCGCCCGCGCAGTATTCGGTTATCGCGCGCTGTTCCCTCAGGAGCTGTGCATTTTTCCGGGATAAAAAGTAGCCTATGTCACTCTCCGGCCCATAAACTATCTCTATGCAAAAAAATCACGTCGATCCGTTGCTCCGTTACGGCGTGAAAGAGGGACAAACACACAAACACTTTCGCATTTATAATATTAGTAAGTATGGATTTGAACTGATAAACTAGCAGCTCATTGAACTAATGTTGTGGGACATTGAGACCCCATAGTCACTCCCTACACATCCTTGATAATCTCCCCTACCATAAAACTTCAAAGCTGTAAAGAAATCTGAAAAAATAAACAGTTGGTTTTTAGGTTGTTATTTCATCTTGCCATATTTCACTTTTAAATATACTCGCTGGCAAATCTAACCCCCTTCTTACTTAGGAATATAATGTATGAAGAATGGGCAGTTAGTCTTTAAATACTCACCGACAGAGTATGTAATGACTATTTGCTAGGAATCTTATTAATTTCATAAAACTTCTGTAGTATCTTTGCCTTGTGTGGTATGTACAAGCTGCTGACATATAATTCTCTTTGTATTTTTTTAATATTTGTAACCATTTTTCTTGCTTATTAGATAACAGTCAGTGGTCCATATTTATATGTATAATACTAGCTGTTGCCCACTACTCTATCTGTAAAGAATTTGCTTATTGCTATCCCGCAGGAGCTATGAAATCGATTTCATGGATTAAAAACTGTCTTATGTCCTTTCCCAGGACTCAAACTACTTTTACATCAAATTTTGTCTAAATTGGTTTAATGGTTTAAGTGTGTGCCTCCAGGTAACAGAAAGTCTTTATAATACATACTAGCCCGTTGCCCGCAACTTCATCTGCATAGAATTCTATGTCCTTTATTGTCCTCTGATAATATTTGTATGATTACTATGGATAAGGGCTTACCTTTATGGTAGGGTCGATTCTACGGCTATTTAGCTTGGGAGGAAGTAAGGGAACGACCTCCGCACAAAGCGCCTTAAACACCTCCTGAGTCAGCCGGAAACGTCTTGGAAATAAATCATTCACGGTCTTCGCGTATTTGCCTTTGGCGGTCAGTTAGATATTCAGAGTAAGTATATATCGATGGATAAAGCCTCTTCCATTTATAAATCGTTCCATTAGTTCTAATAAAAAAAAGAATCGAATTTTCAAAAATCTTTCTGCTACAAACATGTAACTGCTGTGGAAAATTTCCTTCTTGTCAATATTTACTGAGACTGTAAGTCTTCTATCAGTTATACTTACATTATTCTTTACACAACTGCCCAAGAAAGAGTTTTGCCTAGTTTTACTAGACAATTTACGAAATTTACTGCTTGCTTAGCTTTCTTTAGAAGTGTATATTTTCGAGTCAAAGAAACTTCATTTATCTCAAAAGAAATAAGATCTGTTTTAACTAAGAAACTGCTGTTAAAACTGTTAAAAAAGCTGGACCACATCACACTGTCACTGTCACACACAAGTTCATATTAAAAAAAAAAATCGTCCACAAGGTCGCTTTTCCTCCAACTTTCATTGAATCGAAGCCAAAACGATAACACTTTAGTTGTCGTGTGATTTTGACATTTCTACTCGAAAAGCTTTACGTCAAACTTCGAAATCGTCGGCGAAGTTTGCTTTTCGTGGTAGGCCAAATCCGTAACCATTCACGAAGTTCGAGTTTCGTAGTAGACAAAACCGCTCGAAACGAGCCGAAACGATCTTCGGATCGAAAACGAAAACGAAAGTAACTTGGTGGTAGCAAATCATCGATTCGAAGCCCGTAACGTCGAACTTCGATTTTCGTGGTAGCACTCCTGAAACGTCTTGCTCGCTCGCTCCCACAAATATTTGGAACGGATGTTTTGGAAACGGGTGTTTTGGGAAATGGATATCTTGACAAACGTATTTTTTGGGAAACGGATTATTTAGGAAAAGGTAGTGACGGGACGGATGTTTTGGGATTAGGTGTTTTTGGGAAACGGATATCAAGCCAAACGTATGTTTTGAGATACGAACATTTTGGGAAACACTTATTTCGGGAAACGGATTATTTGGGAAAAGGTGGTGACGGGAACGGGTGTTTTGGGAAACGGACAGAACGTTCCGAAAGGATAACATTTTGTCTTAATTATAAGACTGCGGTCTGCGGAGAAATGAGCTGGATAATTTATGTCTTGTAATTCAGACCATGGCGGTTAAAGGGTTAAAGTCATCATAATTCATAACACTAAGCTGTGCACCCCGTATTAAGAAATCATAACACAACTCACGTCAGTTGCTGAAAATAAAAGTATTTGCGACAGCAATCATTTTTCGTAAGACGTGACGTGGACGACGTGACGTATTAGGTAGGGCGGGTGCAAGATATATTAACGTGACGTACCTACGTAGGTACGTTTACCTGTTTACGTACGAAGTTGTTGCTCGGGACGCAATTTATTTGCTAAGTTCCTGCATTTATATGGCTGGACTATAACTTATAAGTAATCACTTTTACTCAAGTTCAGAAAAGAATTTGTAACTTGTTATGTACCACAGAATATATAATAGTACTAACGTATATGTACTTAGTGAAACTTTTCATCCCATCCTATATAAAGTACAATTCAATAGAATCTGACAATTTTCTACACATTTAACACACCCTAACGTGAACACGCTTGATTATATTATTATGTCCCTGTTGTTGCAATTATCATCCAAAAGGAATCAAAAAAGAATAATAGTCACATCACAAAGTCTTAGGCAGCCCGGTGTTCATATTAGTCGGCTGGAAGTGTCTACAGGATTATCAGATTCCATTGAATTGGAGTATACGCCCCAATGCTGGGCACAGGCCTCCTCTCAAAATGAGAGGGTTGGGCCATAGTTTCCACGCGGGCCCAATGCGGATTGGGATCTTCATACGCTCCATTGAATAGCTTCGCAGGTTTGTGCAGGTTTCCTCACGATGTTTCCCTTCACCGTTAAGCTCGTGGTAAATTTTAAATGTAATTTCGTACATGAAGTTTTAAAAATTCTAGAGGTGCGAGCCGGGGTTTGATTTGAACCCACGATCCTCTGCTTGAGAGGTCAAACCAATAGGCCACGACCACCACGGCTTTTTTTTTGGTGAGTTTATGGAAGAACACTACAACGCTATTTAAAGCAATATTTTGCTAACTGACAGAGGTCCGAGGGTCGAGATCCTAACCCTACCCAGAGAACCTTTAATTTACTTCACATGTACCTATTATGGCGTGCACGTACGAGAATTATATATGCTTGCTTGATTTGTTGTTTGCATGCTTGCTTGAATGCATTTTTTTTTTATTCGACTAGAAGGCAAACGAGCAAGTGGGTCTCCTGGTGGTAAGAGATCACCACCGCCCATAAACATCTGCAACACCAGCGGTATTGCCGATGCGTTGCCAACCTAGAGGCCTAAGTTAGAATACCTCAAGTGCCAGTAATTTCACCGGCTGTCTTACTCTCCGCGCCGAAACACAATAGTGCAAGCACTGCTGTTTCACGGCAGGATTAGCGAGCAAGATGGTGGTAGCAATCCGGGCGGACCTTGCACAAGGCGGTGGTGATCTCTCACCATCAGGAGACCCACTTGCTCGTTTGCCATCCAGTCGAATAAAAAAAAACTATTTGGAATGGAGTGGTAGATGAACAAGCCACTTACTAACAAGTGGGGCACATCTGTTCCTCACTCTTTAGGACCAGGACTAAGGAAAAAAGAATAACCTGTACCTCTTCATAAAACTTTACTTAGCCAATTTAATAGAAATAAAGGAATACAAGTGACTGTTATAAATTATAATACATAAGGCTTTGAGATTACACTCTCATCCTATCTGAGAGCACTCTAACGATGGAGCCGGTACCACCAATATTGTAGACTTTTTCGTGCCACAGGAGCAGATGCCCACTGGATCCCTCTGATGGATACTCAAAACCTCGATAGATATACTTCATCAGAATGTCAATGTCGTCCTGAGAAAGGTTTGCCACAGCATCTTCTATTTGTGCAGATTTTATGGCAAGCAGTACCCTCAATGTTAAGGATAGAGCATTATCCTGAAACAAAATGAAGTTTACTATATAATTCTACTAGCTTATGCCCGCGACTTCGTCTGCGCGGATCTAGGTTATCGCCCGGTGGCGCCCTCTACCTATCGGACTAAAAGGTATCCTATGTTGATCCTTGGGGTCCAAACTACCTACATACCAAATTTCATCAAAATCGGTTCAGTGGTTTCGACGTGAAAGCGTAACAGACAGACAGACAGACAGAGTTACTTTCGCATTTATAATATTAGTAGGGATGTTGAATGTTGTTGCTTCAATGTAGCTCGTTTGCCATCTAGTCATATAAAAAAAAAAGTATCCTGAAGTATCCAATCTGTAATGTCTAAATGTTTTGTACTATCCTTAAGTTTTGTGTAAGTATGTCTATTCCAGGTACGCAACAAGCTCGCTTTGACAACCCCCATTTAGAAAACTTATAAAACCGGCCTGACACAATGTACACACTTTGCTGCTGTTATTTGTCATTTGGCAGGAATAATTTCAAAATATCTAATTTGGTAAGGTATAGCATTACTAGCTTATGCCCGCGACTTCGTCTGCGCAGACCTAGGTTATCGCGCAGTGGCGCCCTCTATCGGAATAAAAAGTATTCTATGTTGGTCCTTGGGGCTTAAACTATCTCTATTCCAAATTTCATCAAAATCGGTTCAGCGGTTTCGACGTGAAAGCGTAACAGACAGACAGACGGACAGAGTTACTTTCGCATTTATAATATTAGTAGGGATTTATATATTTATAATATCAGTTGATATAAAGGTTAAAGTGTATAATGTTCATAACACCTAATATTTAAAAATTATAATTCATTAAAAACTTTGATGCAAGCAAACAAGCCAGCAAGTCAATCATTTTTTCAGTTTGGTTCCGAAAAGAATCCTAACATCGAAGGTATACTTTGCTCCGGCCTTAGCCTTCTAAACCTAACTTATTCAAGTCACTTCTGCCAAGTCTCATCTTGCTCGCTGGCTTTGCTCGCTCGCCTCCACATAATTTAACATTTACACATATATATTATTATACATCAATCATGAATAATATATCTGATGTATGTTATGTTAAAAGAAATTAGTCCATATTTAAATTTTATAGAAAATGATGTTACATAAAAATAATGTTATACTATTTAAGCATTATAAGTATACCAACACCCCAAACACAAATAGTGTAATACTGAAGTATATTTCACTCACCTTAACTTGTTGGTTTGAAGACCCTAATGGGGCATTATCCAGAACATTCTTGAGAGCTTCATTATATCTGCCTGTATTTTCAGAGTTAAGGAGCAATGGTAATTTTAGTTGACACATGCAGAAAAGTGTATTATCATATCAAGACATGAATGTGAAATGAGATCCAAGTTCAATATTATGATATATGCCTTGATTGTAGACTTTAGCGACAAAAGAATTGAGATCTAAATAAGTGCCAAGGTGCAAAGTTCAATGGTCAGTCCTGAAATTTAATTATAATAAAATATTTTATAACAACTTAAGATTTAATTTCTTTTTATAACTTAGGATAATATATTGAGGCCCAAGGTCAGACTTGGCTAGTCCTCATATACAAATTATAATTATTAAGTACCTACTAAAACAGTCACGGAAAGCTCTTTGTTCAATGGCTAGTTTCTACCAGCAAGCCAAATTTTCAGAAAAATAAAATAAGAACTTACAGCTTTAAAACTTGCAAAGGCTATAATATAATTTGCATATGAAAACTAGCCAAGTCCGACCTTAGGCTTCAATATATTATCCTAACTTACAAGAAGAAATTATATTTTAAGTTGTTATAAAATATTTTATATTGTTATAAATAAATTTCAGGACTGACCAATGAACATGGCATCCATTTAGATTTCTTCTTTTGTCATTAAAGTCAATAATCAAGGCATATATGAAAATATTGAACTTGGCTCTCATTTCACATTTATGTTTAATGGGATATCATATCATTACTTTTTGTACAGAAATAATTTAATTTAAAAATTATAATAAAATGATAAAAATTCTTCTAAAAATAGTTTCTGATTTATTCATTTGCCTTCACCCAACTATCTATCTGGATGCCAAATTTGAACTTTCTATGTCATCTGGAACTGCTTTAGAATTTTGGTCTACAGGTGAGTCAGTGATAAAATGATGATTTTTGGATGTTAACATCTAAACAGTTGTTTGAGGTGTTTACGAAATTTGGAGCACTTATGTTTCTCACAAGTCTCAATAAATAAGCCAAATTTGTTTTTGTGTTATGAGGTGGTCAAAAGTGGCTCCAAATGGTTCTGGTAAAATTATACATGCTACTGCATGTCTAGATATAGATAGAGCAAACACAGATTATATGAATATATACCTATTTTTTATCAGTAGAAAGGTTGCTCAACAAGTTTAAATTCCATTCAGCAATTCTGAAAAACATTTTTTTATACAGAAATAGGCTTGCGTTTGACCACAATCACGCATGATGGTAAGTAAAGATGAAGACTAAGATGGAGCATGCCAATGGAAAATATCACCCTAGATTTGAAGATGGCCAGATTGTAGCGATCAGGGAACACTGAAGCTGGCAGAGCATTCCATGGTTGGACTAAAGCAAAGGGGGTCTCGACTACATAGGTTAGTGTAAAGTATATGTGGGACACCCTTTGCTTTAGGCGGACCCCATTCCACTCCTTAGCTGTCCGGATAATAAAGGATGAATGAAATATGAAAACGCTGTGCAAATTTTAGGGATGCTGACAACATAAAGGAAACAAACAAAAAATCACATATTATCCGATTCAATATTCAATTCAGTACAAGAAAACTTAAGTTGGCGTTGTTGCTTACGTAAATTATGGAAAAGGATATTGATTCAATAATGCGCAGACCTCTCCCTCATCAGGGCCGGTGGGCATTGCTTGTTCGGCTTCATCTTCCCTAAAGTTGTCTTCATTATATTGATCAATGTCTATCTTACGAAAAGCTGAGCTTGATGTATTTTTAGCCATTTTAGTTTCTCAATTCTTCACTAGGCACTTTCAATTCATAGAAAAAATAATCTTAAATTTGTTGTTAAAACCCAACCCAAAACACGTCATACGTCACTCGTACGTAAGTTAGGTGCGGGCACATGCATGCGTCACGTCATGCACCAACAAGCAACATCAAAGAGTATTAAGGTGCGTCTACGCTAGGCGAACCGAGCACGAGCCGAACACAATTCGTCTAATGTGGACCGACTTACAATCCGTGAGCTTTTAGAAAAACCTTCGGGTTTCGGGGAAAATCGGGAGGATTCGTTAGTACAAAATGACAATTGTCTTTTTGACTTAGTAGCAATCCAGCACGCGGAGAGTGCACTCGTTGTGTTTTCATTGATTTATATAGAGTAGTTAAAACCACCACTAACTTATTTAATCAGTTTGTTATTTTTCGAAAATTGATTTCCATGGGGAGTCAACTTAAACAGGATATTTCTGTAAATAGCCAATCACGGAAATTGTTTATAATGTAAAATAAATCTTTTTTTAAAGAAGCTGAATGTTTCAAGAAAAGAGTTGAATGTAAATATTTTAATAAGGTTCGAGACCGAGTCATACAAGCAACGGGGATTTTAAAAAGTACATTAAAAAATATTAAACGAAGCAGACCAAAAAAATTCATTTGACATACCCAAGAGAAGTAAACACGTTATAACAACTCTATAATACTTCCAAACAAAATCACTGTGTTAAGCCGGGATGTTCTCTATTTAAATTAACGATGGAAGAATTCGAAAATGTTGATTTTGTTTTCTTTGTATCATGACAAAAAGTCATATTGTATTAATCTAAAAACATAAACAAGCTTGTAATCACAATAAGGCTTATTTTGTACTGATGGTTATTCTTTACATAACTTTTTACGGTAACTTCAAAAAGTTTTGCAAGTTGATAACAGAACAGAACCGCGTATCACGATCGCGTGTTATCGTCATTATCCGAAGTATGCTTCTAAAATACGAAGGTTTTTTTAAGATCTCACGGAGTGTACGAGCCTCGAACGAGCGCGCTGCGAGCGTTTCGTTCGTGCTCGGGTGCGTTCCACCAGTTGTCGGTTTTTTGACGAACACAAAGGGATTTACTTCGCGCTCACAGTGCGCTCGTGGATGTGTCCACACTTGACGCCGCGAACGACGAAGCCGGGAACGGCTCCGCTCGTGCTCGGTTTGTCTAGCGTAGACCCACCTTTAGTACCTGATTAGTACTTATTTATAGGGCAACATGCAAGCAAACGAGCGACGAGCGACTGCATGAGGCCGCACTTAAATATTAGGCAGACCAATCTCTGCAGGAGGGCTACTCCGAAACACGAAATTCGAAGTTCGTATCGTACCATCCCTCTCACTCTCGTATTGAATAACTTAAGCGTAGGCGGAACGGTACAATACGAACTTCGATTTTCGAATTTCGTGGTAGCCTTGCAGGGCTACTATATGCTACTATGTAACTCGAAACTCGAAGTTTGTATCTTGCGGTCTCTCTCACTCTCGTATTAAATTATATAAGTGTCAGAGAAATTGCACGACACGAAATTCGAGTTTTGAGTTTCATAGTAGCCCCACTGTCACTGTCATGTCAAGCTGACATTATCAGCCGCATCGAAATAGTAAGTACCTGGAATGTGCACTGTGCAGGAATCACGGTCCGACTTTTTGCCGATAGAGATAGCTACCACAGGGTTATTTTATCTCACTCTATTAGTATGACCATAATTTTATGCAATTAATGAGACATTCCTTCCTCCTAGTACTTCTTTGTCAGAAAAATATACTAAGTAGCAATAACCAGAATTTTTATTACTTGTATACCAAGTCCTTATGATACGGCTGGTAGAGACTAGAGCAAATAAATTTTAGATTTGTACGTCGGTGCTAGTAACATAAGTATTCACTTTTCTATAGGTAAAACTTATGATATTGGCAAAACCGGTATTGACATTGTATAATACCGGTATTTCGATATTGATCTCTAAATACCAATTATTTTGTTATTAAATAGAGTCGCAACACTCAAAAGTTGCAAGTCACAAATGCATTAATACTTATTTCATTAATATAATCTTAGAAATTTTTGAAATAATCTTAGCTACCTACTCGTACTTAAGATTGTCGGAACCGGAAAGGTTTTGGAAGTGCGAAACTCATTCATTTTACTTTAGTATTACGAATATCGAAAAAATACCAAAAACCAAAATATCGGTATTTGAATTTTCGGTATTGAAAAAATACCGATATTGCAAAAAACAGCCGATATTAGATGCTCTATCATTTAGGTTAATAAATGAATGAAGACTAAGTGACAATATATATATATATATATATATATATATATATATATATATATATATATATATATATTGTGATATATATTATTTACTTATTCATTATTTATTAACTTTTACCAGCGTCTTCGCACGCGTAAACTGAATCGATCTGGTAGTTATAATTGAAATTTTCGGGATTTTTCCACATTCCCCTGGAAATTTTCAAAATTTATAATAATAATATAATATAATATAATGTAGTAGGATTATTATTTCATGTATGTATGTATCATTCGTATTAGACAATACGTATGATGGGTATAAAATATTATATTGTAAGAAATATTACATATTAGCCATTTGAATACATCATGAAAAGATGGTCACCCTAGTCTCAATAACGAAGGCGCTATCTTACTGTTTGGTGTGGCCATTGAGAAATTAATAAAACCTACCATCAAGTTAAAATTAGCTCCTGTAAAAAGATCTAAAGCTTATTTCATTAAAAAAATATTAAACTGTGTAATTATTGCTTATTATAAATGTATACATTTTATTCAATATTTTTAAAAGACAACGCTCACCAAACTAAAATTTACTAATTATTTATTATTTATTTTCTGGCAATACTGAGAGAGGGACACACTGACTCCGTGCTTGCTATTTCACCCGGACCGGAGCCCATTAGTTCTTATGAAAATGTCTTTTAGGTCGGTTTTTGCTCGTCTGTTTTAGGAGTGTTCATTCCAGAGTACTTACTATTTCGATGATCAGCCGTAATGGGGAGATTACCTACCTACTCATTTACTACCTTACGACCAAATTTTTCGAAACCTGTCATTTAATCAATTTATTATTTTTATATAAAAACCTGCTATTCTTTTTTTATATATTAAAAAATTGTGTTACGTTGTCACAACATTTTTCCATGAAATGATTTAAGCTTTGGGTTTTACTTAAATTCACTGGCAACTCTATCTTTTTAACTGTTGTCAAATAAGTTGTGAAATTACGCTGAGTGGTGTGAATCTTTTATTGTGTTCTAAAGTAGTTAAAACTTGCAAGAATTTCTCTCATTTCTCTGCTGTGTATCGTTTCAAGCTCTCTTGTAGAAAATAAGGGAGCTCATTAAAACTTCACCGTCCTCCTTGCCTACCTTATTACCTGAAATTTCGCCACAATGACAATGGGCGATGAACTGCCTGTCACTTCTTTGGTTTTGCCTGTTCTTATTCGTCCTGTACTAACTCAGGTTTGTATGAGTTCGATATTAGCATTTGAACAATCCATTAAAGATAGTGTTAATCACTAATCACACCTTTGATAAGCTTCAAGGCTACTTTACTGAGAATGTCAAAGTAACTTATTTCGTTGTCATTTAAGCTGGAGAAATATGATTTGGGGGCATCTCAAACCTTGCGTGCAGCCCTCACGAAAGCTGAGGCAGCAGTTCCAGGGCTTAATTATGATTTGGTGGCTGGGATAATGCGAAGAGCTGACATACCAGTTAACATGAATGAAAGCTTGCTGCGTTTGCAGGGAGCTCTCACAGAAGCAGAATGTAAGTGGATATTATATAAAAAATTGAAATTTATTCAGCATATCTTATAGGTTTACTGTGGTAAGGTGGAAACCTTACCACAATGCAGACATCCAGGTGATTGCAGATGAGTTGGAAGGGTAACTTTAGTTGGGATTTCTCTTGATAATTGATTCCCTAGCTATTTTACCCACCATAATGGAACACAATAGTACAAGCACTGCTATTAAGCTACAGGATTAGCTAGTTGTATTGCTGTAGTGATTTGGGTCAGACTTAGCTTGACACATTGCACACTTTACAACCTACTGGTTAGGCTAGCACAACACAAATATATACAATTTGTATACTGTATGCTGTAATTGATATTTTTAGAGCTATTACAAAATGCTTGCAGGTGGGTTTTTCAAAATATTGCACAGTATAGTAAATGTCTTAAAAATAACACAATATTAGTGTTTTTGTTCTATGATTTGAGAAGTGGGGCTGATTTTGTTGCACCTACAATAGCACTGAACATTCTGATAGCTAATCATACCTATATCCATTTTTCAATTGTTTTTTCAAACAAATCAAAGGAAAACTGTTTAAAGCCTAACTATTCAGAGAATTATTCTGTCTAAAATAATTTCAACTTTCTTGGTAGAAAGTGAGCCAAAGTGTTGAACTCTCAATAACAGAATTTCCCATTGCCTCTTCCATACAAACTAGCACTTGAAGTTTATCTGTTTAAGGGAGGAATATGTGAATGAGGAGAAGTGCCATAATTGTAATTGCTCTATTATATTTAGTGCTGTATTTACTAGCAATAAGCCTCATATAAATTTAATACATTTAAATAAACAATCCTTGCATTGTTGTTTTTTTTTTAAGATCTCAGAAATAGCTCTTACAATTTTGAATATACACTCCGAGTAGTACATGAACATGTGATTTTGACTGTAAATTTGTTTTTATAAAGTTACTTTGGCTTAATTACAGGTGCTGATCTGAGGTTAAACCGGTCAGAGGAAGCATTTCAAGAGTTGAACAAGAAGTCCACAGCATTGAAGAAAATCTTGAGTCGCATTCCTGATGAGATTACAGACAGAAAAACATTCCTGGAAACTATCAAGTAAACATCAATGACAATTTAATACCCTTAACCACTTGAACGTCCGTGGTTACAATAGTACCCAATAAAAATGGAGTCTTACGTCCATGGGTATCTTAGTAACAGTGGTGTATTGCATCAAATAGTTGGAAATAACGCCATCTAGTAAATTATGTCGGCATTATTTCGATAAACTGTCATTACAGTCTTGTAGCAGAGAAAGTGTTTCACCTATAATCATAAAGGTGGAGGTGTATGTGAATGTCAACAAACTAGAAAAAATCAGATTTTAGTTGTACGCCCAATGTGCTAGTGTCGTGTTTGTTTTGTGGATATTTACTGCTAAAAATAAAAGACCGGAACTTGCCTAAGCAGAACGGACGTTTAAGTGGTTAAACAAGCAATTCTTGTATATATCTTGTATATACGGCTTGACCGATTCTCATGAAATTTTGTGAGCATATTGAGTAGGTCTGAGAATCGGCCAACTTCTATTTTTCATACTACTACGCGGACGGAGTCGCGGGCAACAGCTAGTGTAAGTATATAATTAGAATCTCGGAAACGGCTCCAACGATTTTGATGCAGTTTGGTATGTAGGGCTTTTCAGGGATGAAAAATCAATCTAGCTTGGACTTATCTCTGGAAAAACGCTTATTAACAAGTTTTAGACCGAGCAAAGCTTGGTCGCCCAGGTACTGTTTAATAATGAGAGAATATTCTGATGAAAATTTATTTTGTAATTTTTCTTTTGGTTTATCAATAATAATGTTAACTCATTAATTACCAAATCAAGTCTGTAATGATTTTCTTGTTAGCTCTGCCACAGTTCCAATTTTTTTCTTCATGTCTTATTTCATATTTGGAAATTATTATTTTAGAATTTTACTTTGTTTGAAGCAATAAACACTTAGTAATTAATGAACAAAAATGTTAATGTTTCTAACTTTGACTTGCAGAGAAATAGCATCAGCTATTAAGAAACTCTTGGATGCTGTTAATGAGGTGTCAACATACACTCCTGGGCCAGGAAAGCAAGTTCTGGAGCAAAGGAAGAGGGAATTTGTCAAATACTCCAAGAGGTTTTCCAATACATTGAAGGAGTATTTCAAGGAAGGACAGTAAGTACTTCACCTTCATCAATTCATCATTAAAATGCTTTGGCATACTTTTTGGTTTTTGTTTATTTTGTGTTTTGTTTATACTTTTTTTGGTCAGTTTTGTATTCTGAGAGGTTTTTTAAAACTTAGATTTAATTACTATGGTTTTGGATTAAATACTTCATATTGATGAACTTTAACACTTTTTTATTATTTTTTCAGGGCGAATGCTGTTTTTGTGAGTGCTCTTTACTTGATCCACCAGACTAACCAAATTTTATATACAGTAAAGAATAAATCTGAATAGGAAGATAACCCTAAAGATACATATACATAGAAATACGTAACATATTCATTTATATTTCATTTAAATTAAAGGACTTAACTTTAAAGTAAAACAAATGTAATGTATGGAAAAAAACACAAGCAGTCAATAAGTATTGGTTGTATTTGTCAGGGGCTATATTAAAAACAGACCGTATTACCTAACGTTTCTGACGCTCGCGATCGCAATCAAATGTCAGTTTTTGTATGCGACATTGTTATTTGATTGCGATCACGAGCGTGAGAAATGCTAGGCAATACAGCCACTGGTTGATTTACAAAGCATAATGTAGCAGATATTTTGAATGGCCCGGAATACTTCCAAATCTGATAACACCATTTATTTTTAGGTTTATAATGATTAGTTGTGAGTACATTCACATTCTTGATTCCACATAAATTAATTACCTACGTAATTTTCCCATTTGTTGTGTTTTTTGTTTGTAAAAATTGTTAGAAGAATACTTTATTAATCAATGTAATGTAATTACCATCTAATTTTACTTATAATGATATATATGTATGAGTGTTTAGGGATTTATGGTAAACTTAATTGATTGTCTAGAAAAACTTTTCAGAAATGTGTACTAGGCCCTAGCTAGAGGATCGCAAAATTGCAAGGAGGGAAATGAAATATAAATACTTTGCAGTACAGTAGTGTATATAGAGGCTACACAAATATTCCACTGTTATTTAGATACTGTACTCTTATTTGGGCTAGCAATAACGTAGCCACACATATCTGTTGTACTTGACCCTAGCATTTTAGATTTTAAAATGATTTATGAATCAATGTTATCATGTTAATTTGCACTGTTCTAGACATAAATATTATTCAATTAATAGAAAAATATTTTTATCCAATGTTTTATTTTTTTATGTACAGTCAAGCCATTTGATTCCTGACCCACCATAGAACATTCTCACAGTGTCACAAATGAATTCCCTTGTCAAGCAAAGCAATGTCACTATGACTTTTTTCTATGAAAAGGTTCCACAGTGGGTCATGATTCAGTTGGGTCAACAGTACTGAAATCAGCTACATAAATTTTTAGGCTTCCAAGCTCTGAACAAATTGAACCCTTCCTTACAGCTGAGGTGGCCAATTTCATTGGCTCCAAGATCTACGGTAGGGAATATTAGTGCAATGTTCTGCCGTCAGAATGCAGCACTAGCACAAACCGTAAACAGTTTTTTGAATATCTTAAATGTCTTTTATTTAATGTCTGTAGGATGCTATAATATCATATTATTTCAATAAAAATTTGGAAACAGCCTTATCGTTACTATCGATGTAAATATCATGTTGTTTTGTTACTAATCAATATGTCATAATCCGTTATGGCGATAAACAATGAAGAGAATTTGTCGTTGTCATGGCGGTTTGTTTGTGGTCTGTACGCAGAGCTTTGCGACGCAAAAGAGGGGTGTTATAAAGTTTGAACGCTATGTGTGGCTGTTTGTCTGTGGCATCATAGCTCTTAAACGGGTGGACCGATTAGAATGAGTTTTTTTTAGTTGGAATCTAGTTTTCTAGCGGTATTTCTTAGACATGTTTCATCAAAATCGGTTCAGCCGTTTTTGAGACATTGAACTTTGAAGTGATAAAGTCGGGGATTTTCCAACTTTTTCTTAGTTTATTTATAAACACATTTCTGCCCGATCGGCTGAACCAAAGACTACAATGAACAATATGGCCACCCCAGCCTTACATGATCATTTGTCCGACTTTCAAAACTTTTTTTTTTAACTTTTTCTTTTTTTTTTCTCTTTTTTTTTTCTCTTTTTTTTATTAAGTTATATTTCATATATCTTCATACCGCCACAATATGGCTATAGCTATAGTTTCTTGTGCCCAAAGAAACATATTTCTAAATACATGTTGAAAGTGTATTTTAATACAAAAACCGTGAGTAAAAACCTGTAGGGTAATTCCCCTTGATAAAAAATTTCAAGTATAGCAAAATATCTGAAAATCATTGATACACAAAAAATTCCTTCGTACAATTTTTCTTTTAGTTGCTTTTAAATCACCGCGGAACCCGCAATACGCGAGTCCGATCGCAGTAAAAGAAAGAGAAATAACGACATTAAGGTATAATAAGCTCACTTACTGTACAGGTTGATCCACAAAAGCTGGTACAAGTAGGTATGTATCTATGTGTTATCTATTTGAATACACTTCACACAAATATGAAAATGTCATGCATCTGTCATTTTCCAACAAAATCTAAGTGACATTACTTTCGTTCAATCCATTCGTGCCAGCTTTTGTGAATAGATCTGTATTTTACCTAATAATTTATTAAATACCAGCTTATGCCCGCGACTTCGTCTGCGTGAACCTAGGTTATCGCGTGGTGGCGCCCTCTACGGGAATAAAATGTATCCTATGTCTAACTATCTCTATACCCACTCACTTACTTTTGGTAACTAGAGTTACCTGTCAACGCTCTCATTTGTTATAGGTACTAATAGAGTTCAACTCAAAATTCGAACCAAGTGAGTGGCTAACAAATTTCATCAAAATCGGTTCAGCGGTTTCTACGTGAAAGCGTAACAGACAGACAGAGTTACTTTCGCATTTATAATATTAAGTAGAGATTGCTATTTAACTGCAATAGGACCTCTGAATCTGAACAGTATGATTAATTAAATATGGAGTACAATATTATTTAAGCTATGAAATAAACTGGCAGGGTTCTGTTATAAAGATATTTTATGGAAAACTGTAGAAAAACTTATAGAGCTCAATGAACGAATTACAGCAGCAGTTAAGGTAAACACAGTTAAAGCTCCTTTTGCGGTTAAATAGCAATATTTCATAACCTATCTTATTCAGTGATGTACCATTTAAAATTAACAAAAAAAACCTACTCTAAAAAAATTAAACAATAACAGAAAATGGAATCGACTACAAAAACCTTGAAAATATTTTTCTAGGTACCTACTAGCTCGAAGTCGGTGCCTCAGCACGAGCCAGCAGGACTGGAACAACAGGCCTCTACTTCACCTACATATAATTGAGTTTCAATCACTCTTGCTCGGTCGTGCTGAGTCACCGACTTCGAGCTAGTAGGTACCTAGAAAAATATTTTCAAGGGTTTTGTAGTCGGTTCCATTTTTAGTTATTTTTTTGGAGTCGGTTTTACTTTTTTGTTAAAAATTTTCTTTACTTCTCACTTTTTAGTGATTCCTAGCCAAAGTCAACCTCACAAAGATTCCATTAAGCCCAAACACGACTTAGTTACTTAAGTTGTTTTATAACAGAGTTCCGTTGCCTACCTTCTTACTTCAGCATCAGATTTCGAACAGAAGAATGATTAAATTAAAGCTTCTTCTTACTCACTTATCTAGGTATGTTAATCATGATCGTTTATAGACGAGCGAGCATTACTTAGCTTTGACGAGTTCCATTGGTCATCTACCGTCATCTTCATCAGGTCCAAGTTACCAAATGATACTTTTCTGAATGTAAATGCTCATCTTAATGCTAAAATGCCAAAATCACCCTAGGTGTGCCTATAAAATTTGAGGTTTGCCCTCGATTTCCCTAGGATACCATCATCAGATCTTGACTTGGTGACAATGGGACTACCTCAGAAGAATACCCTTTCGAATAAAAAAAGAATTTTGAAAATCGGTCCACAAATGACTGCGTAATCGGTGAACATAATAACAAAAAAAAAATACAAACATTGGAACATACTCGTAGAACCTCCTCCTTTTTTGAAGTCGGTCAAAAATTTTAGAGGAGGGCCAGGACTATTTCTATTTTCTACTTGCCAAATAATGAAACTGATGTCGAATGCCGGATAGCGATCTGGAAATACGAAAAATCGCGTTAAATTAAAACCTTGACTAAGAGCAGTATCTACTAAAGCTATTCTCATAAGACTTAATTTTTTTTTTGTGCTCGAAATTAGCCTATTCAAGCGGATCCCAGCTGGTCATAAATAAGAATAATGCATTCGCTGCGATTTCAATAACGGTGCTGTATTTAAATTCATCTCATAGCCACGGCCAGTCTCCGGGCGGCGCGTCGACTGCTGGGCAAACAGGTAAGGTTGCAGCAAATATTGAACTCTGATTCTGTAAAAAATAGTTTACTAAGTACAAAAAAACACTTACTCCCAGTTTTAAGTAGGTATTATGTAGGTAAGGTATGTGCACTATCCACTCCTGCTGGCTTGTTCTGAGGTACTCGTATGGAGTTCAAACTGGTAGAAAAGATCTTTTATGATTTTTTTGAAGTGGTCTTAATTTATTATCACAAGTATTTTTTTTTCGCGCTTTTTACTATTCCTAAGTTTTATAAGTTACCATAGCTTAATGTCGTTTACTCGTTATTTTTTATAAAATATTGTTTGTTTGTTTAAACTCTTTATTGTACAAAAAGGAAATACAAAAAATAACACACATAACACACAAATGAAATTGCTAAGTACAAAGGCAGACTTATCCCTGAAGGGGGGGATTTTGTTTTACCGATGCTGAGATGTTAATTCTTGAGGAGTCCTCCTGGTACTTTACACTATCACAATAGTACATTGTGCATTTAAGAGCCTTAAGAAAGGGATTACCTACTAACTAGAGTCTATCAGAAGTATAAAATTACCTAAATGTTTAGATAGTTTAATGGGGGAATTTTTATGTTTAAGACACCAAATACGTTGTTTGGTTTACATTTAGTTAAATACTTATCCTAACCAAGTACAGTTGATTGGACCATAATTATTACAAATTAGCTCTAAAATAGTAGAATAGCTCCAAAATAAAAGAAATAGGTCGAATTACCAATCAAACACCCCGTGTACCTATACCTATCTAGGTGGTATGATAATTTTTATGTAACTGTTGTAGTAGAGATTCCTATCTATCTCTAATTTCACAGTGGCATTGTTACAAATCGTGGGAATAGATGGAGTGAGGTTTTTGGCAGTCGTACTGGCCGGTGTCGGAGAAAGAATCGGATTAAAATGATTTCGTGACCGCATTTACGTGGGTCAAGAAGCCTGCGTCGCGATTCGTCTCGTCGTGCGACTGCGGACAATGGCGGGTCGTGCCTCAGCCCTGTAGCCCTGTCCGTGACACTTGACACGGGCAGACGGGCACCGGCGATCCTCGACCTCCGCATATTTACGCGTACAACATCAACACCCAATCTTGATGAGGTGGATCGAAATAAAAACGACAGTGATTCTAGACTCTGGCGGCTCCATTTCATTTACCTGTTCCTGGGCTTCTTCTTTTATTGGAGCTGTAAGTTAGGGTTTTTATTGTAGGTCTTTTATTCTATTATATAAAAGTACTTTTGCTCATCAAGGATAAGTACTGTATTTTTATATTAGTAAAATAGTGTGTTTAAAATCAGTTACAGATTAAAAAAATACAAACATTGAAACATTTAACCTCCTCCTTTTTTTAATTTGGTTAAAAATAGAGCTAATTTGCTAGACAATACTTATCGCATTTTGGCTTATGTATATTGCTTAAGTAGGTGTAGGTATATATAAATGGTAGGCTGGTAGAAGTACGTGGGTACCTCCTATCCAATCGCATAAGTACCCAAAGTTACTTTCTTTCCGGATCGAATTCTTAACTTTTTATGACACAGAACTTCAACAATGAGTCAATCATATAGATCAGTTAAAATATTCATAGCTTTGAAGCGGAGGCGTAATCGATTTTAACTTCGACGCGTCGGTCCTGCCGCCTGCGCCCGCGCCGCAGATGAAAGCGCACGATACGACACCTAATAGGAACGATTGTGCCTTGCGAGCTATGTCGTATTGCTTCTCATACCGACTTATCTGCCTACCCATATCATATTTCATAGTCATATTAATGTGAATAAGATTGCTGTCAAACGAAGAATGTTTTATATAAGTATGCTTGCTAAACTGAACGAGGATTGGAACATATTGTTAGGTGCGATATTAACGATTCAAGACGTGCAGAAAGCAGGCCATACCAACATAGATTACCCCCTCCGATTATCAACCCTACCAATTATCAGTCATTATTCTTCACAAGACTAATTCGCAAACAGAACTTGTTAGGTAAGTAGTAAGTCACAAAATTAACTATGGTCACCAATGTCAACTGATTACTCTGATTTTTTGTACTTACCTATGTATTATATGTATGTACTTTAAATGACCTCGACCTTGACTCGACGACCGGATAGGTATTCCGGATGCCACGTGTTTAGAGAACCTGACTACGAAGCTAATATCCCAGTTCGTTTCGATCTCCGACCGGGGCAGGTATTTGTATTAATAATACGGGTGTTTGTTCTCGGGCCTGGACGTTTAATATTAATAATAATAAGTTCATTTTTTTATTCGACTGGGAGGAAAAAGAGCAAATGGGTCTCCTGGTGGTAAGAGATTACCACCGCCCATAAACATCTGCAACACCAGGGGTATTGCAGATGCGTTGCCAACCTAGAGGCCTAAGTTGGAATACCTCATTTATTTATTTATTTTAATATTAATACGTATTTATCTATAAAAGTACGATTATCCGTTGCCTAGTACGCATATACGAACTTTACTTATATGGGCCTAGGTCAATTGGTATCAAATGGGATAAAAAAAAAAAACTACGAATTATAATTTTAAAGGCACTCTTGTTAGTGTTGAACGAAAAGTCGTGTCTATGGAAGCGTTTGTCAACATGTGAGTCACGCACGACCCCCTGGGGGATCATTAAGCCTCTTTAAAAAGATTGCGAAACCCCAGTAAAAAATTAAGAAAGAATTGAACTAAAAAAAAGCTTATTTTAACACAATTCGATAAAAATATCAATCTGTCAGATTCACATTAATAAAAAAAAATTCTGCGGATTTGAATTTGTAATACATACTTCCATATACTAACATTATAAATGCGAAAGTGTGTATGTATGTTTGTGTGTTTGTCCGTCTTTCACGCCGTAACGGAGCCACGGATCGACGTGATTTTTGGCATAGCGATAGTTTATGAGCCCAAGAATGACATAGGCTACTTTTTATCCCCGAAAATTCCCGAGGGAACAGCGCGCGATAACCGAATACCACGCGGGCGGAGCCGCGGGCAAAAGCTAGTACATATAATAAGTTAAACTTTAACTGTTAACTAAACCGCATAACGTAGAGGTGGTTGCAAAATGTTTTTCACTCCTCCATGCTCTTAAAATGTTATTTTAGTCTCTGCATATCGGGACTAAAGCTCTTTATGAATCTCTAGGGATTAAAGTATTTTTTTTTATTTACTCTGGAAACCTCTAAACAGCCAGACACGGTGTTTTAGCATGGAGGATTATCGCCATTTTAATTGATTATGTATAGACAATTTGTACAGCGTGGACATGGACACCTTAAAAATAACAACTGTGCAAAAATAATAAAACACGATTAATTAATTCATATTAATAGTTTTCTACTTTGAATTTGTTGGCTAAGGAGCTGTTTTACCATCCATTGATTAGTGTTTACTGACGGTTAAATGTGACGCCGTCTCTATTTTTTTTGTTCGAATAGACGGAGATGGCATCACATTTAACCGTCAGTTAACATTAATCACTGGATGGTGAAACAACCCCTAAATGTTCAATCGTTTAAAGCGTCACAAAACCGCGGATACATTTTTTTTTTTGCTATTTGAATTTTAAACAGATGGCTATTTGTCTAAATTACGTTGTAAAAAGTAATATTGTAATTTTTTTATAGAACGTCTATTTTTCTCGCATTTAAAGTGAAAAGTAGAGTGTTTAACGCGAGGCTAAACAACCATAATGACACTCGAACTATAGCCAGTCTCGCTCTGCTCGGGTGGCTAAACATCTCGTTCCATTATGGCTTGTTTTAGTACCTCGTTGAACAATCTAGTATTTTTAACTCCCATTATTAGCTTTGGACATTATTTTATAACACGTCAGTCGTATATCAACCAAGTGATAAAATACACATTGAAACGATGAATGGTTCTATTCCAGTCGATTTATTTCCGTTTATGTATTAGCATAGCAGACTACAAAAAAGCTAGTTGTTGATGCAACACATTTTGGATGTATCGTCCAGGAGCTTCCCGTAATTACTGCACATCAATCTCAGTTCTTTGTTGCAAAAACAAAGCATTTGTTATTGAAGACATTATCATGCGATAACCTAAACTGTTATCGTGATTTATACTGACGCTTCATTTTACATTAGATATACAGTACGAATGCATGAAAGTTCAACGACGAGTTTGCTTAATTCAGGACGGATGAGTCTAATATGTATACGTACATATTGATTGATCGAACACCGACTAGATGGATAGTCAAATGGAATGGTTTTTTCCACAACGTAGTACTGAAGTTAGACCATTTACAACGATTCGGACCGAACTTAAGTCTTAATGTGACCAAGCAGAAAATCATCAACACGGTAATGTAGAGCTGCAGCCTTATATCAACTATTCAAATTCAAATTCAAATATGTTTATTGCCAGAACATAGTCAATACAAAAGGTCTCAGTGCTACAATATGTTAAAAGCTATTTCTATTAAATAGCTAACTTGAGCAAGACAACTGGAACTAATCTAGTCTTTTCATAACCAGCCCTGAGAACTTTATTGCATTAGGTACACTTTCCAATCCAACAAGAGTCTTAAGTCTCTTTATTTATCACATAAAGTCGGCGGGAATAGCGCAGTATACAGAGCGTATTAAGTAATTGATTAAATCAGGTGGTACTTCCTTGGAGCTCTATATTAATTAGGTATCTACAAAACCAGTAAGGTACATTCAGCAAATTGAATTATGTACTAGGGTGGAATCTTTGTGCTACTAATGTCATCTTGACGTCCTATAGTCCTATACTTCTGTGAAGGAAATCATAGTAAAATTGATTATTAAAAAAGATTCCACTCAGGTACATGAATCTGTTTGTTAGTGTTTGTTGTTTTTGTTAGTTTTGCACCTTGCTTGCTACCCCTCAACCGCACTTAGCTGGTATATCGTTGGTTATTTTGTGAGACGATTGGTGTGCTTGGTGTAGACGGTGTATTCTTTGCTTTGAGAATTAAGTCGTATAGAGTTTGGACCAAATTAACGACTTTTGTGGTGTTGGTGGTAGTTGTCCACATATCTGTTGATGTATTTGAAAGCGGAGGAGGTCGGGTTATGCGTCAAGATATGTATGTATCGCACAGACATAATAATTCCTCTACATTCCACGACGAAATTAATAGTTTTGACTTAAATAAAAAACAGGTTCTCTTCTTTCAGTTGTTCAGGTATTTCAGGGGCGTGAATTAGTGGTCTGAAGGGTTCGTATGAAAAGTGAGTATCTTTTGAACATGATGCATTGCTGTGTGTTATTAAAAGTTTAGGAGTTATTGGGGTTTCGTAATCCTACAAGAAACCCTTATAGTGTCTTCGTCTCCGTCTGTCCGCAGTACTTATATTGATAACCACGAGCACGTGATAGTAGTATATAGAGCGAATTTTAAATTAAAACTATTACAGCTTCTTAGGATTTAAATGTTAATGAGTAGGTAATAGTCGATTGAAAGTTAATTTTGAAATTTTTTCTATGCGGCAAGGCATGCAGTGCGTATCCTTACATTGAGCACTGCCCGCCATGCATTCGGCCGGTTTTGAAAACACCTGGGCTGCAAAAAAGCTAAAAAATCGTCTAAGATAGATCGTTAATTTATGTTCTGTATCTTTTGCTTTAACCGTAGTTGGTGGTACGACAATAACTTTGGTTGTGTTAGGAAGTTCAATTATTCAGATATGATAACCAAAAAAGTGAAGAAGAAACTGCTTCGAATTCTTTCGTATTTTGTTAAAAAAACACTAAATGGTAACTCTGTATCTGCAGCGATTGTCTTGAGTCAAGACAAAGTAAATGCTCTCCGGACCGCCGGCCGTGCCAGTGCAGTGGTCCCGACAAGCCTAGTTTGTAAGTGTCGATTGTTTCGCTACCCTGTAATTTGTAATTATTTTAACATTACATAGATTGTCAGTATTATTTTTAATTGGTAGGTTAACGCCTTACTTCTACTTATTTTGTGTTAAGGTCAATAATCGTATCGCACGTGGTGACAACCTTCGGAACTCGCACTTGGTATCCATTTATATAATTTATATCATTCGTCCGTGAAGCAGCCACAGGCCCTAAGGTAATACGAGAGTGAGAGGGACGGTACGATACGAACTTCGATTTACAAATTTCGTAAGTACGAGTAGGTAGTAGCCCCCCAGGTCCACGTTGAGACAAACAACGATGGTTATTGTAAATGTTGCCATGCGTTATCAGACGATTGTAAATTATTTATAACTGTTATCCTTCTCTAGACAGACGATGTGTTCAATTTTATTCACTCGTGTCTAGATTTTGTGGAATTACATACATTTCGGTGGATATATGAATAGATATTCTTGTAAATGTTTCATAGTTGATAAATTACCATGTTTCAGCAGACAGATGTGCGGATGAAAAGTTTGATGGTGTAGCAACCGGACTACAAATTGTGCCTAATGCATGCGATATAAAATATTAATGGAGCATCGTGGTGGCGGGCGGCGGGGCGGCGGCGCGTGCGCGGGGCGCGGGCGCATATGCAATGTCGCCTCGGACTTCTGTCGCAGCCAAATCGATGTAAATCCGACACTCGTTGAATAATGCCGTGTTTTGACGGGTCAAGTGTCTGTTTGTTGTATCACTCACTATTAGTCTATTACACTTACACCATGGGAGCAGACTGTGATTTTTTTCGAACATGTTTTAAAGTTAAATAACGGCTTACTTAAAAGACACCGGCCAAGAGCGTGTCGGACACGCCCAAAATAGGGTTCCGTAGCCATTACGAAAAAATTAAGTAATATTTTTCTAAGGATTTCGTATTTTATACGGAATCTTCCAAGTTTAGGTATATTTTATACCTTACGCTGCTATTTACTCATAAACTACTAATAATTCTCAAGCAAACTTAGCCGTTATAGTTTTCCTTGAAAATTTGATATACTGACTACCATCCTGAATTTTTTCAAATTTTTCCACCCACCGGTTTAGATTTTAGAGGGGGGGGGGGGGAACGCTCGATTTTAATGAAAATTTGCACTTTAAAGTTGAATATTTCGTCCTTGGTTTACCTATATATCCGTGCAAAATTACAGCTTTATAGCATTGATAGTCCCTGAGCAAAGCCGCGGACGGACAGACAGACAGACAGACAGACAGCCAGACATGGCGAAACTATAAGGGTTCAATTATTTCATTTTGGCTGCGGAACCCTAAAAAGGACTACGGAACCGCAAAAAATTAAAACAAAGTGGTGAGCAAATTAATCTCACTTGCATTAAGTACCGAGCCATGATAATTCATTGTTCAGGTGGATAATGATGAGTTGTGCAATATTGTGAGGGGGATGGTGTTCCCAGAGGCGCAATCAATTCCCACAACGACTGCTGAGAGACTCAACGAGGGTCACTCGTGAGATAATGGTCGGGCCGGGCTGCGGCCGCGCCGGCACCCGCACCGGCACCCGGCGCGGCATCTGCCGCCCGTCGTGGGAGTGCGCCCGGAAACTGATCGCACAACCCAACACAATAACACACAAATCAACGAGCAGCCCTGGCAGGTCCGTCACCCCTCTGGAAGCTGTGGGAACTGGGAACCTTTATGTTAATAATATCATTCGCGAAATCGCTTTATAAATCTAAACAAACCATGTTCGAGTGTGGGGTGGCATAATGGGCGAATGCTGAATAGATGCACACTGACCGGAAGCAAGGGATAGTGTGCGTAGTGCGTGTTGCTGTTCAACTGCACTTTTCTTTTCGAGCCTGGGAAACTATCTGTACAAAGGCAAACGCTCACTTGATGTTCTCACTATTTGACATTCTGAAATACAAATGAACCTTGTAGATACTGTAGTAGATTGATAAACAAAGGTTGTAAGTGATCAATTACACCCAAGATATTTAGGCGAACGAGCGAGCAAAGCGAGCGAGGGTGCTTATAGTTCGCGGGTGTAAATTATCATTTACACACGAGTTGAACACTTTACTTTTCATCACAAATGCGAGGAAATAAAGAGAAAACGTTATAAATGTATACGCGATTTGTAACAGAGCGGAAGAAAATGTATAACCGTCTTTTGTTTTTTTTTTCGAGCTCTTTGGCTTTGGCAGATTCAGCCAGCACTGGCCAGTAGCATTATGCCAGCATGGAGGTTTGGAGGTAAGTATTACGCATAGGTACAATCTTTTTGTTTACCAGTTCGTGAATACAACGCCATTCGTGAGCACCTTCATTTTTAAATTTACGTACATCCCTAAAGATGTAAATCGAATTTACAACACGGATTTCAAGTTAAATGCAACCTACTTTCAGAGATTAACCGATGAAAATATTTAAAAAACATTATAATTAATTATTTACGTACGTATCTTTTGGTATCAGTACCTAATTGATTAAATTATTTACGAAAGTGAAACGTCACTCAACTAGTATCGAATAATTCCACGTAGGTATGAGACAAATTTAGTCAATTCCCAATTTTTACACCAAATTCGATGAAATATACGATTTAAATTAAAACCATCTGTAAAACTAAACATAGTGCAGATACAGGATATTTAGGTACATAAGGTAGAGATAAGCGGATTTGTACCTACTATCCCCGACGATATGAATAAATTCGTGCAGAACATCTAAATCGATTCATTAGTACCACAAAGCGAGGTGCAAAAAATAGAGTTCGTCTATTAATTTATCAAACTACTAGAAGTAATTAAATTTTTTAATGAGTATAGGTTTGCGCATGAATCATGGTGAGACGGGGAACTGGGCGAGGGTGCGGCGGCCACCTGACGCCGTATCATCGGCTCCGACCTGACCGCAGTCGGCACGCACCGATATTATCGCACTGGGTTCTAACTACTGGTACCATCATTTAGTACCCCTTTTAACACATTTTAACTTTATGAACATAAACACGAACATGCTTTTGCATATTGTGCCCTGTGCATCTCCTGTGACGTTGTATTAAAGACACATTTAGGCACCTAAATCCATACTAATATTATAAATGCGAAAGTGTGTTTGTATGTTTGTCCGTCTTTCACGCCGTAACGGAGCGACGGATCGACGTGATTTTTAGCATAGAGATAGTTTATGGGCCCGAGAGTGACATAGGCTACTTTTTATCCCGGAAAAATGCACAGTTCCCGAGAGAACAGCGCGCGATAACCGAATACCACGCGGGCGGAGCTGCGGGCAAAAGCTAGTATACTAAATAATAGTAATAGTAATAGGTAGATAATATAGACATTATTATTTTGTATGTAATGAAATACCCCGAAGTAATTTGTTCCTTACATAAGTACGATACGTGGTGGCCTACTGGTTTGACCTATCGCCTATCGTGGGTTCAAATCCCATGTGGAGCTGCAGCTCCCACCGCTGAGTTTTTCGAAATTCATGTGGGGAATTACATTTGAAATTTACCACGAGCTTTACGGTGAACGAAAAACATCGTGAGAAAACCTGCACAAACCTGCGATGCAATTCAATGGTGTGTGTGAGGTTTCCAATCCGCACTGGGCTTCCCACGTGGGAACTATGGCCCAAGCCCTCTCATTCTAAGAGGAGGCCTGTGCCCAGCAGTGGGACGTATATAGGCTGGAATGATGATGATGATAAGTACGATAATTCGTATGTAAGCACATGTAAAGAGCAAAATACTTCAGGGTCAATTTTGCGTCTCTCTGAGATGGGCTTAGGTACCTACCTGGGTACAGTCTTACAGCAGTAAAGGTGCTCAAAATAGTTTGATAAAATTAAAGTAAAATACGGAAAAATATGTTAGGTTAGGTTAGAACTGCGACTCCTACGGAATCGAACTGCAGCCAGAAAAGTAGGTTAGTTTACGTTAGAACTGCGACCCCTGCAGAAACGAACCGTAGTCTGAAAAGTAGATTAGGTTAGGTTAGAACTGCGACCCCAACAGAAATGAGCCGCAGCTAGAAAAGTAGGTTACGTTAGAATTGCGTCTCAATATTAGGACAAAAAAATATTATGGCAAACATTATTATGGCAAAAGATCTTTATGACAAAAGTTGCTATGAATTTAGAAATTAGTGCAAATAAGCATTATGATATTCAATATTAGAAGAAAAAATGATATGGCATTTACATTATGGCAAACGTTATTATGGCAAAAGATCACTATGACAAAAGTTATTATGAATTTTTAAATTAGGATAAAAAATATTATCGATTCCAATTTAGACCCGGTTCAGAAGGCTAAGGTGGGAGAGAAGCGTAGCGTAGCTCGATGTTAGGTATTTTTTATAACAGCCCAATATTGGATATTTTCTCATTCTAATTAATTTCAAAGATAAATAAAACAATATATTCAATCAAATAGAATGAAAGAAAGACATTTATTCACATGCAAAAAGACACACAAATAGAACAAAAAAAAAATCAACATTTACTTAATGGAATTGATGCTTGATGGAATCGTGTGATATACTTTGGCTACAAAGCACTAAATTAGAAATAAAGATTTTTTTCACCAAAAAAGAAAAACCGACTCCAAAAAAAAAATTAACAAAAAATGAAATCGACTATAAATACTTATTCTAAAAATAATTTTCAAGGTTTTTGTAGCCAGTTCTATTTTTCGTTAATTTTTTTTGTAGCATTAATTTCGAATTCAAATTAATGACAAATATCGGTGATTTATTCTCTTTCTCAACGATTCTACAATTTCTAAGTTTTCCTATGATACAAAATTCTGAATATGTTAGTCTAAGCTGTCTGCTTATCTAGGCTAGGTATCCTGGATTTAAGAGACATCTGTCAAAGCAATGTAAAACTATGTAAAACACTTTGATGCCTACGCAGATGGTTTTAATAAAATACAGTTTTCATTAGAAGATGTAATAAACAGTACTGTAAATAAAGCGGGTGGAGCATGGGGTTCCGGACCATAAGTTTTTCGATTATATCGCACGCGTGTCGGCGCAACTGTCAGCCGTCGCGTGCGCACTTAATAAGCTCTTAATGAAATTAACGACTGTTGCGACGTGCCGTATTGATGGGGATGACCAACAATTACAAATTTCGTATGTTGTTTGTTGCCAGCCTGACCCCAGTTAACGAATAAATTACCTTAATTGTTACCTGCATGATGCACACGGAACGAAAACGTATTACGCTATTAAAACAATGTTACTAAATTACCAATTATATTTATTGCAAATAATTGTAATAATAGATAAGTATTGTAGTTTTTCACTCATATAATCACTCGTATAATAATACGAAGTAAAGTAATTTACAATAGTTCCTTTTTTAGCAACTTCTTCGGTAGGTATTATAGGTCCTTACGAGAGGGTGAAATATTCCACGGCTGGAGCTAACTAGGTAATGCAAATTCCCGATTAGGTATCAGCAGAATAAGGGTTTTCATTGTAAATATTATCAAGGGAATGACACACATGAGCACTGTTTACTGTTTACTTTTGGGTTGCTCAATGCTATCTCCGCCGTGTGGATCCCTTCTTGGACATGAATGAACACGTGCGCTGGCGCAACCACATGTGCGCTAGCATTCACACCAGCTCCTTTCTGGGCAGATTAGATAAGGAGGGGCGTTAGCGTAATTAGTTCACATGATTGAGACGAGACGTAGATATTTCACGAATAGCAGGTTTGACGGTTTAGTTTGAAGAGAGTAAGTCCTTAATGTTATCTTATATAAGTCCACCTTTTTTTAAGTTTTCTAAGAGGTAGGTACTCAGCAGAAGGTTCTTATTGAAAAAAACGAACAAAATTGCAGAGCAAATTAGAAATATGAAGGAAACTTACAACTACCTTAATATTGATACCTTACCAAATAAGCTCTAGACTGCCAAATAAGCACTACATCGTAAGGTTGTATTAGAAAACTTAATATAATAGGTAATAATTAATTAGGTAATAATTATTACCTATTAGGCTATTATATTAACTTTTCTAATACAACGTTACGATGTAGTGTAAGTACATAATTGGGAATTCTCACGAGAGTTTTTGCGAATTCCAATTCCTATTCAAATGCTAGAGCTTATTTGGTCTAGTTTAAAACAATAACTAAATCAATCGTAGGTACTCAGTTGTGGAAATTTATTTAAACATAATTATCGATTATAGGCGGCAATATATCCGATGACTTACGATGTTCATAAAAATCTTTACGCTCTTCGTTCCGGAGTAAGAACAGGATAAAGTTGAATGAGCATCCAGAAGGGGCCATACATTTCCTGTCTAATAAAAAGATTGTAATTCACCAGAGTTCAGTGACCCTGTGAATATTCGTCTGAATAGGAGTATAGTATACCTATAAATAATGAGATCGCCAATCGGCCATTGGTTTAGCAAGCAGGGCACGCTGAGATTAAAAGGATACAGGGAAAAGATAGGTACTATAGTACGTTCTAATTTGCCATTTTGTGTCAGAAGAAGGCTCGAAATCATATCTGAGTAAATCTTGACTACGATCGTTAAGTTACATTGTTTTTGCTATTGTACGTACAGGTACACGACTAGGAAAGAGATCACCTTATTTCAACGCACTATGTGTAAATACAAATCATTATGTATGAACGGATTTAATAGCGGTTTTTTTGTGTCATCCTTACTAGAGTCACCAGCTAGTTTATTCAATCCTCAAACAATCCCGAGGTATCTAAAATGGAATAATTGATAAGACGACTAATAGTTGCATATCGGTAAGAATAGGTACATCACTGAAAAGATTAATTCTCACGTTTCGTAGGTACTTAACATAATACTCATAAATATTTATTACTGCCCGATATAGTTATTGAATATTGTAACTAATGCATCCTTCCCGAACTACTCCCGTAACGTATTTTCGGTGCACTACTTAACATGATCATGGGAAACTGCTTAGCCCACCTGCCCCGGCTTCCGATCGCTTATTCTGACTTTGAATAGGGACCAGTTTGATCCTCGGCTCACACAATGATTACTTTACTAAACAATTGAAATACTGGTTCGATGTTCGCATAATATTATAATTAATTAGAAATCTAAAATTTAGATTAACTCACCGCCATAGTAAATAATAACGTGACTTCTAACTCGGGGTCTCCGAGAGTACCTACTTATCGTAATTATAAGTGTTGAAAACGTAACACCGTGCCATGGACATCACACAGATCATATTGCAGGGTCAATAAAAAAGCGGAAGTCTTTCGCAGGTGTGTTTATTCGATATCTCATAGCTTGAACCGATTTTAGTGTCATGGAACCCCACAGAAAAATTGTACATAGTCGCAGATTTATTTCATAAATCTGAACGCCAAGAACAATAAAGCTATAAGTATGATCATTTCCTAAATAACACGGCACGGTTATTGAAAAATGTTCCACGATTGCAGAAAATAACCTCAACTTCAGAAACTCTTTGCATAGTTAAGACAATACTAGGTAAGTCATTTTTCAAAACCGCTTCTGTAGTGGAAAAAACGTTATTTTAGTTAACTTGACGACAAATTGTTATGCAAAATAAATGCTCCGGGACCAAATAGAGCACCGTCGTCACCGGCCTCCGGATGTAAGGACTTTAAATATGAGCCGTGTATTTACTCAAGACGAGAGCACATACAACACGTGCGTACTACGTGTACATGGACGCCAGGTAAAGGGGGAGCTTTCCTACAGCTGTTTCCACAAGAGTAACATTAAACCACGCCTGCCTAACTTGCGCAACGCTCGGTTATTTCTGTCGTTTCGTAGCGACTGATTTGTATTATACCGATGTCACATCTGCGCCTGACACCTTTAGCACGCAAAGTTTATATAGTGACAGAATACATAAGTACAGTCAACCACAAAGAGATCGATACGGTCAAAGTTACAAAAACATGTACATACATACATATATACAAGTATTTAGTCTTAACGTTAAGGTTGTGCATATATATTTTTGTAACTTTAGCTGTCTCGATCTCTTTGTAGTTGACTGTACCAAAACTTAGCAACTCGATTCCCTGCGGGATGATGCGTCCGACGATATAACTAACTTACGTTTCTCTCACTCTCTGGGTATCCTAATTACATGTTAGCTTAGTGTGATTTTCTATTAGTTAAATCAGTTTTAATTCAATAGATTCAGGTTAAATTGATTGAAATCTTCCGGTTTTTTTCGCTTCAAGGCTTTTAAACATAAGTTCCAGTTTCGGGTTCGTCGAGCTTCGCTCAGCTGATGTTGCGCCCCTACCCGTCTAAAGGTGAATTTCTTTGAAAGTGAGACCGTCTCGGCATGCAGCAACCTGCAAGGATCTATTGTACTCCGGCGCAGCTGCCGGCCTGCTCAGGCGCACGGTACGGTACACGACCTCCGAGATTACAGCGAATTGCATTGTGCCCGTGTTGATATGCCATTTTTTGTCGGTAGGTACACTTTAGCGTTGCCCAAAATTTTATAGCCATGAATTTGTGAAAAAAAGGTATAGGTAGGTAGACCTGTGATTTGGAAGGTATAATTTGTTCGTTTTTACTTTCTTTCGGGTTTTATAAGTGGCAGATACCTAGCAGAAAATTCACAGCGTTTTGAAATTGTCATTTTATTGAAGTTTTTCCAAGCCTATATCATGTAGGTAGGCAGACAGACACGATAGAATAACTTTTAGTCGGCTCAACTTAAGATTTTATCAAATTTTATTTTAACTGTTTTTATTGAGAGTAACTTACCTAGGTACAGTTTTCGAGTAACAGTTGTGGCAGAAGCGGATCATGATGAGTCCAATCTATTAATGATTTTTCTTGGAATCATTCAGTACAGCTTTCCATGGTTCACTTGCCACGATTTCATCATCCCCGGAGCAAAAAGTAGGTAAGCATTACAAGTAGACGTTTAGTTGATTCGAATATCTCATTCACTCCATCAAAATCTTCCTAAAGTTAAAAAGAGAAAGATAGTTTCATGATGTTTTGCGCTGTGATATTTAGTTATTTTCATTGAGTAACACAAAAGGATGGATCGTGAAAGATGAATGAAGGTCGTAATTTTTTGCGTTCGGGAGCTTTGTATCGAAAGCGGTCTTTGTTATTTTGTCCCCAGAAATATTTAATTTCATTGTGCACATTATGCTATACCTGTGCAGATACTTTATATCCCTTTTTTGTGCAGAATGCTGAATAATTGTTTTAAATTTACTTTGTTATTTTATTCATTTTTGTTTTCCTTTGATGCAAATTCTAATTAGATTAGCGTCTAATATAGAAAGAAAAAATAATAAATTTATTGGCTAAATTTGGCACAGCAAAAATTTTACAATTAAAAATAAAATAAGTACAATTAAAAACAACCTTACATACTCTTACATAATAAATAAATTAAATGGAAAGAAAATAAACATAGCGCCGAAAGAAGCAAATGCACTACTTGAAACATTTCCAAATAATATTCTTCTTCTTCAAGTGCCACTCTATTACCTGAGGTTGGAATTCAAATTTATCCCTATTTTGAGCCACCCGGAACAGTCGCTCCTCAGTGCTGATCCTGCCCGGTCCTCTCCCGTATATTCCGCAGCTATGATTTCTTCCGCCTTCCAGTACCCTTAGTGTAAGTTTTCGGTTAAAAAATAGGTCTGGATCGCGTTCGCGTTAATATCTCAATTTGTATGGAAACACGAACAGCAACGTCTAGCGGAACGTTTGTGATGATTCCATACAAATTGAGGTTTTAACGCGATCGCGATCGAGACGTATTTTGTAACCGAAAACTTAAACTAAGGGCACAGGACGCCGTTAAACCTGTACTTTGCCCATCAAAATTAGCTGCAACAACTGATATTAAATTTTCATGGCGCAGCACGTGCCCAGATATCGAGATATCCAAATAATGAAAACGCCTTTTTGAGCCAAATGGTAAAAACGGAACCCTTATAGTTTCGTCAAGTCCATCTGTCTGTCTGTCTGTCCGTCCATCAGTACGTATGTAACAGGCATTTTACTCGAAAACAACAATATGTACATTCAATGAAATTTGGAGTACAAAGCCGCTATTTAGTTTTGTAGTTAAATTACAAAAATAAATATTTATAGGGGGGGGGGGGGGGGGGGCACTCCATTCCATACACGTAACAGAAATTGACAAATTATTTGAACTAACATCAACGTGTGGCACATAGTTCGATAGCTCTTTTGAAAAGAAAGTAAGGTTTCTCAAAAACTTTTTTGATTGCTACGGAACCATATCTTGGGCGTATCCGATACGCTCTTGGCCGGTTTTTGTATTTTTGTTGTGATTTGTTTTTCGTAGGAGTGAAAAACTTGTTTTTTCTGGTTCAAAGCAACCTATACTATTTAATTTTAGTGTTTGAAGTTTAGAACAATAAATGAATAGAAGGGGAACAGATAGATTTAGATGACGAAAGTACAAGTTACAGCTTGCTTTATTTATCTCACCTGCAAACAACGACAGCCATCCAGAAACAATAGCTCTAGCAGACAATTGACCAACGACTGATGGCTATTAATCGACGGCGATGGCGCAAGTCTAGTAACATCCTTATATAAAAATAAACCGAAGAAGTGCGAGTCAGACTTGCGCACCGAGGGACCCGTACAAATTTGTAGGTAGGTATCTATAAATATCGAGTGGTACCAGAGCCCCTCTCCTAAGAAAAATGTATCTGGGATAGTGGGATTTTAGACGGTTAGATATTATACTGACATACTCGTAGATACAAGGATATAAAAAATCAGAATGCGAGATATTTTCATATTTCTTTTCTGCTTCAAAGGATAGTAGGTAGTAACTTGAGTATTTGCCATTAATTTCCGACGTGTTCCTCAGAAATAGACTGATAGACAAACAAAGACCGAAGAAGACCAAAGACTGACGGACAACAAAGTAAAGATTTTTAAGGTACGGAACCCTAAAAAAACCACAATTCGTAGCCGAAACCGATAGTTTTCGTTGAGATGCATAGCTTTCCTCTTGTTAACGTTGGTTACGCAAAACGAGATAGCTGAGCAGATAAGAGCGACTGGGGCCCAGGCCCTGAACCCGGCTAACCTAATTGACAACCGGCGCTCGCGCACGCTTCACATCATCGATCAATTTGACCACCTCACAATCGACTTACGAAATTCCCATTCGTACAGATATCGATCCTGTGCTACAATTACCTTACCGGTAGTGACTTTATGCTTCAATCACGTCATCTGCATTGTTATTCCATTGGATATTTCGCAAAAACATTGGGTAAATATCTAAGAGCGTGGATTTTTCAGATTGACTGTGAAGTAGCTGAACTCTTTGCTTCCGATTTAGCTTTGTTTCGCTGCGTAACGGAACTCTATTATTTATTGTTAGTGTACAATGTAGATTAAATCTATTGATTTCATAATAATTTAATTGTAGTAGTTTAGTGGGCAGTACAGCGGTGTGTCAGCAGCTGGACACTGTTTCCGCAATTTTGTTGTGATTGCAAACAATGGAACAAGTGGCAGGCCGGTGGCGGCGGCGCGCGAGTCTCTTATAGCCTTACTTCAACAGACACGACCGCAAAGCATACAAATTAATTTACACTGTTGTTGTTTATTGCATTATTGCTATGAACATGTAGTCCAGTAACTTTATACATCGGCAGTATGCGTCAAATCCGGTAGTTCTGAATTTTTGCACACTTGTCTATAATGTTGTCCTAATGAATAATCCAAGTTTGTGACCTCGAGCGCCGAACGCAACTTTGTCAAAAATCGAAAAAACCGTGAAAAAACGTATTTTTTTCAAATTTTGGCGATTATAACACTAAAGAACTAGTGTTTGAAAAAACTTTCTTAGAACGTTTTAAAGAAGACTAAATTTACTACAATATGATACAAGAATTGTCTCTGTGGACCCAATAGTTTCCAAGATTAAGCCTTTCAAAGTTTATCATTTTTACGAACTTCGCAATTTTTTGCGATTCTGTCGTTCTGAATGAATTTTGACCCTGATTATACTATCGAAGCCCTGTACTTTATGATAGGATGTTAAAAAAGATAAAGAGGAGTGTGAACGATGATGTTAAAGCTAAGCTACGAATAATGAAGTAAATAAAAAAGAAAAGTACAACAGAAGTTAATAAGTTTATTTGTTAGGAAATTGAGTAATATTCAAAATCAAAAATCAAATTAATTTGGCCCTTTTGGAAGGTCCCGGTTGAGGTTCGTCCGTATCTGGATCGACGTATTGGGATGGCATATCCCCATCAGGGGATGGTAATGAATCGTCGACGTTTTGTGCCGTCAAGTCATCCTCCATTTCGACATCGGACAGATCGTCGCCTTCTAGGATTTTACTACTGCAACATCAGGTATATTGTCACAAGAGGCCTCGCTGCAGTGCCTACAGACTGATGAGTATTTTAATCCTGTCTTCCTGCAGCTGCACGCGATCCCACAACCCTTCGTGCAGCCGCAAGTAATCATCTGCAAGAGGTGTTGTGGGGCTGCATCTCTGGTCATCGTTTTGGTATTGAGGCTTTGTGGTGTGTATATAGCCACCCCCAGGGTTAAGTGTGACTCCCAACCACGCCTGTACCTGTAAGAAGATTGTACATGTGAATAGAAAATGATGAATGATTGTTATGTGAATTACTGATGCAAGGACAAATTTTTACCTGATGGTATGTCCGCAAGGAGTGAAATCGAGCAGAGTCTCTTGTGGGAGGTAACCTGGCTAGATTGAAGCTGGTTTTCGTCGCAGCCCTAGCGAATAGTCGATACCGCAGCTCGTCAAGGTTATAGGTGTTGTGGTTGCCTAAATTGCGAAGTTCGAATAAATGATAAACTTTGAAAGGCTTAATCTTAGAAACTATTGGGTCCACAGAGACAATTCTAGTATCATGTTGTAGCAAATTTAGTCTTCTTTAAAACGTTCTCAGAAAGTTTTTTCAAACACTGGTTCTTTAGTGTTATAATCGCCAAAATTTGAAAAAAATATCGATTTTTTCGCGGTTTTTTAGATTTTTGACAAAGTTGCGTTCGGCGCTCGAGGTCACAAACTTGGATTATTCATTAGGCCAACATCATAAACAAGTCTGCAAAATTTCAGAACTACCGGATTTGACGCATACTGCCCCCATACTTTCAGGCGACAAAGTTACTGGATTAATGCATATACTTACACGATAAACCGTCTTACTCGGAGTAAACACTAACGGAGTTGAAAAATAACATTATTTACTTTATTTAAAAGATAAGGTTCCATAGTGTGCCACAGAAGTCAAATTGGTTGACTGTACCCACTTGATATAATTTCATCTAACAGGTATCCGATGATGTCTCGATCCAAGTGGCTCTTTGGTGATGAGGACACATGTTAGGCTTACATACGTAGCACTTAACACTAAACAATTTCATATGTACTCGTACGTACTTACGTATACACTAAAGAAACTGTCAGAACTATAAGATAAAGATCAGGTTTATTTTTCTTAATCTATTTGATGTCTGACTGCTGCTCAAACGTCTTCTCTTCATCTTCCCACCTGTCTCGACTTTTTGCGAAGTTTCGACAGTGTCACTCAAAGTGCTCCGAATTATTTCACCATTTCCTTTTCTATCTGCCTCTCCAGATCCAGTGTGCGATCCGAGTTCAGCAGAATGTTCCACCAGGTCCCACTTGTGTTTGGAGATCTATGCTCCTCATCAATAATTTAAGTTTTGAAGCGCAGCACGGTAATGTCTAATTATACCAGTCCTTAATACATGCTGTAATCTATGGCTGACTAGCAATTCCTGAGTTTACATTTCTTGGCCTCAGTTAAAGCCAAGAAGTCATATTTTCCAATGCGTTCGCAATCGCATTTATGATCTCGGCCTACCCGCGTCTTCTACTGTTTTAAATCAAATCAAATCAAATATCAAAAATGCTTTATTGCAGACCCGGATCCACAGTGTGTTAGTAATAATAAATTAGTCTTATTTTTTAAGGGTTAGTATTGCATTCTAACCATACCATTGCATTCCTTTGGGTTTATTTTTGACAAAAATAAATAGTGAAAATGATTGTGATTTCGAGTGGTACAAATTACAGAATTAGTAGAGGCTTTATTATCTAACGTGCGGACAATCGTAGACGTACCTACTTGCAATGTGTAGGCATACTGAACCAAGGATTTCTGAGGTATTTAACTTCACGTTTAGTTTTATGACATCATATGGATTCAAATGGGTAAATTTCCGAGTCAAAGAGACGATTGTGGAAACGAACGATTGAGCTCGTCGCTGCGCAGTCGTATCTGATTCAACAGCGCTTAACAATTTACAACTAAGCAGTTATTAGCGCGTGCGCTGCGTCGGCGCAGGACTGGTTTGGCATGTGTCACTTTTTCATCGGCACCTTCATCTCGGTCGGTAGTTCACTTAAATGATTTATGATATGATAATACCAATCTAATTAAATAAATATGTATTTGTTTCAGCATTTCGTTACCTTATGCTAATTCTGGTTGGATCAAAAACGTAGACTATGTCAAACATGTGTTTAATATATAATATGATTTCATAGAAAACTGACATTTTGGGCTTGTGTAATGTAGAAAGTGTTTAACTTTTAATGGCAAGGCCACAAACATTTATATGATTGTTAAATAATAAGTACTTTTCAAAAGTTTAGCTGGGTAGCTAATAATCCAGTAACTTTGTCGCCTGAAAGTATGGGGGCAGTATGCGTCAAATCCGGTAGTTCTGAAATTTTGCAGACTTGTTTATGATGTTGGCCTAATGAATAATCCAAGTTTGTGACCTCGAGCGCCGAACGCAACTTTGTCAAAAATCTAAAAAACCGCGAAAAAATCGATATTTTTTTCAAATTTTGGCGATTATAACACTAAAGAACCAGTGTTTGAAAAAACTTTCTGAGAACGTTTTAAAGAAGACTAAATTTGCTACAACATGATACTAGAATTGTCTCTGTGGAGCCAATAGTTTCTAAGATTAAGCCTTTCAAAGTTTATCATTTTTTCGAACTTCGCAATTTAGGCAACCACAACACCTATAACCTTGACGAGCTGCGGTACCGACTATTCGCTAGGGCTGCGACGAAAACCAGCTTCAATCTAGCCAGGTTACCTCCCACAAGAGACTCTGCTCGATTTCACTCCTTGCGGACATACCATCAGGTAAAAATTTGTCCTTGCATCAGTAATTCACATAACAATCATTCATCATTTTCTATTCACATGTACAATCTTCTTACAGGTACAGGCGTGGTTGGGAGTCACACTTAACCCTGGGGGTGGCTATATACACACCACAAAGCCTCAATACCAAAACGATGACCAGAGATGCAGCCCCACAACACCTCTTGCAGATGATTACTTGCGGCTGCACGAAGGGTTGTGGGATCGCGTGCAGCTGCAGGAAGACAGGATTAAAATACTCATCAGTCTGTAGGCACTGCAGCGAGGCCTCTTGTGACAATATACCTGATGTTGCAGTAGTAAAATCCTAGAAGGCGACGATCTGTCCGATGTCGAAATGGAGGATGACTTGACGGCACAAAACGTCGACGATTCATTACCATCCCCTGATGGGGATATGCCATCCCAATACGTCGATCCAGATACGGACGAACCTCAACCGGGACCTTCCAAAAGGGCCAAATTAATTTGATTTTTGATTTTGAATATTACTCAATTTCCTAACAAATAAACTTATTAACTTCTGTTGTACTTTTCTTTTTTATTTACTTCATTATTCGTAGCTTAGCTTTAACATCATCGTTCACACTCCTCTTTATCTTTTTTAACATCCTATCATAAAGAACAGGGCTTCGATAGTATAATCAGGGTCAAAATTCATTCAGAACGACAGAATCGCAAAAAATTGCGAAGTTCGTAAAAATGATAAACTTTGAAAGGCTTAATCTTGGAAACTATTGGGTCCACAGAGACAATTCTTGTATCATATTGTAGCAAATTTAGTCTTCTTTAAAACGTTCTAAGAAAGTTTTTTCAAACACTAGTTCTTTAGTGTTATAATCGCCAAAATTTGAAAAAAATACGTTTTTTCGCGGTTTTTTCGATTTTTGACAAAGTTGCGTTCGGCGCTCGAGGTCACAAACTTGGATTATTCATTAGGACAACATTATAGACAAGTGTGCAAAAATTCAGAACTACCGGATTTGACGCATACTGCCGATGTATAAAGTTACTGGACTATAAGTTTATTCTTAAATTTTACTGTTTGATGCTTTTTTTAAGGGTTGTTGTTTAATTTTATATACGTAGGTATGAATGAAATTACTCATTATATTCTCCGAAATTTTTTGTATTTAGTTCTTTATATTAACACAGCAACCATTTCAATAGTATCCGAAAAGATCGAAACTCGTCGGACCGTTTCTGGCTTATAATCGTGAGTTTAATTTAGTAATTTCGTTTAAAAAATGTCTAAAACTCGACACTTAGAAGTATTGGCATTACGTAATATATTTACGTAGGTATAGGGAATGCTTTGAGCATGTCATCGTATACGCACAAACGAGGAAATGCAGCATATTAATTTTAGTCATACTTACGTTCATTAATCATTAGACTATAATAGTACCTATATAGGTCTGCAGTTCAAACGATACGTGATCTGTTTATAGCAGCTAGTAATAAGCACTATACATTTGATTAAATTAGTAATTATTTATTTTCATTGATTTAACCCATCCCGTGACCAACGACTTTTTTGGGTAATTTTGTTCATTACTCTAAACCAATAATAAAAGTTGGCAAATCACGAAAAACGTAATAGCTGAATATCGGCTATTAGTCCGTAGACATGTCAAAAGAGGTAAAAATGTTGATGGAATTATTGGAACTTTAACAGGTTACCCAGGGGTAGGTAGGTAGATACGCTAGGAAAACCTATCCTGGGTTTATGACCACGAAGAACTTTTTTTCGCTTTCATCTCATAAGCTAAGCTAATTTTGCGTATTTTTAACCACATTGCGTGGCAAAGATAAATAGCATTCAATTTTATAAAAGTTCGTTGACAAATTAGATTTTCAGTGACAGTCTCCTACTCAACCTCCAAAATATGTAAACTATTCAAATAACATTAACTTCGGAATATTTTCCTAAAAACATACATAACTGCTGGAAAATCGCATTTAAAGTAGCAAAAATAGTAAATTTGTATTAACATCAGTGTGATGTGATTAAAGCTGGCGACCATGGTAGCTGACAGGTATAATGGAAACCTCTCCGTGTTTGATGAACGCGCGGTTAGTTAGGCTGCAGTCTGCGCGTGCGACGCGGACAGTAGAACAATCGACGACCGGCGCCCGCGAGATTTGATCTCGACTATTGCTAGTGCGTCAAGTCATAAAAGGTCAGCGTAATAAGTAATCTTAGTGTGTAATAATTAATAATATTGTCACGTCACGCATAGGTAGCACGCGAAGAAAAACATCAGGAAGCGCACCTACATGCTTATTGGTTTATTCGAGTGAATCCGCGGGCAAAAGCTCATACTATTATATATTTACATAGTAAGTAATGCTCACCTTATCTTAATTCAATATATTTAATATACATAGAGATGGCCTTGGTCTAACAAATAGACTATCTTTCAAATCGGTTAAGCATATTGTGCATGATCGTATACGTTGAATAACTAATAAAGATAGGTATATATCTTTATTTATGTCGCTTCTTTGGGTTACAATGTGTGAAAAATCTTCCAATAATCAGTTATTTTACTTTCAGTAATAGTACCTTACCTACATATAAGAACATTCATATCTATAAGGAAAATGTTTTGCTTCATCTCATTGGTTCAGTCTAAAACCTGATTGATTTTGAACGTTAGAGAGTACCTTATTTGCGCACTTTGAAATGTAGACGGCACTGATAACTACTACCTGTGTACTCGAATACTAAATACGTGGTCGAAATGAACTTTTTAGTTTTTCAAGAAATGAGCATATTTGTAACTTGTACCAAGCCCAAAGCCCCTCGGTATTGCTTACAATTCGTTTCCAACACGCAATGCCTTCATACACTTACATCATTATTTCTAGTTGTTGACAGCCAAGCTGGCTCACTGAAGATGTTAAGTGACACTTTCTTGTTTTTACTGTCAAAGCGAAAAATACGATCATGTCCAGTTATTTTTTCACCTGTCACGCCAAGAACATTTTACGATAGCCTTTTTCATGTAATTGAAACTTCAATCATTACGGATGTAATTATCTTACTTAAGTTAAAGATTTCGATTTATTTTTCTATGTATTTATATTTTTCAGAGATATGTGCCTTTATCTGTATAACATAATTTTATTCATGGATTCTTATCTACGAACAACGAACATCATTGAACTCAAGTTAGGTTGGAGTTAGAAAATGTGTTGTGTAGGTAACTATTAATAGTCGTAGGTACTTTACTATTATTATTTGGTGCTTGGCTGTTTTCGTGTTTCGGTTCAACTGAATAATATTCCATTATTCCTGAATAATATTTCGTAATGGCTTGGGAACCCTATCCTGGGCGTGTCCGACACGCTTTCGGCCGGTTTTTTGTCCAAATAGGTTTTATAAGTAGTCCGCATATGCGTCCAATCCAATGTCCGCTCGTCCTTTACTCGCCCATTACTTTGTTTGGCATATTACGGTTTTAGAATAATTTTAATAGGCAGATACATATTTAATATAATAACAATTAGATATTTGTCATATTTTTCTGAAACCATAATTTCAGTTCCAACATTTTATTAAACATGAATTAGGTTAGGTTAGGATAGTATGTTGCCCAGGCGCGAAGAGCTTAAACTACGCAGAATAAGAGACAGAGACATTCACACATAGCGGTCAAACTTCTAATACCCCTCTTTTTGCGTAAATATTTACTTCGATTGAATGGAAACAGTGCCATGAAAAAGGTTTTAAGCGTGGTTTCTTAAATAAGTAAGTACTAATAATTAATTAGGTAAGTACTAATATGTAATTAAAAGACATCTGCTTTTGTCTCAAGAGAGCAATTGATGGGATATAATGTACGGCATCTATTGTTCAGAAAAAGACATTAGTTCAGCGGCTTTTAAAAAGAATTATGTACTTAGTTCTTTATTTTATTTTTTACATTGTAAAATCTATTCCAAGAAGCATTGGAAAGCAACATTTTTGATGTTTGTATCGTGCCAGGTGACGTCTAGGTGTTGAGCTCTAGAATGTCGTACACGATAATTATTTTTAATTGATAAGTATGAAAAAAAATCTAAGGACACAATCATTTTTAAATTCAGTTTTCTCGACCTTAGAAAGTTATCCTGAGAAATAGTATGCTTCAATGCATTTGCTAATTTTACCAACAAATACTAGGATGTTTCATTCAAACAGAATCGCGGCTCATTTGTCGGGACTTGTAGTGAAATCCGTGAAGTTAATTGGGCGACGTGGCGGCCGGTCGGAGTCGACAAACGGCCTGTAAACACGTCGTCCGTATCGCGAGTATCGCAACAATCAATTTATAATCGCGGCGAGACCACTGTGTGTTAAATGTACGATATTTACGAGACGCTGGTACTACAACCAGCAGAATTACCGGGACTTGATCTATCGATGTATGACATGCTCAATCCGTAGGTCAAATCGTAATAAGTTTAGGTTCGCGTTCGATCAAAAGTGTAAGTACTTAGTGGATTTTGAATATGATTTTGGTTATATTTGACAAGGAAACAAAATAACTTATTATAGTTTAGTAAATGTATAAATAAATTTATTTTTCATTTCTCATTCTCGTAAAGTTCGTGTTTATAATGGATCTCGGCAACATAATATGATATGATTTTTATTACCTGATTACCTTCGTCTAAGATCAAGGTAATCAGATGTCATCAGCCACTAACTAAAAAGTTTCTAAATACATCATGTTTTTTTCCTTAACTCAAAAGGAGAGCTACAGATATTTCATCATGGACAGTTATGTTTTTGTCACATGCATTTTGTCACCCATATTATATATTTTAGGGCTACTTACGAGGGAGATAATTACATAAAAATGCACAAATTGTAATATAAAATACTGTGCTTAAAAATTAAAAAAAATCACATGAAAAAAATAGCATAGTCTTCGAATGCTGTGCGTACCTACATATAAAGCTTTCAGTGTACTAGGTCATCTCGCACTTAGCAATTATTTTTATTTCCTATGCAACGAACTTTTTTTATTTCGGGTCATAATTAAAAGCTTAACGCCGCGGAAGCCATAAGCAAGTAATGACTGCACATTTTACCACATTTCACTCCAATTGTCACTTGTCAATTACAGTGCGAGTACTTATAGTTATCGACATGATTGTTAGTGCAGGCAGTAATCTCTCGGCGATTAGCGGCCGCCGGCCGGCGCACGTGCGCCCGCGACCTGTGAGTAAGCTCGCCACCGCTACACTCTCATTTGTTTATACAAATCCCGCAATAACAACCTTCAACAACCTACCAGTATCAGAATACAGCCCTTAGTCCTCTAACATCCTGAACAGACATGCGCAAACGCAAAGTGGCCGTAAACACCGGCCCTTAGCGCAACTGGATCTACACTGTCACGCAAACCAAACCCAAGTAAACAAGCGCTCGTAAGAATTTGTTGCTGAATTATTAGTAGCAGAGTTTAATTGACCAGTAAATTTACGTAAAAGTTTCTGTATGTGTCATGACATTTAGAATTGACATAAATTCACATATTTAAGTGTGGGACACAATAATTGAATTATAATGAAAGAAGTGTCTGCTGTTGTAATGTGAGGGATCGGATTTTATTTTAGTATAGGGAATTCTAATCTTACAAGCCAAATTGTGTGTTAGGAAAAAAAATTGGTCAAGAGCGTGTCGGACAAGCCCAAGATAGTACTCGTAATTTAGTAGTAAATATATGATATATGTACCTACTTACTACCATCCTGAATATTTTATAACAGAACAGCAGTTTATATTTTAGGGGGAAGGGGACGCACGATTTTAATGAAAAATTGCACTTTAAAGTTGAATATTTCGCAAACTGATCACTGAATCGAAAAATCGTCGTATCAATCCCCAAATGGTTTTAAAATACCTACCTATCCAACCAACGATACCCCACACTATAAATATAGTTAGTCGAGAAAAAAATCACCCTCACTACGTCTATGGGAATGGGAGATACCTACCATAAGTTTTTTTTTATTTTACCACTTTGTCAGCGTGACTGATATGTAGATATATTCATGCCAAATTATAGCTTTCTAGTACTAACGTTCTCTGAACTTAGCGGCGGACCGACAGATAAACGGACAGACGGACAGACATGGCGAAACTATAAGTGTTCCTAGTTGACTACGGAACCCTAAAAATGTATTGATCAGGCTAAAAAAATCTAAAATAAGCGCTAGGCTGAAGAGTAAATCTTTTCCTAGATTTAAATATAAAAGAACAGCACTACGAGCTCGATATTTATGAACAAGCATGAATAACTTACATAAAATGGTGTCAAAGTTTTTATGACGCATGTTAGTCTCTCTGGAGAATTTCAGGTATATCAATGTTCAGATTTGCTCACGAGGGTCAGCCAGCTGTTCGGAACCGTTACAGTCAAAGCGTTTAAGTGTACACAATGAGTCGGATCGTAGTAAAAAAGCCGTACCCTCACCTGCGCGCGCGCACGTGTGCATCTGGACGACGCAGGCGCTCAGTCTAACGCCGCCTCTGTTGCAAAATGGGTACACTTCGTTTGCACACACTCGCAAAAAGACACAGAGTTGGGTTACGATAAAGATGAAGAAATTCAGAGTATTTGTCCCTTGAAAAAAGAACTAAGTACCTATGAAGTTGTCACTT